>JABXJD010000003.1:9210000-9670000 GCA_013375575.1 Percina caprodes | reverse complement strand
CAGTAGAAACACCTTGTAATTCCCTCTGAACTGATGCGGGGGTTCTTGTTTTTACCACATTGTGCCTAATGAGGGTCAGTGGGAGGCCAGCGCCACCCTCCCAGGCTTCCTCTGGTGAGTTAACATGCATACCCACAGCCAGTAATGATGGGGAACATTCCATGTGTAATTTTGGAGGGCAGGACAGAAAGCGCAGGCCCATCCCCCATCTTGTTAACGTCTGCTGCATTAAGTGGTGTATATCTAATAAAATATTGACTCTTATCTCCTGAATGCGATTTTAAAGGGCATGATGACCGCAAATTATCAAACAAGACCTACTTCTTATCATGCAGGAGAGAAAAAGGGTATGACAAATAATTTGGAAGTGCCTAAGTATTCATAATGTATTTTCCAGAGTCTGTTCTATCAGAGATTAAGCCAGGTAAACCCTCAGATTATTGTGTGATACTACGGATGTAAATATCACTTTCTGATTTCTGCCTTGAGAACGTTGTTTTTATTCAAAATGAATATACAGTACAGATTAAGTATACAGAGGAACAACGGTGGTTCAGTCAAATTACAAAACAAACCCATTTTCTTTCTTAATGCTAGTGGTATCTAGCCACGCAGACACTTTGGTTTTATTTGCACAGTTTTTTAAATACTCAGTACGTCTCAGGGATTTCTGCCTCTACCCCCACTACAATCACGTAGCTGTAGAGAGAATTCACTGGGTAATTGAAACTTTTAACCTGCTGTTGTCCTTGCAATTAATCCCCTAGGGCAGGGGTCTTAAACCTTTTTAAAGCCAAGGACCCCTTAAAGGTCCCATGGCATCCCCCCCCCAGTATTTGAGGACCACTAAGGTCTATATAAAAGAGACTTCAGATACAGTATTAGGGGACCACTAAGATCTATATAAAGAGACTTCAGATACAGTATTAGGGACCACTAAGGTCTATATAAAGAGACTTCAGATACAGTATTAGGGGACCACTAAGCTCTATATACTTCAGATACAGTATTAGGGACCACTAACTATATAAAGAGACTTCAGATACAGTATTAGGGACCACTAAGGTCTATAAAAGAGACTTCAGATACAGTATTAGGGACCACTAAGGTCTATATAAAGAGACTTCAGATACAGTATTAGGGACCACTAAGGTCTATATAAAGAGACTTCAGTATTAGGGGACCACTAAGATCTATATAAAGAGACTTCAGATACAGGGACCACTAAGGTCTATATAAAGAGACTTCAGATACAGTATTAGGGACCACTAAGGTCTATATAAAGAGACTTCAGATACAGTATTAGGGACCACTAAGCTCTATATAAAGAGACTTCAGATACAGTATTAGGGACCACTAAGGTCTATATAAAGAGACTTCAGATACAGTATTAGGGACCACTAAGGTCTATATAAAGAGACTTCAGATACAGTATTAGGGACCACTAAGGTCTATATAAAGAGACTTCAGATACAGTATTAGGGACCACTAAGGTCTATATAAAAGAGACTTCAGATACAGTATTAGGGGACCACTAAGGTCTATATAACAGCATCCTTAGAGCACCATGTCATGGGACCTTTAACTACCCCCTACTACATATATTATCTACAATTAAGTTCCATTTAACTGGGCCTACAATACTGTGCAAGGCAGCCTAAAGCCTTCACACATACCTTTTTAATGCATGGAATACTAAGCTATTATGATCTTATTAATCATGTTTTAATGTTAAACATACACGTGGTACAGTGAATCCTTAGGATGAACTGTACCTGTGAAAGGCTTAGTGACTACCTTACACCAGTAAGCCTAACGTCAAAGATGTTTTTCACAAACAGGCTGCTAATAATATGTTGGATTCATGATAAGACATTTTTGTTTTAAAAAAAAGAAAATTATAATAATTTGGTGGCCCCTCTACAATAACTCAGAGGACCCCGTAGGGGTCATGGACCCCCTGTTGAAGATCTCTGCTCTACGTAGCTTTAATATTAGTCTTCATCATCATTATTCATCCAAAACTTGTCAAGAAATTTCATTGAAAACTAAAAATAGCAACTTGCTTGAGGAAAAGTCACAGGATCACAAAGTCAGTAGGATTCATCTTTTGGGGACCGTAAATGTAGAAAATATCACAACAGTGTGAGCAGTCCGCAGACGTCACTGTTTATAATGGAACTCCTTTCCACTCAAGGAAAAGCGAAAAGTGTTGACAGTGTTCTCTGACACTTTTACGGGGACAAATATTGCTGCTGTACTTCTTAAATGTCTTTTCCAATGTTCTGAGCATCACAGATGAAATTCGTGTCAACTCCATTGTACTGTGGTGGCAGCATTAATCTCTGACAGATAGGCTTTCTGAAAATGGATGTAAACATATTATGTTTTCTTATGATAAATAAGAAAATACGTTTGTTTTTATTTTAGAACTTGGCTAAACTGCCCTTTTAATAACATATAATGTGGATTCTTATTGTGTTAAAGCTAAAATTGCCCCATGTTTCATACAATTGATGTTGTTACAATTCTATTCTGGTGATATGATTTGCAACTGATATGCTGTAAGTCAGAACAAACATAAATCATTTCCAAATCTACTGTCATGAGGAAGTTTGTTATGTCAGCCCGGTAGTTTTCCTCTTCTCCGCCTCCTCCCCTCTCAGACTCGGTGTGTTGCTCCCATATAAGTCTATTATGACAGTTGGTTTGGAGGAATTCAAAACAAGCACACCCCCAGTCTTCCCCATGGTTAGGCAACCTCCACACACACACACACACACACACACACACACACACACACACACACACACACACACACACACACACACACACACACACACACACATGTTACGGTCACACACTTACTACAGCCCTCTCTTGTGTTTTCATAGGCTGAACAGCAGGATCAAGCCCTCGGGCAAAGGGCAAACAGAAAAAGGAGTAAAGTCAGGGTATGAAAGTGAAAGGGTCAGTTCACTCAAAAATATGAAAAAAATAAAAAATAAAAATAAAATCTAGTGGTAGACAGCCATGCAGAAAGTGTCACAAAACCTAATTGTGCAGAAATTTTGATTTCTTTTTCTAACTGTTTCTATTTTCCTTTTGTTCATTATCTTTCAGTCTATATTTTGCATACTTGCTTCTTGCGTTCAACAATTGTGTTTTTGTCCCTCTGGCCTTCTTTCCATGTTTCTCAGAGAATGTATCGACTACAGTCGCTTCAGAGGACAGCCTGAAGCCAGCTCCCAGGTTTTAAACCAAACCATGTCGGCTGCCCCAAAGTAACCTTTTCATAATGTAAACTTTTAATATATTGTTAGCATCTATCTCATATTCATTGTTAGCAATCAATATAACTTCAATGTAAACTTAACACATTGGCACAAAGTTATTTTTCATTTCTTGTTTGATGATTTTGTGAATCAATATTAGAGAAAACAAAAAATATAGAATATGGCAAGTTGGTCTCACAGGAGAAGGGACTGTAATGCATGCTGGTGGCATTTAGTTATGCTTTAAACAACACCTAGCGTGTGTGTTTGTGTGTATGTGTGTGTGTGTGTGTGTGTGTGTGTGTGTGTGTGTGTGTATGTGTTCTGAATACATCTCTAGTCATGTTGTGTCTTTTGTGTGTGTGTGTGTGTGTGTGTAGTCACTGTGCATGGACTGTTTATTTGTCTGCATAAATGTGAGCAAATTTCAGTATCAGTGACAGTGTGTGTTTCCAAATGAGAATTGTGTGTGCATGTATGTGTGGGAAGGTCATTGTGTGTGTGCTTACGTGTGTGTGTATGTGTGTGTGTGTGTGTGTGTGTGTGTGTGTGTGCTCATATGATACCCTCTGTAAATAGCAATGGGCCACAAAAGAGAGTGGACACCGGCGGCAGCTCCCTGTGGTATGATAGAAATACACACACACACACACACACACACACACACACACACACACACGCACACACACACTTACAGTTATTCTGGCTGAGAATGATAAAGCAACTGCCAGATGAAGGGAGGATAGACAAGTGAATGAAGATAGTGGTGGACCAAACAAGTGAGAAAAGAAAAAAAGAATCAAATTAGGAACATTTTAGAAAGCCACCAGAAAATGAGCTCAAAGATGTTACTGGAAAAATGGAGAAAGGTAAAGAAAGTGAAGCCTTTGTTTTCTCCTGGCTGAAACAACATTGAAAAGCAGGTTCATCTTTTTTTCTGCTTCATTGATTAGCCATGCTACGCAAACCGCTAACTCTGGTCAACACAGGAAGCGGGCCTCTGAAACACACTATGAGAGGGCAGGTGATGGGTTTCGATTAGTGAGAAAATGGATGCTGAGGAGGTGAAACGGAGAGGTGAAACGGAGGTGAAACGGAGATGAAACGGAGGCTGGCCTCTGGTGATTACATTTTGGTTGCACCGGAAAAGAACGTTAGTCATGTATGGATGATGAAAAAAAGTGGATAAATGACTCATTCTTGACAACATTTGAATAATGTCCGTTGTAAACTGGTTCGGGCTTTTAAAAAGCTCTCAATCAAAATCTACTCGGGCTCGGGCCTAACTCTTAAGGCTCGATTACAGCTCAACTGTCAACACACATTTGACCCTTATTGTGTTGTATTACAATGTTTTAAGTTGTGTACGTTGTAAAGCAACGGATATAGCACCATGTCTAAGACAAATTTCCCCTCTGGGACAATCAAGTGTATTTTATTCTATGAATGAATGAAACACTGAGCGTGTCTATTGACTAATTAATGTTCCAAATAAAAGTCTCATTGTGGTGTATCCAAAGCCTGTTTTTGTATGAAACCAATAACTAGTTTTTTCCATACACACATACATTCTTGGACAGTCCATCCTTACTAGTTATTAGATTTTGACATGTGAGAATGCACCAGTTATTATCTCCTTTAACACAGAATAACGTTATTATCTTTCATCCTGTGTAGAACATCAATGTTAGTTTCAGTAAACATGGGAGATGTTTCCCATTTCCAATCAATAGTGAATGCATGACAGATATATATTTTTCTATTATTGTAGTATTGTAAAAGTTCACTAAAGTTTTATTGTGTGAAAACACACAGCTTTACGTCCCCAGAAGCTTATAAAGGTAGCCTATTACAGTGATTTGCTAACATACATTTCCTAAGTTGATTTCAGTCCGGTCAGTGTTTGTGTGCTCGGTCACATAGTAAGCTATGAAGCTGCAGACTCTGCTGGCTATTTTCTTAAATGTAAATTTGTCAATTTGTTATTGGGATTTTAATACTACCTCACAGATTAATGTGATGCCTGCTGAGTGCAAAGTTCTGCCCTTAACTGGCTGCTGCGTCTACCGGTGGGAGATTTGCATGGTGTCAACTGAAAATGAATTTCTTTACCAGGTACGTATCCCCATTTGTGGTATCGCCATAGTTTCGGAGGTCGCCTATTGACTCACTAACCTTAAGGTTAGTGACTTGACAGGACTTCTTGCATACAGACGAGTCACATTATCTCCCTATATTGACTTTTTGGTAAAACCAAGTTGGCTTTTGGCAAAAAAATAGGAAGTCACAATCTCTCTAATCTAGTTTCTTATAGCCTTTTGAATCAATGTTAAGGGTTTACTTGTCTTGCCTTACTGGTCTTAAGTGCTTGGCTTCTTCCTACGTTGCTGACCTTATCCTTCCATAGATTCCTGTTCACACGCTGAGATCTGCTGACCAGTTGTTGCTGGCTGTCCACAGTGCCTGGCTGGACACGGATATCAAGAGGCCTTCAAAAACCTGAAATAGCATCGCGGGGCCTCTTTTGAATCTCTGTTAAAGATGTTTTAAATTGACAGGTGGATCCGTGTGAAAGGTCAGACACTCCAGCATACCCCATCTAAAAAAATGAAACATAGCATGCTTTAGATGTGACAGCACTCTTAGCACACGCGCACACACACGCGCGCGCACGCACACACACACACACCTACACATGAACAAACAACAAATGCTTCCCACATCTCACCCGACTACTCATCTCACTCATCTGACCTTGGCTCTGATTCGCTACTGTAAAGACACCTGTCAATCTGAGAAAGGTGCACTTTCTTCTTTGGTCCCCAGGCGACCACATCAGCCAATCGGAATAAGACGGGCAACCTGCTTTGTACAGTGTACAAAGCAGGTTTTTACTTTTAATTTTCAGTTAACTTTTAACTTTAAGGTGAATGGGGGGAGGGGGTCTCCTGCTGAAGCTGCTGCAACCGCTAATGTAAACAATTTGACACTTGACCTTGCGCTTTCTTGGGTCCTGAGCAATATACAAGCCATGACATACTGTAGTTGCCGCCTCTAGCAATGCTAGAGTATGTGTGTCATTTTCTAACAGCTTGCTATTTCATACCAGGCTGTATTTAAGAACAAAAAGAGTTCTTTCTCAGCTGCTTGAAATGTTCGAGTTTGCTGAACAAAAAATTTCAACAACTGTTTTTTCCATTTTAGTTTGATTTTGGATAAAATAAAATTCTTTCTCTGTGTGAGAATACAAATTCTGCATTGCTAATGAGAGCCAGTGGACACACATGTTTTAATGCAGTACTACTGCACACACAAACACAAACACTCTCCCAGTGCTGCTCTGCGTCCTCTCGAGTCTCTCAGCACGGTTACTTCAAACAGCATGAGTTCATATTTCAGGCATGAAAGGCACGAAGAGGCCTGACTTGTGTAATTTGAACAGTGACTCTCAGACACACACACTCACACACATACACACAAACACACACACACACACACACACACACACACATACACACATGCATACACACAAACACACACGCTAGGTGCTGTTTATAGCATAACTAAATGCCACCAGCATGCATTACAGTCCCTTCTCCTGTGAGACCAACTTGCCATATTCTATATTTTTTTGTATTTCTCTAATATTGATTCACAAAATCATCAAACAAGAGATGAAAACTAACTTTGTGCCAATGTGTTAAGTTTACATTGAAGTTATATTGATTGCTAACAATGAATATTAGATAGATGCTAACAAGATATTAAAAGTTTACATTATGAAAAGGTTACTTTGGGGCAGCTGACATGGTTTGGTTTAAAACCTGGGAGCTGGCTTCAGGCTGTCCTCTGAAGCGACTGTAGTCGACACATTCTCTGAGAAACATGGAAAGAAGGCCAGAGGGACAAGAGGGTCTCTTTGTGTTTCTCTATCCTCCTCTCTGTGAGTTTCCCTCCGTTATAGCTGAACTTTATTACTCTAAATATTTCATTTCTCTCGTCATCTGTCTCTCACTTACTCTGTACCGTATTGATCCTGGTACTGCTCATCTATCCCTCTATACCTCTACAACGCCAAATTCACACTGACAACGAGAAACAGAGAAGGACAACGGCACTTGGTTGTGAAGAATTTTATTTTATTTTATTGAAGCTGTGAGTGTAGGCTGGCAGTGGCTGGGCTGGCAGAAGGGGTGCTGGGTCCGACAAAGGCTGGGCTGGCATAGGGGGTGCTGGGCTGTGTTCCCCAGTGCGACTGCAGAGTAGACGTTCGAGTACGTAGCGTAGTCATTGGCAGCAGAGGACTCAGAAAGTGGGTTATTTCTAGGACAGAGATCTTCCAGTTAGTAACGTCAGGAAACGGAGCAGACAGGCAAATACAAAGACAAGAAACTAGAATAAATACAAATCTGGTGACTACGCGTACTCAGTGGTAAGCAACACTCCGGCAGGGAGAGGAAAGTCAGACTGGAGGGCGTGTACAGGCAACATGCAGGTGGAAACAGACAGACAGACTGGCACCGTGCAGGAAGTCACGCCAGGCGAGGATGTTTTTCCTCCCAACAGTTGACTTTCAGCAAATATCTCACAACATGCAGGGAGTGAGCGCTGAGTGTTCAGCGAAAACTGTTCTTCAGTGAGAATATATATATTATCCTTCCAGCATCACTAGACCTGCCTCAGGTTCTCCTCCCAGTTTGACGTTAGTGGAATACATTGCCTTCACAGGCAATCAGATGTGGGAACCACCTCAATGGGCTCCTGTCAAAGTAAAGAAGCAGCGATTCAAGTCAGAGCTCGTTTTGGATGTTTAAGCTCCTGAGCCTGTCCCAAAGGATGATCCCAAACACCCGTATGAAGGAAACGGTTATTGTCTATGTTAAATCAATTTTCATTTTCAAGCCACTGTCATATTTTTCTTATTGTGTCCTTTCTGACTATTTGTCTTGTTAAATTTGCACTTTTAACATGCATTGTAGAGATTTTGGAAATAACAAACATATACCCAGGATAGCAGCACGATGCACAATGCCCCCTTTTCTTCAAACATACTTAACTAAAAGAACTTAAATCATTACATCGGCTCTGATTCCAAACAAAGGAGCACCCTGAATTAACTGGCTACATTTACCTCTGGTCCGCCACAAAAACAATATTTAAGACGCACACACACACTCTGTTAAAAACGATTCTGTAGTATGATATATAAACTGGAAGAAACAGGCTTATAACAGGCTCATACATTTTTTATGATATGGGGTATAAGGCAGCGATAGCCTCCCTCCCCTGCTGAAGCTGTCCATGGTTCTGACATGACCCCCCCATGCATCTCCCTGCCTCGTCAGTTCCTCCTCACCTACTGTGGAGAGACAGATATACAGCATGTATACCATCGCCATGAACTCCCCCTGCACCTCCTCACTCACTCTGCAGATGCAGACAGACACACACACACACACACGCAGATTCAAAGTCATTTTCTTTCACTCTCTCTCATACAAACATGGGCAAACACACACTGATACGTATACTCAAACACAAACACACGCAGGCACGCACGCGCGTGCGCGCACATACACATACACACACACACACACACACACACACACACACACACACACACATACACACAGAGTTTTGCCCATAAGAGCAGTCTAATCCATTATTGAGAGACACCGTCATTTCAGAGCCTGAAGGTCACCTGCATCAATAACTCTGCTGGTAGCCACTCAACGACCCCACTATCCACACACACACACACACACACACACACACACACACACACACACACACACACACACACACACACACACACACAGAGCTGGCCATGTGATGAAAACTGCCAGTGCTGGCAAGCCTGGATTCAACAAAAATCCATTTTAACAGCAGTTAGCGAGGCTTCAACATATGCAATAAAAGTTACATCGATGTAATAATCAATTTATTGGTTTGAGTCATTCATTATGGGGAAAAATGTAAAAATGTGAAATTGTTCTAGTTTCTCTCCTGCAACCGTTTGCAGTGGTGGAATGTAACTATAAAACCCATATTTACTCAAGTACTGTGCTCAAGTACAAATTTGAGGTACTTTTACTTTACTTGAGCATTTTAATTTCATGCTGTACTTTATACTTCTACTACACTATATTTTGGAAGTGAATACTACACTTTTTACACTACATTTACAGTATGTGGCAACATTAGTTACTAGATTTAGTTTTGGTACATATGTATACCAGTAGATGCTAATATTGTTGTTGTAATAATGTTCTTTTACCAAAGTAAGATTTTGAATGCATGATTTTTACTTGTAGTAAGTACTTCTACTACCACTGCAGTTTGGGATAGGTCCTTTCCTGTTTCAACATGACAATGCCCCTGAACCCAAAGTTAAGTCTACAAGGAAATGGTTTTCCTAGTTTGGTGTGGAGGTGATGAGCGCAATCTTGTGGTGAGAAACCGAGCCTCTTGTAGATATTCTGTGTGACTTTGATACTTGATAAAAGGCAACCCAGGTCGACACACAGCTCCTTATCAAGAACACACACAATCTTTTGACACAGTCATTCATGTCTTTACGCATGTGTGTGTGTGTGTGTGTGTGTGTGTGTGTGTGTGTGTGTGTGTGTGTGTGTGTGTGAGTGTGTTCTGAATGCCTCTCTAGTCATGTTGTGCCTTTTGTGTGCTTGTGTGTGTAGTCGGTGTGCATGGACTGTGTGTCTGCATAAATCTGAGAACATGTCAGTATCAGTGTGTGTGTGTGTGTGTGTGTGTGTGTGTGTGTGTGTGTGTGTGTGTGTGTGTGTGTGTGTGTGTCTTATCAAATGAGAATCGTGTGTGTGTAGCGTGTTACGTTCCCCAAGTGGATGAGCGGAGAATAACAATAAAGATAACCCGGGGACAAATAATCAGTGAAACCAAAATATATGTACAAAACGGTTTTATTAACAAAGGCACGTAACTATTGGTGATCAGGCAAACACTGTGTCATGCTGCCGTGTAGCTGTTAATGGTTTGCCTTTGAGGAAACAGAGTGCTGCAGTAAGCATATCAGCAGCACCATGGGTGAGCGACACGGCAGCAAAAGCATGAAGGGCGAGGAGGAGGATTGAAATCACAGAGGTCAATGGTGTGTGTGAAAGAGAGAAAGAAAGCGAGGTGGTTTACTTATTAACTCTGTAGTCCATATAATGCAGACACACACACACACACACACACACACACACACTTTATTTTTAGTTTCTTAAAAAACGTTTTATCCATAGCTACTGATTTTAAGAATCTATGGTACAAATATTGAAGAACATCTATTATCACTGAAGACATAATTGCCAAACTGAATTTGTTAGCTCGTCTGGCCATCACCAGACTAAATAGATTTGAGATTGAGCGTTGGTCTGAGGAGTCTGCTCTGTATTTTCTCTGCACAAGAGGCGTGACCAACGGGCATAGTTCAAATGACTCTGTACGCAGTTGGATGGTCCTTCAACCAATCAGATCAACGATCCGGGTGACGTAGAAGCGACAGCAACATCAACGGGTTGCTGCGTTCGGTGGCGTTCGGTAGCCGCCATGTTGAACGTAAACAAGAAGCTGCTTGGTCGCTCCTCTATCGCCATCGAGTTAAACCCAACCAATAGCGCGCCAGGTAGATAAGCCAGTTTGTGATTGGGTCCCGCAAAATTGTGAACTGATCAGGAGAATTATACGTGCAGGTTTCCAGACCGATCCGAGCGTTAACTTAGTCTACGGTCCAAACAGAATAAGAAAAATACCAAGCTACAACCTAAAAAGCATGATTAAATACACGAGTCTTTAGCAAATAATTCATCATTGTGAAAGATATTATGTCCTCTTGTCCATATGTGTTGTGCTTGTTCTCTGAAGACAGTAAGTTATTGTTTTTTTACGGAGATTATGTTTGTTGCAAGGTATACTGTGCAATTATTCCACTTCACTTATTATCTTAACACAGTTTGAACGCACAAAATTGTTGGTTTTCTAAAGTTTGTATGAGTTTGTGTGACTGTAATTCTGCTACAGAGTGGGTGTCAAAGTGAGACAGAGGGAGACAATGTGTGCATTTCTAGCTGAATATAATGAGTACATGTCAAAGGCTATCTGGATTTGATGAAATGAGTTATGATATTTCCATCTGTGTGGGGATGCATACCTACCTGTGATTGTGCGTGCGTGCGTGCGTGCGTGCGTGCGTGCGTGCGTGCGTGCGTGCGTGCGTGCGTGCGTGTGTTCAGATTTCAGATGTGGGATTGCAGCATCATCATCTGGCTAAAAAGGGGATAAGGTTCAACAACAGGTACAGTATTAACAACAAGTTATTACAAGTATTGTAACTTGTACTACAACATGAACAACGCACACAGATACTGCTACAACCGTTAGACCTTCTACTACTACCTTTAGTTTTACTTCTAGAGCAACTACACCACCATAACTGCCACTATTACAGCTGTAGCTGTTATTTCCATTGGACTTGGAAGACTACTACTGCTATTACAGTTTTTTTCTGAATAGCTACAACACCAAACCCCATTCTCAGTTTGCTAAACCCGTTTGTTGAATCAATCACTTTTCTCTCAAAATTCTTAACACATTCATACTCTGCAGTGTGATGCACTTGTGTTGAAGAACGGTTAAAACAGGCAGCAAAAGTTATTTTTTTAATTGCTAACACACTAAAATGACATGCATAGCACAATTATTTAAACTGACACACAGAGAACAAAACCTCTTCTCAAGTCTCCAACACCTTTTCCGCTTTACACACATTTTGCAGTTCAAAATGGCACTTTTTAAAAGCACTGAACACGGTTCTCTGCATAACACAACACTCTGACATGAAGTCACATGTTTGCTATTCAAAATGACACTACATGAGCTAATTGGCTAATATATGTGCCACCTGGCCAAACACCTCAATGGTTACAGGTTTTCTTGATTGCTTTGACCTGCTAAAGAAACTGGGATCCACTCAGTTCTTCATCATCACTGTCTCAGCGGAGCAGAAAACACCTCTTGCAAATGTGTTAACCCTTTTTCATTGGATTGTGGCGCAGCATTTCAATACTTTAGAAATACTTTGCTTCTGTACTCAAGTACTCAAGATTTTTACTTTACTATTTTTGTGGCGACTTTTTACTTTTACTCCTTACATTTTAACAAAAATATTGGTACTTTCTATTCCTTGCATTTTACAAAATTGGCTCGTTACGTTTTGTGCAAGAGGTCGTCATGTCAGAGAATAGTGCGGACACGAGTCTCACACCACGAGCGGGTGAGACGGATGGGAATATACTGGATGGGAATATACTGTACATTGCACTTGACGCACCACTAAGACGACTCAACAGATTCTGCGGCATTCTGCATTCATTTGCGGCAAATCAGTGCAGCTTGATGGCGCTAACATTAGCACATAGTAGTATGGAGGCGACATGATTGAAAATAAAGAAAACAGAGATCCCAGATCCCAATGTGCCGCATAACTCTAAAAGTATGGGGATCTTCTTACAGTTTTTTTTCAATTGCTTAAGCACTATTTTGAAAGCCGGGACCGGTTTTTCAACACACTACTCACAATTAGCACAATCACAAACCCAATGAGCAGAACACCTCAGCCCCTTTGCAAAATGAAACACTCTTGAACTCAAAACTATAAATTAATTTACAAAAAAACAAATTTTATTACCATATGAAACACATTTCATTTGACTTAATTCTGTTTCACCCAGTTACACACTGCTGTTGCTAACCTAAAACACTTG
Source organism: Percina caprodes (assembly GCA_013375575.1). NCBI lineage: Eukaryota > Metazoa > Chordata > Actinopteri > Perciformes > Percidae > Percina > Percina caprodes. The sequence continues at coordinate 9,656,940 of JABXJD010000003.1, read as the reverse complement.
CAGCAATTCTACATCTCAGGGATTAGAGTACTGTAAATGAAGTACACAGAGAATATGCAAATATACAATAAGTTCAAACACTACACAAGAACAATGCTGCAGACTGAGGAAAATATAATTTATTTCTCGCCATAAACCCAAATCAGTCAACATGGAGAATCAACAACAAAACACGCCCCAGTTCTCATGCTACTGCAGTAGTGTGCATAACACTGTTAGCTCAGCAAACAGACAAACGGTATCCAGTAGACGTTGTAATCACAGAAAAACAACAAAAACAAAGCTGAAAAAGTACAGAAAATACTAGACATTATCTCTTTGCCTAACTGGATCTGGCCAGATAATTTCATCAACATTACAGGCGATATCCTCATTGGCAAGACAACGTGGGAAGAACCGTCTTGAATGTCCAATCCATCCTTGCACAGCTGCGACGTCGACTTGGTCCCAGCTTGAATGAGGGCTAACTGAGTCTGGAGATCGTAAACCCTCCAACGCCATGCAGAGAAAAACTCTTCCATTGGGTTTAGAAACGGAGAGTATGGTGGAGGGTATAGTCCTGTAAACTGTGGATGGGATTGAAACCAGTTCTGAAACAAGAGCAGAGCGGTGGAAAGCCACATTGTCCAGATGACAACGTGGCATTTGGTTAACTGCTGTGACGAACTTGTGCAATCGGTACAAAAATGCAAGAATGTGAGGTGTGTTGTAAGGGCCCATATTGGCATGACGGAGCAGGACCCCATCCTGTGTAATGGCAGCACAAAGGGTGATGTTACCCCACGTTGCCCTGGGACATTAATTATAGCCCTGTAGCCAATGATATTTCTGCCTCTCCTTGCTTTTGTACAGTTGAACCCTGCCTCATCTATGTATATGTATTCATGCAGGATTTCTTCAGCATCCATCTGTTAAACTCTCTGAACTACAGTGAAAGAAAAGATTGTGTAGTTCAGGATGGATCTAGTATACAGCCAGTGAACATGTAAGAGGTCATGTGTGCAGTATGCAACATCAGTGCTAGAATGAACAACACATACCTCCACATACTCATGCTGCAGCCGCTTGACCTTTCCACTCAAAAGGCACTCAATACATTTGTTTCATTTGAACCTGATGATTTTCAGGATGCGTGCCAGAGTTGACAGAGAGACTATTGAAAATGGCATGGTCACCGATAATGTTGGCTTGGATTTCTCTGAGCCTGATAGCATTATTAGCCAAAACCATGTTTATGATCTCTCTCTCTCTCCCTCTTGTTCTGTGTGAATATGGGACCCCTTCCTCCTTGTTGTTCTCGACCCTAAAATCCTATGTAGAAAATAACACATGTAACCTACTGTAAAATGTCACAGGGAGGGGTATAAAAGTGCTGATATGGTGCATATAATAAGCAGCTGATTACTGTAACTGTAGACAGATTTTCTTTTACCTGTTTCCTTGTCGAAATGTCCTTATGACAGATGACACTTTATATCTGCTTAGATTTGGCCAAACTCCTACTCCAGCCTCCCTCACCGTCAATCCGTGGGTCACAACATGGTCCACTAGGGTTGCACCACTTTCATTTGACAAATTTGGTTCTCTTCTTCTTTGAGCACATTCTCCGGCTTCAGGTCTTCTCTCTTCCTTCTTCCTCTGACTTTTTCCATTTTGGTTGAAGGCATGTGAACTTACCTTCTGCATTTTATATAGTGCTTAAACCTGATTGGTGTGTCTACAACTAAGCAACCATGTGTTCGCACACCTGGTGGCTGTGTTTAACCAATTGGTTGATGGGTGTATTTGAAAGCCTTTGCTTTGAAATGCAAGGAAGTGACATCATGATAAATTTCTGTGTCAAATGCATACAAGTGTGTTTAGTGTTTTGCAAATCACTGTGTGTATTGTTTTGCAAAAAGTGTGAAGCTGACAATGTTCTTGCTGTTGTGTAAATCTAGGCCGGTGTTTTGCTAATTGTGGGAAAGTTTTAATTTTAGTGTGTAAGCAATTGTAAAAAACTGTAATTAATGTCTGTATAGTAATTCATATTTAATCCTTTATTTTCTTTCCAAAAGCCATGTTTGAGCAGACACACATACATGTAGATTTAAATGTTAAAGGGAAGATTAAAAAAAGAGAAACTGGATCTGTGAATTCTCACAGAAACACAGTTGATTTCATATCTTGCTCCTCAGTCAGAATCTTATTAACCTGGAGTCCCCGTCTCTGTCACAATAATCCTATTATGGGATGTTTTAGGCCTGTTGGCAGACATCCATTTATAATATAGGCAACAGCATATAATGTGTGGTTCAGGTAGCTTTGCATAAAAAATGGTTGTCATTCGCGAGGCTACTTTTACTTTTATACTTTAAGTAAATTTCCAAGCCTGTACTTTGTTACTTGTAATTGAGTAAAGAAGTTTAATCAGTATTTTTTTAACCCTTGTATTGTCTTCACTTTCGGGACCCTTTCGTGTCCCTCGGGTCAAATTGACGCGTGACTTATCTGGGGTTTTAAAAACAATTCTGAAATAAAATTTTACTTCATAACCTGTTAACAAATGTTGTCTTTATTTGAATTTCAAACCATTAATAACGTATATGTTTAGGAAATGCAATCATTCTCTACTAGAACACAATTAAAAATGGAAGTGTGGTTTGTTTTTTGTCATAAGGTTATTATTCATGTTAAAAATCCACTATGGAAAAAAAAAAAAGTGGTGATATCCAGAATAATTTTCTGAATTGAGTCAGGAATACATGTTTATCACAGAAAATAAGGTGAAGCCGTTAATTTTCAGGTAGAACAAATGTAATTGTACCATTTTTCTTCTTGCAAAAATTTGAAATGGGTCAATTTGACGTGTATACCATGCAAGGGTTAACACAAGTATGTATGGGAAGTGAGTACTTTATCCATCTCTGCCTACTACCTAAGCCACAGCTGCCACAACTTCTACATAACTGCTTCTAATTCTCTGACCACTATTACTCAACATCATCATAACCATCATTAACACCAAAACCAGCAGAACTGGCCCGTACTGCAGCCCAACACCTCCCAGTTCCAGCAGTTGATCCTGACATCCAGCCACTCGTCTCTCTCTGCCTGTCTGTCACGGCTGCCAGGCCGGAGGCTGTGCACGCGCATGGCCTGAGCTGTCAGTCACTCTATCCGTTGACCCTCTATGTGTCACCCATCATCAGCACAGTGGTCCTCTTGTCAACAAGAAACACAACATGACCCAAGCTTTCGCACCGTCTCGCCTCTGCTTCTATTTCCTCTTCTGTCATTCCAGGACTTTTCCAGCATTAAAGAAACATTTGACTCGTTTCTGTTGTCAGTGTGCCGAACTCTGATCCTTCAGGGCACTTCCTGTTGCCTCGGCCTTGAATACTGATCCCTAAATACTTATTTACTTCATTACACTACACTATGTGCATTTGCTATTTCATTATTTCTTTTCTATGTTTACATATTCAGCCATATTTCTTCTAAAATTCTGTTTTCATTCAAAAGGTTTTTCTTAGCTTTCTCATCATGATGTATGTATTATGTATACCGGTGTTTTGTGCAGCTTTCTCCCCAGTTGGATTATCCATACCCTATGCAATGCTGTCGCCCTTTGTCCATGGTGTCACCTAACAATGCACAATCACTCTCCTACAGCTCAGAGAGGTGTTCAGTTACTGCTAATGCAGATGTTTCCTGCTACTATGGTTTCCATTAAAAACATTCAACTGGCAAAACACACACTCTCTTTTATTGTGAAGCAGTTACAGAAAAAGCAGTTTCTTTCTACACCGAGGTTGGAGCTGACGGTGTCTGTTAATCAAAAATATATCTAAGACGCCATGTTCTGCAGTTTTTGAATTATTATAGAATGACTTCTTAATTTAAACAACACAAGTTTGTTTGGCTGCACTGAAACGAGATATACTAGCTCCTCTTCTGTATCTCTTACAAAGTAGCTGCTGAAAGAGTGTTTGCTGGAGTATTAAACTATACTTTCTGTAACCGCAGTTGTCGCCAAATCAACCAGGATTGAAAAGGTTTATGGATTATGACAAAAATGAAATTCTCTGCGATGCAGTATTATCTGCTAAGTGGATAACATTCAACTGTGTAATGGTTTTTCTATAAGTCAAGAAAATTTGTTTTAATTCGTTGATTCATTTTCAACTTTCAGCACTCGCAACAGCAGTTCGCATTTCTGAGTTTAACCTGATAAGACAACAAAAAGTAAATCTAGTTCACATATTCAACACTATAGCACACACACACACACACACACACACACACACACACACAACCATAAACACTCATGCATGCACACATACTGCCGTTGCACTACTCCAGTGCACACGCATTGCCAAAAAAATCAGACAAAAACACATGCGTGTACAATGCACACGCATTGCACTTTGTATGTAAATATATACAGATACATGCAAATTGAATCAGGGGTCACCATCCCGTTTTAGCCCACAAGTCTAATTTATAATAACATTGATCTTTTTGGAAGTAGGGCAGCAGACTGACTGACACACACACACACACACACACACACACACACACACACACACACACACACACACACACACACACACACGCATTTTTCTTCTCTTAAACCCCGACATTTGGGATGTCACCAGAAAAACGTGTCCGTTTATAGTTGTGTGTCAAAACGGATCATGACCTTACACATACTTGATGAAATAAAAGCACAACATATTTACATATAAATGAGAGTAGTGTTGGAAAGAAGGAAAGTTATTTTACATTATTTACTTTAAGTACAATTTTGAGGCACTTGTGCTTTACTTGAGTATTTCCATTTATGTTAGGCTACTTTATACTTCTACTCTTCATTTCAGAGTGGAAAATTATACGTTTTGATCCACTACAGTTATCTGATGGGTGCAGTGCGTAGTTTCTTTTCAGATTAAGATTTTAATACTAAAAATAAAGTTGAAAAAAAACATTAAAGATTAAATTAGTGGATTCCAAATTTGTTTGGCTGATTTGGCTCCTTTTAAGCAATATCACCATGTTTCCAAACACAGCAATTAGCCTTGTAAGTACATTGTTATAATTCCCTATAGCAATGATGGGGAAAAACTCAAATTATAACAAATCAAAATTATTATTCTTACCATTCATAAATGGTTAGTTGAACTAACTAGTGCTTTTTTAAATTGATAGTTACTTCCTACACACACCGTTAGGAAGGATGAAGAATCTTGTGGCTTTTCAAGAAAGACAATTTAAATCTGTTTGTGTTTTGTTTTTGCCGTTTTGATATATAATGCATATATATACAGGTAAAAGCCAGTAAATTAGAATATTTTGAAAAACTTGATTTATTTCAGTAATTGCATTCAAAAGGTGTAACTTGTACATTATATTTATTCATTGCACACAGACTGATGCATTCAAATGTTTATTTCATTTAATTTTGATGATTTGAAGTGGCAACAAATGAAAATCCAAAATTCCGTGTGTCACAAAATTAGAATATTGTGTAAGGGTTAAATTTTGAAGACACCTGGTGCCACAAAGTAATCAGCTGATTAACTCAAAACACCTGCAAAGGGCTTTAAATGGTCTCTCAGTCCAGTTCTGAAGCCTACACAAACATGGGGAAGACTTCAGATTTGACAGCTGTCCAAAAGGCGACCATCGACACATTGCACAAGGAGGGAAAGACACAAAAGGTTATTGCTGAAGAGGCTGGCTGTTCTCAGAGCTCTGTGTCCAAACACATTAATAGAGAGGCAAAGGGAAGGAAAACTGTGGTCAGAAAAAGTGTACAAGCGATAGGGATCACCGCGCCTAGTCAAGATTGTGAAAAAGGGTGTGGACAGCTGCTGGAGTCAGTGCCTCAAGATCCACCACCAAGAGACGCTTGAAAGACATGGGTTTCAACTGCCGCATACCTCGTGTCAAGCCACTGTTGACCAAGAAACAGCGAAAAGCGTCTCACCTGGGCTAAGGAAAAAGAGCTGGACTGCTGCTGAGTGGTCCAAAGTCATGTTTTCTGACGAAAGCAAATTTTGCATTTCCTTTGGAAATCGAGGTCCCAGAGTCTGGAGGAAGACAGGAGAGGCACAGGATCCACGTTGCCTGAAGTCTAGTGTAAAGTTTCCACCATCAGTGATGGTTTGGGGTGCCATGTCATCTGCTGGTGTCGGTCCACTCTGTTTCCTGAGATCCAGGGTCAACGCAGCCGTCTACCAGCAAGTTTTAGAGCACTTCATGCTTCCTGCTGCTGACCTGCTCTATGGAGATGGAGATTTCAGGTTCCAACAGGACTTGGCGCCTGCACACAGCGCAAAATCTACCCGTGCCTGGTTTACGGACCATGGTATTTCTGTTCTAAATTGGCCAGCCAACTCCCTGACCTTAGCCCCATAGAAAATCTGTGGGGTATTGTGAAAAGGAAGATGCAGAATGCCAGACCCAAAACGCAGAAGAGTTGAAGGCCACTATCAGAGCAACCTGGGCTCATAACACCTGAGCAGTGCCAGAAACTCATCGACTCCATGCCACGCCGCATTAATGCAGTAATTGAGGCAAAAGGAGCTCCAACCAAGTATTGAGTATTGTACATGCTCATATTTTTCATTTTCTTACTTTTCAGTTGGCCAACATTTCTAAAAACTCCCTTTTTTGTATTAGCCTTAAGTAATATTCTAATTTTGTGACACACGGAATTTTGGATTTTCATTTGTTGCCACTTCAAATCATCAAAATTAAATGAAATAAACATTTGAATGCATCAGTCTGTGTGCAATGAATAAATATAATGTACAAGTTACACCTTTTGAATGCAATTACTGAAATAAATCAAGTTTTTCAAAATATTCTAATTTACTGGCTTTTACCTGTGTATATATATATATATATTTTCACTCCTTTGAACTCTGAATCACCTCATCACTATAGACAGCGGGAGCTGCAGCTAAAAGAAGTTTTCCAGTCAGATACTGGCGCTCATGTTTAATAGACAACCAGAGAGAAGCAGCATGAATTTAGTCTGAGAGAGATGTTAGCACGCACACACGCACACAGAAAGCAAATGTGTTTTGGGATTGCAGTGTATTGATTATGGTATACATCTTGGCATATTACAAGTTGTGAACACATGCAGGCTGGATGTATGGGTGGAATAGCACAAATGTGTGTACGGAGAGATGTTACAAGACAAAGGCAGAAGGGCAAAGAGTAAAGACAAGAAAGGAAAATAAATGACAGGAAAATAATAGACAGATTTATTGTAGCCACTTGGCATCAGCATAAAGAAGTTGTGAACACACCAGTGGCTTACAGCTAATATGTTGACCTGAGTCTAATATTCACTCTCTTTTAGCTTTGTTTTTGGTCTCCACCAACTCCTGAGGGAAATGTCTGTCACTTAAGCTTCTAACTGCTCCTCCATGTTTACCAGCTAGACTGAAACAGTGAATGATGTGTCAGTGTCTTGTGTCAGTGTCTTGTGTCAGGAAAAGGCAGACAGACTGAAAGTACACTGTTGGCTGGCACTCATCCAAGTGGCATCCTCCGGCACTGAACAATGAAGCCAACGCAGGAGTGCCAGAAACTGCAGTTCATCATTTGGCCATTTGAGGCTGGCTCCACAAGTGAGTCAATCCCTATTGATTATACAGCAGAATTAATCATGTTTACAGCCTGGTACTAAAAATAGTTTTGGTGGCTATAGCCCTCAAAACTGACAAGCCAGATTTAAAAAAAAAAGAACTGAGAATTGCCATAATCTGTCTACCATGTCAGCTATTGTTGATTTGAAACAGTTGTTAACCACGGCCGTGGCTGCCGGTGGCCTCTCACCGGACACCGATAGGTGCTGTATCATACAATACAACTTTATTGTTAGTTCACACTGAAATTCATTCTGCAATTCCAAGCAGGTCCACTCAAAAGAAGAAATAAAAATGAACGGAGACTATGTGTCCCCCACACACACACACACACACACACACACACTGCACTGAAAGCCAGAGAACAGTGGGAGCAAACTCCAGCATTGTCTGCCTGTGTTGAAGGCCTACCAAGCAAGGAAATGTTTGTCTTGTCTGCTATTATGTGGAAAAACATGGGATTGGAAGGACAGGATCCAAAATATCCCCGGTATGATGTTTCCACAGCAACTGCTTCCTTGCTGGACAACAAAGCTACATACAGTGGTGCTCATAAGTTCATGAACCCATGCTGTTGATTAAAAAGAGGAATAAAAATATAATCTTTTGGAAATTGATCTAAATACCTTAATCCAAAAAATTAGGAAAAATCCAACCTTTAAGGACACCAGTTTTCTTTGTGAATAAATAAATGTTCTTCCTTAAAATACAGGGGGCATAAGTATACATGTTATATATGTTAAATTCCCATAGAGGCAGTAAGAATTTTCATTATTAAAGGCCAGTTATTTCATGGATCAGGATAATATGCATCCTGATAAAGTTCCCTTGGCCTTTGGAAATTAAAATAGCAGCCCACCCCCTCCACACACACACACACACACACACACACACACATCATCACATACCCTTAACCATACCTAGAGATAGACATGGGGAACTTTCCATAAAATCATATCTCAATGCAAATCAAACCAGCTATTAGTCTAACTGAAATAACACCATGCCAGCCTCTATGAATGGTGAAGGCTAGGTGATGATGTGGGGTTAGTTTAATTCCAAAGACCAAATGAACTTTATCAGCATATCCTGGATACTATGCATCTTGAGATGCTATAGAGATGATTTTAAGAGCATTGCATGCACTATAATAAGGTACGTGTGTTCTCTAGGAGCACAGTCGGTGGAGCGGGCGCACATATGTAGAGGTTATCTCGTTGAAGCAGCGGCCGCGGATTCAACTCCGACCCGCGGCCCTTTTCTGCATGTCATCCCCCTCTCTCTCCCCTTTCATGTTTTCATCTGCCCTGTGAAAATAAGGCCTAAAAATGCCCACAAAAAGAAACATAAAAAATAAATTAAAGGTAAATAAAATGAAGGTAAGTGTAAAGGCTTTAGGCCGCTCTTTATTGTAGGCCCAGTTTAATATGCAACTCAATTTTATATATCTGTAGTGGAGGGGGTCCCTGCTCCGTCTCTTTTACAGTTAAGGAGTCGTTGACTTAAAAAAGGCCCTCTTACACTGAGCTGAGTGCTCAGAGAGAAAATAGCTGAGCATTAAAAGGTACAACGGATTTTTCTGAGGAATGAAACAAGTAAAAAGCCTGGCAGCCGTTAGATCAGGTCTTGATATGTTTCCACTTGAAACACAACCAAACCATAGCAGGAGTCATCATGTGATGTGTTTTGCCATGAATTTAGCTGAGTGAAAGAAAACAAAATTCTAGGGGAAATTGTTGAGTCAAAATTGCAGTGATGCTTCCCATGGACTGTGATAAGATCCCGTTGTCCCCTATCTGGCTCAGCACTGTTTGGGCTTTGGTTGAAATCCTTTATGTTGGCTGCTTACACTGTAAACAGTGCTGTTGTTTTGTAAAAGAGTGTTAAATCTGCGTTGCTGTTGACATGTAAGCCTTATTATAACAGACTCTGGAACTGTAGCCATGAATGTGTGTCTCCACATCTACAGGTGGGTAAAGAAGAAATATGTTCTCAAGAAAGCAGGGGAGTCAGGGGATTATCACATCATGCACTACTGCTGGTACTATATGGTTTTATGTGCAAGCATGTGATGTTTTAAAGGCCTTTGAAAATTATTTTCCCTTATCAGTGTCACCAGGAATTAGCCTGGTCCTGAGTGTGTGTGTGTGTGTGTGTGTGTGTGTGTGTGTGTGTGTGTGTGTGTGTGTGTGTGAGAGTGTGTGTGTGTATCTGATGAGCAGGTGGCACCTTGTACGGCGGCCTCGGCCACAGTGTATGAATGTGTGTGATGGTGAATGTATCCTGTATGATGTAAAAGCGCTTTGAGTAGTCGTTAAGACTAGAAAAGCTTTATAAATACATCACATTTACTAGCGCACGGCCTCAACGTCATCGTTCTCAGCCACTCCCTCTGTTCGCTGATTGGACCACCAAAAAAACAAGAAAAAACAAGAATATACCTCAAACCCAGACGTAGTACTGAAGGAAAATGATAATTGAGCGGAAGTACTGTATGTATGAGGGCGGAGCCAGGCTAAATAGGAGTTACTTTACAGGCTTTAATTTCTTCTAGAACTGACTTTAGTAGGTCAAATCTTGGCTTTTTTCATTGTTTATTTTTAATAAATAAATGTTTATTGATCGGTTATATTTGTTTGTAATTTTGTATGTCTTACACTGAAACAATAAATAAATACAGATCAGTGCACAGGGTGTGCTAATAGCTTTCGAGGGGTCCCAAGCAAAAAGAAGGATTATTTATTTTCAGTATAATATAATTCAGTATAAGTAACTATTTTGGTAATTTGTTTCATACACTTTATGTAATAAAACATCTTAATAAGAAAAAACCATCCTATAAAATGGGTGTCTGTGGTCAAAATTTGTGTCAGTTTAGGGGTCCTTGATGTGAAGAAGTTTGGAAACCATGGAGCTACAGCGCCTAAATCATTATCTCCATCCATGTGGTGATGTATACATATGTGTGTGTGTGTGTGTGTGTCCACGTTTGTCTGTGTGTGTGTGTGTGTGTGTGTGTGTGTGTGTGTGTGTGTGTGTGTGTGTGTGTGTGTGTGTGTGTGTGTGTGTGTGTGTGTGTGTGTGTGTGTGTGCGTGTGTGGCCAGCAGCCAGCAGGAGTATGTGGAGCAGGCTCATTTCAAAAAGCCCACTTTAAGGAGCAGGCTTAGCTTCAAACACTTTGGGATCCAGCTCAGGGATTATTGTCACACTCTAACACGAGTTTACAGCTCCATCACCATCGCAGCCAATAAACAAATTCCTCACTGGGAACTAAGACATTTCAGAGTGAGAGGACGGCAGAGCTTCTGAGGACTAGCTGCTCAGTGGAAGGTACACAGGACAGAGGAAGTGAGCTGAAATGTAAAACGTTTCTTTTCTTCTCAAATCAAGAGAGAAAACCACAACACTATTTTTAAGCCGGTGTTGATTTGCTGTGTAGCACTTTGTCTAGAAAGTGTGACACTGGATCCAGGTGTAAGCAGACAGAATACGCTGACACACTGTTCTGACTGGCATCAATCTGGTAACAATCTTAAAAAAGGTGCAATGAGTTTAAAGAGTTTGGTTAAAAGTGCACTCTGGCTCATCAAAATAAGCCTTTACTAAAATGTTTGCCACCTGCAGATTCAAAAGATTTGCCTAAATGATATACTTGTGCCAAGTAGGGTCATTTTTTCAAGTTTTTAATCCTGTGCGACCGGTATAAGGCAGTACCTGCCAGAGATGTGTCAAAAAACTTTACAGAATTCATATATCAAAATCTCCAACTCTTGTCTATCTGAAGAAAATATTTTGATGTCTCATTCTGCACTCTGGGGGCGTCAACTGGGACGGACTGGGGCCCAAAACCTGGTATTTTGGCCCAGACCGGCCCACCACATAAGATCACAAATACCACCCGTCCTTGTGCTCCCATCTCCTACTCCTTAAAACTACTAACGCCATGTAATGAGACAGCAAGAATCAGTGAGAGTTGACACATTCAAAAATGTAAAAAGTGCCATTTATTAATACAATAAAACTGTATTCTCCTCTTGTTTTATGATTTATGAGGAGAATACAGTGTCATTGTATTAATAAATGGAACTTTTTTGAATTTTTAATGTCATTAATGTCATTGTGTTTTTATCTTTCGCGCCGTGCACCGTTACGGACTAGTCCATTTCATTGTGAGAGTAGGGGGTGTTAGCCTGTGTGATATTTTTAAAGTGTTCTGGGCCAGCCCAGTGTCAACTGAAAAAACAATGGGCCTCCGATCTAGGCCTAACACTTTTATGGGCCGGTTCAGGGTCGGGACAAAAATTAAAAAAATAAAAAGATAAAAATTAAAAAAAATAAAGTTTTGGCGGTCGGCCCAAAAAGCACGTTGGCCGACCGGGAAAATGCCGGTATGCCAGATGGCCAGTCCGCCCTTGGCCATCAACGCAAATCTATGCAATCTAATCTTAACACCTTATACTCTCCTTATCGAGTTTGACTTTGTGTCCTCATTTCTTACATCATACTCACAGTTTTGTTGGCAGGACATTAGTTTATATGTTTAATACATATACAGTCACATACAAGTTTGTCTCCAGATAACTTTGCCTAAAGTGCTTCTCATTTCTATTTCTTTGAGTCACCAGTAAGCACAGAGTTGCCTAGCCAGAGAACGTGTGTTCACCTATGGACCTAACCTTAATTTCTGGTTATTTCACTTTTTTTTGCCAGTTGGAGCAGTTACCGTGCCACATTGCTTTGTGTACCTTTAAAAGTCTCACGTTTCTATGATTTAATGTGTTTACACATAAAACACATGACGGGGGGATCTTAACCGTGGGAAGGACTTGAGGTGAGGATGTGAGTGAGACTTCATTGATGGAGGGTTAACTGGATCACCGCAAATTATACAGCATAGTCACATTTTGGGAAACACTCAAAGGGTTTTTGTACATTTTAACACGAAACCTGTACTGTAAATACACAGTCTGCAAATTATTGATTTGATTTAAAATAGGTCACGAATGACAACTGAAGAAGAGGTTTATGTTTATATTACATTTTGTGTCTTTATTAACAAAAAAGTTAAACTGAAGCAACAAAATGCCATCTCACAGCCAACTGCCACACAAAAGAAAGAAGGAAACCCCCCCCTCCTTCTCCCGACCCTTGTAACTCAGATTCCCCAATTGGACCATACCACCTACATGGGTGCGCTAACCTGAGCTAGCACCATTAACCCTTAAGTTTCTCACAACATTATTACAATTGGAGAGATTCATTACTGCTAACATTACTATTTATACATATATGTTTACCAACTACAATAGGCACTCCAAATATTATAAACATGTTATTTTACTGCAGAACTACCTCACCCATTCTTGTGACCGGCCCCTCCCTTCAGGAAAACTCTCATGAGTCAAACCTGTATCCACTCTCCTTGATTAAGCTGAGCTACTCACCACATCCCAGGCAGAACCATAGCCAACACTAGTATTATTCCCTGAAACCTGTTTAACAGGACTATGTCAAATAATAAAGTGACAAATTAAAACAATAACCCCCAACATTAGAGGGAAATTAAGAATTAAACAGACATAAAACAGTATTAATTATGGGAACAGAGCCTAGTGAAAAGGGTTAAGGAAACATTTTCACACTATGACTTAATTTTTATAGTCCGGTTGGCATCATGGCCTGCCTGATACTAAAGCTGCACCGAACAAATAAGCTGCTGTAGAGGCAGAGCAGTAAATCAGTTTCTCTTTCCTAATTTGTTTCTTTTGACAATCAATTGCTGCTAATATTTTCCTTTAAGCTCATCCTCCCCCTGTAATTTCTTTACAGAAGTAGGGCTGCTTGTAAACAACCTGCAGCTGCTTTCTCGGTGTGAAATGGACGATAAAAATAAAGTTTTATTACTACCCAGTCGAGTAGGACAGTACACTGGGCACTTAACAGCTGTGCTGAAGCAGTCTGGGATCTTGTGTCTTGTTCAAGGGCAACTCAACAATAGCTGAGGGAGGAAGGAAGAGTTACTGTCCTTGGTATTCAACCCAGCAACCTTAAAGTCAGAAAACAACGTACCAAACTTGAGCCTGCTGTTGTTTATCGACAAATCAAAGATTTTCTATGATGTATACAAGGTAGTTTCACCAACCAGAGCAACAAAGTGTCTCAGCAATCACAAGCGATCATTGGAGGTCCAGTACTTGACTATATAATCAGTGCGTTGGTGGCCCTGTTGGGCAGGAAGCCAAAATAAACACCACTAGGAGGTGAATGGTGGCCATAAATAGCATCAGTAAGAGCCTAAAATGGTGTGAATGAAGCTACTGTGACTGTTTGCTTCCCTCTTTATTAGAGCTGCAACTAACGATTATTTTCAATGAATCCATCGATTAATTCCTTGATTATCCGATTAGTTGTTTTGTCAATTTTTATGTCTAACAGTGTTTTCCAAAGTCCAACATGACATCCTCAAATGTCTTGTTTTGTCCACAACTCAAAGATATTCACTTTACTGTCATAGAGGAGTGAAGAAACTTGAAGTTCAAGTTGTTTCTAGTCTGTGGAACGCTTTGCCTTAAAAATGGCTGCTGACATTATTAAAAAGCAGCTATCTTTTTAGTCAGGCGTTCAGTTAACATTGTTGACTGTATTCCAACGTATTTTATGCTTTTGTTTCTTACTAGGATTTACTCTGATTTATTGTGCTTTGTATGATTATTGATTTTTTTTCTAAATGTATTTATTTATTTGGCCTGTGAAGCACTTATTGACTCTGGGCCCCATCTAAGCGCACGGCGTGAAGTGCAGTGTAAAGTGTTTGACTGATGAAAAAAGGTTCAAAAGGGTTTTAGTTACTGTCTTCATTAATCAGAGGTGTGTTTTGGGCGTAACATGGAATAAACCAAACCCAAAGCCAGGCACGTTTGTACCTTGGCGCATTGCTATTATGATGGCGGATTTGAACCGTGATATTTTTTATTTTTAATCTTCTGCATGTGTGTGTGCTGCTGCTCTTCGCTGTGTGTATAACAAGCACAGTGTGCGCACACTGTACATAAGCCTAGGCATATTTCACTAATGTGCTTTTAAAATTCAATGAAAAGCTGCGCTATGGACTTTAGACCAGGTGTTTTTTGGTCAATGGTACGATCACTTTCTGCTGCTAGAGATCAATAGGAATACACCAAGAATTCACCTGAACACACCTCCCTGTAAGACCAGCACGGCCATGTGCGCAAAGATGGGCGCAGGTGCATTTGCTATTTAAATGACGTGGACGCTGAACGGGAACTACGTCGGTCTTAAATAGCAAAGACACTTGTGTCGGGCTTTGTGCTGTGCTGGGCCGGGTGCAAAATAAGACCCTCTTCTTGCGATAGGTGCTATATAACTAAACTTTACTTATTATTTACTTACTTTTGTCACAGTTTGGCAAAAACCTTGTATTTCTTTAAGAAAATGAAAAGGCTAATGTGCAAATTTTTGCTGATTATTTTTGGACGAAGTCAGACAAAACCATCTCGTCACTGTTTAAATAATTGTAAAACCCACAGTGTGTGACCAAACGCATTGATTTTACGGAAATAAATGTCAATGATGAAATACGGAGATCAAAGGTTTCTGCCCGACAGTGACGCTGTGTCTGACTAGTTTGAGGCTAATTAATTGAGGCTGGTTGGTTATGTGGTAATCTAGCTGAGTGGCATGTCAGGGTTTTCCAAGCTGTATGGGCTGTATGAGTTGGAAATTATCTGTTTGCTAACTCTGTTTTTAATAATCTAACTGGAAGTGGGGCTAGTTGGTTTGCTGACTGGTGTATTGGCATGCTGGGTAGTTATGCGGGTGGCTGGCAGGTTGGCTTGCTGGCATCCTGTGTAAGTGCACGGGTGGGTGTCAGCCTGATGTTTGCTGGGTGACCGACTGGTTGACTGGATAGCTGGATGATTCGACAGCTGGCTGCGGTGGTAGAAGTAATCAGAGAGAGAGAGAGAGAGAGAGAGAGAGAGAGAGAGAGAGAGAGAGAGCGAGAGAGAGAGAGAGAGAGAGAGATGCCTGAAATGTTCATGATTGCAGTGATGCTGTTTGACATGTGGAACACTGTGTATTAATCCAGCCTTGTCCCCCTGCATCTGTCTTCTCTGCTTCTCTGCTGAATGTGTGAGTGCACGTGAAAGTGCTTTGGTGTCGGTCTGTGTGGGTGTGCACACAAAATTGCCAGCGTACATTTGCACATGCATGCGTGTGTGGATTGTAAATCCACCACAGCTACTGAGATTATAATGTACACCATGTACACTGTGTAATCTCAGACATAAAACAAATATTAGCTCTCTCTTTCTCTTTCTCTCTCTCTCTGACTGTCACCACACATACACAAACTGCATGCTTTCCACTGTCAGTGTCCCTATCTGCATTTAATGCATGAAGTGAATGAGTCAGAGGCTGTACTGTGCCCTGCTTGTATCTGCATTTCTAAAATGAAAGACATTAATACGTAACAGAATGCTGAAAAGCAATCTGATCCTTTGGCAGCGTGTGTAACCAAAGCTATGAAAATAAGAAACTGGATTTATACTTTAAGATTTTAACAGATAACAGACTGTGAGACTGTCCTCCCACAGAAAAAAATTGAATAAGTTGTTTGTTCAAGCAGCAATTACGACCCATCTTTACATTTCTAGTGGTGGCGCCCTCTATTGGCCGAAGTATTATTCAACCCAGTTTGTGAAATGGTCACATTATTTAATCTGTTGATTAATGTACACGGACACATTTATGTAATTTTTCCGTTGGTGGTGAGCACAAATTAGAATCTAATGTATTTCACTAGGAAGCATCTTTCGTGATCACACCACGACTACAGTAATGAGTAGTATGAAGAGCCAAAAAATCCTTGCAGAGAGGTTTATTGGATCAAACAACACAGGACGTTCACCCTGGAGACCGGGGATCATGTCCCGCATATGATGATTCATTTTCCCGTTGTTCTTTTCCTCGTTGCCACGCATCCCCCAGAGCCCGCCCCTGTCTCCTGCGTATAATTTCCCCGTTGTTGCGTCGCCCAGAGACAGAGGATCGTGTCCCGGCCACCGCTGCGGTCTTTCGCGTGTGGAGTTTAACTTCCCTGTTGTTGAGTCCCCCAGAGATGGCGGATCGTGTCGCGGGACACAAAAGAACGTGTCCGTGTGCACCAATCAATAGATTAAAAATAATATGACCATTTCACAAACTGCTGTGAGACTGTGTTGAATGGTGAATGATGTTTGTCATATAGGGCTGGTCTCCTATTGCCTGCGGGGGGGCAATGTAGTCAATTTTGGCCTACAAATGTGCTCAGGCGGGGACTTCTTCGTTCATCAAGAAATGCTCAAAATGGCCAAAATCGCATACATCAAAAATTACGGACTTCCTTTTGGGTTTAGGGTATGGCTCTGATGAGCGTTTTTACACATCTTTACAAGCTAAATATGTGTACCAAGTTTTGTTAGTCTATGTTATACGTACTGCAGGTGCTCAATTTTTATAACCTTGTAGGGGGCGCTAGCAAGCCGTTTTTTGTGCGCCTATTCACAAAACACTTAAAATACATAAGTGTTCACCAGGCTTGATGCAAACGCTTATTGGTGAGTTTTTGAGTATGTTAAGCCCGTCAAAAAGGCGATTCATTTGCCAAAAATATAATAATAATTCCTTCAGTTTCAATAAGGCCTTTGCCGCCGTCGGCACTCGGGCCCTAATAAACTTGAAATCCTGGTTTTCTATGTATGTGATATGCAGTAAAATGGTTTCATGTCCACCCTTTCACTAGTGAAACGTGTTATTTATCTGATTATGGGATAAAAAAAACAATCTCAGATGGAGCCGGAGAGACAGCTGTGAGTCAAGGCCAGCAGGAGAACATCTTATTGATAAAATGACTTTAGGTCTCTCCTTCTCTCCTTCTTCTTTAGGTCTCTCCTTCTCCCTCGCTCGTTCATATTGATATACTGGAATCCTTTACTGAGCTCCTCAGTCCTTTCTTCTCGCCTTCCAAACTGCTTGCTCTCTTTTTTTCTCTCTTGCCCTCTGTCCGCCTGACTTGGCATTGGCAGAGTCTTTATGGGTTTAGTGATAACGTGACCTCCTTTTTCTCCTTTTCTTTCATTTTCTCTTCATCCTGCCTCACTTTGCTCTTTCTCCCTCTTGTGACCACATTGTCCTTCAACTCCCCTTACCCCACTCCTTTTTCCTCACCTTTTCTTCCATTTAAATTTGCTGTAATGGTGTTTTTTTATTTAAGTGAGTTGTTTCATCAAAGAACTTCAAAAGTCTTCTTCTTTCTCATCCCCTTCTCATTCCTCCTGTCTCTGTTAATCCTCATATTACTTCCTCCATCAACTTCTTCTTCTGCCTGCATGCTATCTCCTCCATCTTCTAATATTCCCATTTCCTTTTCTTCCTCTTGCCCTTCTCTCCTCCACACCTTACATACAGAGTGTTATTTTTGCCTAATTCTACCCTCTACTCCACCTCCATCTCATTTACTGTATCTTTCCTTTCTTCCTGTAAGACAGATAGCCAATTATCCTTTTTTTTATTTCAGTTTTTTTTTTTTTTTTTTTTACAGCTCAGCAAGACGGAGCTCAGAGGTGAATCGAGCGGAGCAAGGTCCGCTCGATTTAGTTTTTTTCTAGGAAATAAGGGAAAAGAGACAGGGAAGGGAGGTCTCAACCTCGAGTTCTTGCCTTGTTGTGTTTGCCGCCTGACGTGTACAGGCAACAAATCATGTGGATCTGCCCTTTCGGTTTGTTAAAAGAGTAGCAAAGATGAAAGTTGCATGATGGTGTTATTGCAGCAAAAGGAACCAGTTGAGGTGGTTCGGGCATCTGGTGAGGATGCCTCCTGGGGGCCTCCCTAGGGAGGTGGTCCAGGCACGTCCAGCTGGGAGGAGGCCTCGGGGAAGACCCAGGACTAGGTGGAGAGATTATATCTCCAACCTGGCCTGGGAACGCCTCAGGATCCCCCAGTCGGAGCTGGTTGATGTGGCTCAGGAAAGGGAAGTTTGGGGTCCCCTACTGGAGCTGCTGCCCCCAAGACCCGATACCTTATAAGCGGATGAAGAAAGAAAGATAGATAGATAGATAGATAGATAGATAGATAGATAGATAGATAGATAGATAGATAGATAGATAGATAGATAGATAGATAGATAGATAGATAGATAGATAGATAGATAGATAGATAGATAGCCAAGTGGCACTATATCCATGGAGGTATTGAAAGGGGGATTTCATTCTTGCATGTTTTGTGTTGGTGTGCCTGATCAAACCCCGCCCCCTCTGCTTTATTTTGGGGAATTCAGAAAGAAGAGACGTGCAAAAGGGAATAGGGAAGCTGTGGAGTGATGGATGAATTTTTTTTTTTTTAAAGAGACGAGTGACATGAGATAGATGCAAGTTGAATTAGATGACACTCACTGCATTGACATTCTATGAAAGTGTCGAGTGTCGTCAGTTCCACATGTCAGATTTTCCCTAAAAGTGAATCAGGTCTTTCTTTTCTGGAACATGTTAAAATATGTCTGAGATTTTCTACTGGAGGACATACAGAAAAAAATGTGTCAAAAACATGATTTCTATCAATATTTTTACATTTCAGGCATTCAGCTGATTGTATACAGAGAAAGCATGATTAGGAGATGTAATATAATATGATTGTATCTTTATTAAAAATATCTACAAGTTTCATTAAAATGTTTTGAGTTGAATTTTTGTTCTCCGATTTATATTTCCACCTTTCAGTCATACTTTGCGTGCTGCATTTTAGCTAAAGCAAAACAGGCCTTTCCCCTTTTGGCATCTGTTGTAGCTTATTGGACGTCTTTTGAAACCCACAAAGCCTTTATAGTGACTTAAAATAACAAAAAAATAAAAATAAAAACAAATAACATCATTAGACATTAGCTCAGACTGTTGCCTTCATATATAAACTTAGATGGCATTGTGTGTGTGTGTGTGTGTGTGTGTGTGCGTATATGTATGTTTGTGTGTAGAAAGAGGTGGACAGTTCATATTTGTGTACACTTGCATGTGTGTGTAGCGTGCTGTACTGTATGTGTTTGTGTATCCCAGTGTGTCTGTGCGTCATCAGGACACTCCAAATTTAAAAAAAGACATCTGATACATGTGTGTGTGAGAGCACGAGGCCCTCCGCCTAATATATAAACAGCATCACATCAAGTTCTATGTTAAGCTTGTTTGAAGCACCGTGGATCAGTTTACTGAGAGCGTGTTATCATTTTCTGACCTTTATCCTAGGAGAGTCTGCAGCAGCACAGTACTTTCTATTTACACCGTCATTAGAAGTGACACACTGCCCTTCCCTTCGACGTCTTCTGGCCTCCCAACATAACCCCAACCTCCAGCATGAAATGTACCTCTGAGGCTGGAAGAGTTATAGAGTGGCTACTCAACTGTTGTTTGGTACAAAAGCGCGTAAAGGGGCGTAGCAGGCAAAATAAAGACACCCACAACAATTTTCAACGTTCAACATTGACCAGGATCACCAGAAACATTCATTACTACTGTTGTTGTCAACATTTCGGGACCAATTGGTTGGGATTGCTTTAGTTTATATCGACGATGTCCCTCACCATCTGTGTTCTTTGTGTTGACATTTTAAACTCCGGTGGATTTCTGAGGACTATGGTTACCTGGTCCTCAGATCTCTGCAGGGTAAATCCAGACAGCTAGCTAGACTATCTGTCCAATCTGAGGACTATGGTTACCTGGTCCTCAGATCTCTGCAGGGTAAATCCAGACAGCTAGCTAGACTATCTGTCCAATCTGAGGACTATGGTTACCTGGTCCTCAGGTCTCTGCAGGGTAAATCCAGACAGCTAGCTAGACTATCTGTCCAATCTGAGGACTATGGTTACCTGGTCCTCAGATCTCTGCAGGGTAAATCCAGACAGCTAGCTAGACTATCTGTCCAATCTGAGGACTATGGTTACCTGGTCCTCAGATCTCTGCAGGGTAAATCCAGACAGCTAGCTAGACTATCTGTCCAATCTGAGGACTATGGTTACCTGGTCCTCAGGTCTCTGCAGGGTAAATCCAGACAGCTAGCTAGACTATCTGTCCAATCTGAGGACTATGGTTACCTGGTCCTCAGATCTCTGCAGGTAAATCCAGACAGCTAGCTAGACTATCTGTCCAATCTGAGGACTATGGTTACCTGGTCCTCAGATCTCTGCAGGGTAAATCCAGACAGCTAGCTAGACTATCTGTCCAATCTGAGTTTTCTCTTGCACAACTAAAACTACTTTTTAGCCAGCACACGTTCCTCCAGAACAAGTTCCTTCTCCTTGCAGAGGCACAGTTTCCCCGTCCGGCGCTCAGCCCCGCCCAAGACAATTGTGATTGGTTTAAAGAAATGCCAATAAACCAGAGCACGTTTTTCTCCCAGAATGCTGTGTGGACTACCCAGACCATCCTCCACAGCACTGCCTCAGATGGTCTGACAATGCGAGACTGGGATTGTTTTGGACGAAGCACATACAGCGATACACTGGTAAGAGCAAATTATAACTATGTATTCAACTAACTACAGTAAATAGCCCACATTACTGTATTTTGTGAACAGTAAACAGTTCCATTTAATATTGTATGTGGCGTTTTGTATGTTCCACCAAAACAAATTCCTTACTGTGACTATTTTGCAGAGGCAACATGGCTGCATCTGGAGCTTAGTGTGCCTAAGATGACTGTACACCCCCCCACACAGACAGAGTCATGTTTACAAATGAGTTGGCGTCTTGGTGCCACATGTCGGAGATGGCGAGAGGTAAGAAGATGAAGGTAGAGAGACATTTATTTTTAGCACAGAGGAGACAGATGACACAGTGTAACAGAGTAGGTTAGGTATTATTGTGTGTGTGTGTTTATATCAGTTTCTGTTTTTGGTTGTTGCACGTGTTTGTGAGGCAGTGTATACACACACACACACACACACACACACACACACACACACACACACACACACACACACACACGAGTATAGTGTTGGCGCTAGCCATTGACCTAATTTAACTGTTTATGAAGGGAATGTGCTGATGTCACCTTTTAACATGACACCACTCCTCACAACACATGGCAAAACAAACACACAACAGCTGCAAAGAGTGTGTAGAGCTGTGAAGGAAACAAACAAATATCCTGACAATGTAAAGGCCATGGACATATGTACAATATACAATATAATATATATATTAGCTCTACCCCAGAGAGCCAACATTACGCCAAGGCAGGTACTGCCTGGTGTAATAAACATATTTTGGTAAAGCGTAAGTGGGATTAATAATATATATGATGGCTCTGTTCCATTGTAGTGAGTCAACCTAACCAAGCCACCCTAAATAAAATTCAGCCATGATTAATAGTATTACTTACACCTAACCCAACCCTGGGTGTTGTATTGATGCGCTATTTTACAGACAGTTAAGGCCTGTGGTATCCTCAGCCTGATACAACAGAACAATCAGCAGACACACACACACACACACACACACACACACACACACACACACACACACACACACACACACAGTTATTTTTTAGGTAAAACCAAAATACTTGAAGCATCAAATATGTCTCTGTTGTTAGACTCACAAGGACTTCTTATCTGAAAACAGGTTTAATGAATAATACCATAATGATATTTCAAAGGATTCAGCCCTGAAAATCTGTCTCTATCATTTCTGCAAGGCCATAAAATTACACACATCTGCTCACAACTTCAGCGTGTGAAACCTCAAATTGATTAATCTTGGAAATAAGCAGGATGCGAGCAACAAAGTAAACAAGGCAAAACATGATGTGATACACTGATGATTTATTAATGATAAAGTGCTGCATGAGGCGTCTTCAAATCCTGGTGACACAGATGTGGATGTTATGTGTGTGTGTGTGTGTGTGTGTGTGTGTGTGTGTGTGTGCTCAGCCCAGCACCACTCCATCTCAGGGGGGATTGACTTTGGCTGCCCCTAATTTCAGTCAACTGTCACCCCAACACACACACACAACACACACACACACACACACACACACACACACACACACACACACACACACACACACACACACACACACACACACACACATTTTACACCTGACTCTCGCAAGTCTGTCGTGATGTAGGTTGTTGTAGTGTTGTTGTAACAGTTAGTTGCAGCCAATCCAGAGTGTCTGTGTGATTTTCTATTGCTTTCCTCTTTGACTATAAATCATGACATTCAGGATCAGCTGTAGATAAGGCAGGGACTGTGCAAAACACACACACACACACACACACACACACACACACACACACACTTCTTGCACACAGAGGCGCAGATGGCTTGCTCTCACCCTGAGGCTGCCATTAGCAACAGGAACAGTTTGGTTGACCGTTATCACTCTGAACACACACGCACTCACAGGCAGCTTCCAAACCATCAAGACTCCACATGCTGGTGAAATGACATTTACAGTCTTTAGACATTTTAACATTTTGTATGTCAGATATTCTGTACACAATAAAACACAGCTACACTGTGAGATCCCCCCCCCCCAAAAAAAATGTAGACGCACAGAAAAAGAGGGGATTGACAACCACACTGAAAATGAAGCAGGTAGAAATGGGTTGACTAGATGGTCTCCTCAGTTAAATTCCAACTTGTTCCTATTTATTCTGCAACAAAACACACAATGTTGCATCGCTGTACCGTCCTGCCAAAATAATTAGATGGATTTTTTTTGTTTTTTATTAAATTCATAGAATTCATACATTTACTGTCCATCCAAAACAGAATGTCATCATTAAGAAGTTCACGTTACAGTTTACTTACTACATAAGAGTGACATGACACTGCCATGAACACATGAATCCTAATATAACATAATGACAAAACTGACACTAAAAGAAGCGTTTATGACTTCTTTATAATGTTTATGACACGTTCATGACACTCTTTTGTATATACATTCAAGTAAAGTGTAACCGAAGTTCCCTTAAACCTGGGTTGCACTGATAGCTGCAAAGTCTCTGGATAATGTCCAACTATGGACAATTGCTGTAGTTATTGCCACATCGTCTCTCCCCTCCTGCGACTCTCCTGTCTTACATTTTTGTTTTCCTTTCCTTCGTTTCAGGTGAATAATTTTTCAAATCCCAGATGACTGTCTTTCACAGAGAAAGACACTGGATGCTGAATTATGATCGGGAAAATAAATAAATGAATCACAAAGCACTTTGGTCCATGAGATGTCAGGCCTGGATGCAGTCTTTCTGTTGTCCTTTAGGACGCAGTGGGAACTGAGTGTCTATTTTTAGCTCAGCTTCAGTTTGCAGGAAAGCTATTTATAGCCTGAGATCTGTTCACTATTACACTGCTGAGGCTCGCACGCACGCACGCACGCACGCACGCACGCACGCACGCACGCACGCACGCACCAAGACCAAAACACCCATTCACACTCATACATGTAATCATTCAGGGTATCAAGTGCTTGAAGGTGGTCTTCCACATTAAATGTCTCATGACATTGTGCTCTTTAGATGCTTTTATATAGACCTCAGTGGTCCCTAATACTGTATCTGAAGTCTCTTTTATATAGACCTTAGTGGTCCCTAATACTGTATCTGAAGTCTCTTTATATAGACCTTAGTGGTCCCCTAATACTGTATCTGAAGTCTCTTTTATATAGACCTTAGTGGTCCCCTAATACTGTATCTGAAGTCTCTTTATATAGACCTTAGTGGTCCCTAATACTGTATCTGAAGTCTCTTTATATAGACCTTAGTGGTCCCCTAATACTGTATCTGAAGTCTCTTTATATAGACCTTAGTGGTCCCTAATACTGTATCTGAAGTCTCTTTTATATAGACCTTAGTGGTCGCTAATACTGTATCTGAAGTCTCTTTATATAGACCTTAGTGGTCCCCTAATACTGTATCTGAAGTCTCTTTTATATAGACCTTAGTGGTCCCTAATACTGTATCTGAAGTCTCTTTATATAGACCTTAATGGTCCCTAATACTGTATCTGAAGTCTCTTTATATAGACCTTAGTGGTCCCTAATACTGTATCTGAAGTCTCTTTATATAGACCTTAGTGGTCCCTAATACTGTATCTGAAGTCTCTTTTATATAGACCTTAGTGGTCCCTAATACTGTATCTGAAGTCTCTTTATATAGACCTTAGTGGTCCCTAATACTGTATCTGAAGTCTCTTTATATAGACCTTAGTGGTCCCTAATACTGTATCTGAAGTCTCTTTATATAGACCTTAGTGGTCCCTAATACTGTATCTGAAGTCTCTTTATATAGACCTTAGTGGTCCCTAATACTGTATCTGAAGTCTCTTTATATAGACCTTAGTGGTCCCCTAATACTGTATCTGAAGTCTCTTTTATATAGACCTTAGTGGTCCCTAATACTGTATCTGAAGTCTCTTTATATAGACCTTAGTGGTCCCTAATACTGTATCTGAAGTCTCTTTATATAGACCTTAGTGGTCCCTAATACTGTATCTGAAGTCTCTTTTATATAGACCTTAGTGGTCCCCTAATACTGTATCTGAAGTCTCTTTTATATAGACCTTAGTGGTCCCCTAATACTGTATCTGAAGTCTCTTTTATATAGACCTTAGTGGTCCCTAATACTGTATCTGAAGTCTCTTTTATATAGACCTTAGTGGTCCCTAATACTGTATCTGAAGTCTCTTTTATATAGACCTTAGTGGTCCCTAATACTGTATCTGAAGTCTCTTTTATATAGACCTTAGTGGTCCCTAATACTGTATCTGAAGTCTCTTTTATATAGACCTTAGTGGTCCCTAATACTGTATCTGAAGTCTCTTTTATATAGACCTTAGTGGTCCCTAATACTGTATCTGAAGTCTCTTTCCCAAAATTCAGCCTTGGTGCAGAATTACAGGCACTAGAGCCAGTCCCACAATGAGGTTTCCTTAGTTTCTGAGTCTGTAGCTTTTGAGGAGGAAAGGGGGTGGCTGGGTGTGTGGCCTTGACCAAATGCCGCTTTGCTCATTTAAAAACCATGATGTCTCTTGCATATTAATGTTAAAAAACTAGTGCTGTCAGTTCCTTTTGGCCTAACAAACTTTGTAGTTTTTTTTCACATGCTGTTGCAACAACAAGTAACGTTAGAAAAAACTACAACACCACACGGATCTAGCTAGACTGGAAACAAAACAGGCACGCGGTGCACACTTTGGGCTTGCGAGCCGGCCCAAAAGTAGTATCATACTTGCAAACTAGTCGCTTTGCGGCAAAAATCGCCATTTTGAATGGGAAAATGTCATCCACGTGAATTGAAAAAAAAAATAATGGGACAAAAATAAATCAAGGGACATTTAGAATAGAAAAGAAAGTGCAGTTAATTGTGATTAATCATGAGCTAACTATAACATTAATGCGATTAATCGCAATTACATTTTTTAATCGTTTGACTAGCACTATAAAAAACCTCATAAAGTGAAATTTCCATGCCATGGGACCGTTAAACTGATGCTAACAGATAAAAAAGATTAGCTAACGTAAATATTAATGAGGACCCCCACACACACACACACACACACACACACGCTTGAATGGACTCATTGAGTTAAGATGTGAACAGGAAGTCAACAGAGGGACATGTTTTGACAAACATAAGATATTCATGCATACACATGTCCATTTTTACACACAAAGCTGATCATTGAAGCATCTACACTCATGCAAGCACGCGTTGCCGTGCTTCCACACAAATTCAGAGGCAGCATTTGTTCCCTAAGTGCCACTCAAAAAGCCCCTAAACCAGCTCTCCAGTTCACACTCCAGTGCCTGCTGAAGCCGGCTAATGCTCCCTGTGGAGAGGCTCGGCACAAACACTCATCTGCTCAGACTCCACGGGCAACTCCTGCCTCTACCGCAACAAACACACAGCAGACATTATGCTGCAGCTGTGGTTAGCATGCAGCAGCGTTAGCTACATGCATGGAGGTCACGGTCATAAAAACAAACACATTTGTTAGAAGACCAAAAGAAGACTAGTTTAAATATGAATATTCATTTGAGAATTGAAAATGATCCATCATTCATTCATTGGATATTTTTCACCAAAGTATAATGGTAGTACTGTAGCCTACATCAAGATTAAAAATCTTTGATGTGAATACGCCTGCCTGCGACGTTCACCTCCATTTTCAGATTACTGCCATAGAATGTATGAACAAAGACGACGTAGCCACAGTGACATCACCCATTTGTTTGTGAATTACAGTTTCAAAGCCTCGAGTAAGTTATTTTGGCCATCGCCATCTTGTGTTTTTTTTGGAGCCAGAAGTGACTGTATTTGGACAAGGAGGAGCTGGGAAGGAGCTAGGCTTAATGTGAAGTTATGCCAGCTAGTGATAGTGCCAGCTTGGTTAGCAAGGTACAGCTGTGAATTGAATTCAATAGTATAAGATAATAACAAGAGTTGTCAAGACACTTTACAGATAGCGTCGGTCTAGACCACACTCTAGAATTTTTAAAGACCCAACATTTCCAACAATTCCCCCAAGATTAAGAGCGACAGTGGTGAGGAGGCAGAAACCTCAGACAGACCCTGGCTCTTGGTGGGCGGCCATCTGCTGCCGGTTGGGACACAGAGATACTGATACAGATATAGAGAAACATGATTCATAATAATTATAGCAGTTGGTATGATGATAACTGTAATATTAATGTGGCTAGCAAGAAACAAGCTTAACAGCAAACTGTAGGCCTACTTACCAGAAAAATGAACAGCCGACTCCTTAGAGTGTCTTCTAGTACAACCTAGTCTCGCATTGCCAGACCTTCCTCCACAGCGCAGCGGAGGAGGGTCTGGCTAGTCCACACAACACTCTGAGATAAAAGAAAAATGTGCTTTATTGGCTTTTTTCACAATTTTCTTGGGTGGTGCTAAGCTTTGGATGCAGGTACGGTCTCTCTGCAAAATAGCCTCGGGAAGGAACTTGTTTTGGTGGATCATGTGCACATAGGGAGGCAAGCTGTGGGATTTAAATAGCTGTCAAGTTTGTAATGACAATTTAACTCCAAAAAAGTATAATTTGATTCGGTTCAGTCGGTTCTAGCTCCGAGGATGTTTCCAGAATCGACCTGAGTTTAGAATATGAACGCAAAGAAAGCGGAAGGTGTAGGACATCTGTCCGAAAATGATGGACATCGGGCGGACCCTCATGCAGCACCAGAACAATCCCGTAAATTAAACGTTGTCGATTTAGAGTAAGCACAACCGACAGCAGAACAAGACATTTTTAGGCAACCAAAATATTACAGTTAACATTCATTAACTGAAAACACACAGTCAGAGGGTCAAAGTACCCAGAAATAAGTTTAGGGCAAATATCTAAAAGTACATAGTGCCATGAACACTCGTTGCTGCCTCTATCCTCACTGAACGGTCTTAATGGGACCATCATTGCCAAAATTTACATCACGCTGTATTGAGAAGACTTAAAACTAGCGATTGAGATCATAAACTCATGAAAATGTTTACGGAGGTGATAAATCCAGTTAGAAGTAGGGTCATTTTGTCATAGACCATTAGAATCAAACTTCTTTTTGCAACAAGTGAACTTCCATATTGGCTTCCCTTTTCAGGCCCAAAGGCGATATTACAAATCCCACTCTGGCACCGCCAGGACCCACCCTTCAAAAGCATTTATTGGCCAGGCGTCCATGCTCACGCAAGGTAACATAACCCCATTTGTACAGGTCCTATCCCCTGACCAATCAGCTATCCTAAACCTTAACCACTCAAGGTCAAATGCTTAACCCCAACCAGTCGAGCTGCTTCATAGGGAGGGTCTCGACGAGGCCATAGTGGGATTCTTAAATTGGCAGTGTGGAGGTTGCCACTAATTGATATATATATATATAATTGCTTTGGAGGAGAAGCTTTGTGCTCATTGGTCAAACTTGCTGCAGCTTTTCCAAAGTTCCTGCATTGCCTGGGAGGCTCAGGTTATAAAAATAAAAATAAAAAAATACTCTCCCACCCTGGTACATGGCGTGAAGCTGGCTACAGGCAAGAAGTACAGAAGTTGACAGAATATCTAACTCATTTTGGCTTAAAAGAAAAAACAAAGACACAAAAGACAGCCCAACCCTCACTCGTGCGGTGTGGTTCAAGACGGACAACACAACCAGTGTATTCATCAAAACCTCTTCCTGCAGTTGTCCAAACTCCTGAAAGTCGTTATTTCCAACAAAAAAACAGTGAAGCAACTCACAGAGACATTGTGCTTCTGTCTGTTTCATCCCCTCCTGTTTGTGTTTTCAAGTCATTAATATTTGTCATCGTGTGTTTTTGTCTCTGTCAGTAGGAATCAATACTGGGAGTTCTTTGTCTCACTTTCCCCATTTAGCATTTCTTTACACATCTCTTTATCAATAACTCAAATCTGCCTCCAAGTAAATCAAACTGATGCTAATGACACAAAAACAATCCATTAGAGCACCTGTGGCTAGATGTTGGCTGTCGGACGCCGGCTGAGAGAACAAAACAGCTAAAAGCAGAGCTTGCTAACAGCTACTGACAGGCAGAGAAAACACAAACTAGGCGTTTAGGTTAGGTTTGGCTCACCAACAAAACACAGTATGTGGGGTAAGGAAAAAATACTGTCATTGCATTCCCCCTATTTGTTGTGAGCTGCTTTACATTCACACGGCAGGTGAGCTCACTGAACTAACCCGAAACATAAACAGAATGTGTCTGTGTGTGTGTGTGTGTGTGTGTGTATGTGTATAGATGCTTACTGCAGCTTTCTATTGTGTATTTGTTTCTCTACTCGGCTGCACCGAAGGTGTATGGAGATGAAAGAGGTACCTGGGAGTGCTTTAAACTTCCATCTGTTGCTCAGGAGGAAACAAAACGACTAAAGTGGCTCAGAGAAAATGGGAATTTGACAATTGTTTTATTACACAGCGGTGAAAAATAAGAAAGGGAGTAGAGTGACTACAAACTGCTGAATCAATCTCAGCATTAGAATGAAGAGTTGAGGACAGGATGTGAATAAAACCAAGAGGAATAACACAAGCAAACCCAGTATTTTAGATTAGCTGCAGATGATGTGGTGACAGCTGCTAAAGAATCCGACCCGTCTGGGCAGCAGGCCTGTTGTCACTGCAGAGTACGAGGAGATGTGTTTGCTCTGCAAACATGTTCAGTCTGTAAGAATCTCCCAGAACAAGCAAACTGCTCCGCTAACGTGCTCAGCTGTTGGGTGTCTGTGCCTGGCTTAAGGGCACCACAGTGGTGGTTGTTGACTGTTGTTGTCAACATCAGTGTCCAGACTTCTTCCAACAAGTCTGGGATTTGAATTTGGAACCAGCGGGATGAAAGCTCGTCAGTTTGTTGTCACACTGGGAGGAAATAATTGTTTACGCTGATAGCAAAAATATATGTATATAATAATATTTTTGAGAGTTTAAAAAAAGTATTTTCAGAGAATTTTTTTTCTCAGAAATAATTTTGAAATTTTAAAATTTATATTTAAACTTTTTTTTAGTCTCAAATATTATTTTTGAAAACTTTTTCTCTCAAATCGTTTTTTTCTCTCATAAAATGCTTTTTTGCTATCAGTGTGATAACTTTTTCTCAAACATTTTTTTCTGATCATTTATTTTCTCACATGTAATAAAAAAAAAATAGGAAGAAGGTTGATGGATTTCAAAAGAGTTAAAGAAATGATTAAGTTAATAGTTAATAAGTTAAAAGTTAAATAATAATAAAAATATGGAATTTTATACTTAAGTGATTGTAGCTTCGGAAGATATCTACTTGATTTGAATAACTCAAGAATGTGAAGCCTCATATCCGCCTTAACATTGTGATTTGTAGTTTAGTAGACTGGGCTAAATTTGGTCAAAAGTTCTAATTTTTACAAAATGTCACCTGCTTCACAGTGAAATATAATTGTCAAAACTAGGTGATCTTCACATCTAAAATACTTTTACGTTTCCTCCTGGCTTTAACCGAGTTTTCACCAAATCAGTGTTGACTGGTAACATTTCTAGTGGTACTCAATTAATATACAGCCATCTTAATAACTGATTAATCATTCAAATCATTTAAGCAAAAATACTTGTCAAAGTTGATATGACTGCTAAATCTCAGCTTTGTGAAAGTGCATCTTTTAGGAAACAAATAGGGTTTTACAATTGTATATGAAGCT
This sequence comes from Percina caprodes, assembly GCA_013375575.1. Lineage (NCBI taxonomy): Eukaryota > Metazoa > Chordata > Actinopteri > Perciformes > Percidae > Percina > Percina caprodes. The sequence continues at coordinate 9,626,054 of JABXJD010000003.1, read as the reverse complement.
AAAGAAGTTGCAAAACCTAAATCAGTTTAACAACATTTGGAGTTAGCTGGTCTTCAATGGACAGCGTTGGTTTCAGCTCGTTAAATTGGAGGATTTACAACCCGTTTCAGTTTTATTTCATTGTTTGTGTCTTTGGGTTTTGGACAAAATTAGCACTTTTAAGACATCGAAATGGACTATTTAGATGTCCAGAGACATGCAGGTTTGGTTAATTGGCAGCTCTAAATTGCCTGTAGGTGTGTCAGCCCTGTGAGTGACTGGCGACCTGTCCAGGGTTGGAGCCCGCCTCTTGCCCAGTGTAAGCTGTGATTGGCTCCAGACCCATCAAAAGGAAAGTCGTGTATAGCTAACAGATGGACTTTGGACAATGCTGATGACAAATGTTCAAGATTATCTATTTCTATCTTCAATGTAGACCTTGAACATAGTTTCAAATCAAGACCAGATCCTTTACTGTAATGGAAATATTCACCACTTAAAACCCTCAGAGTGTTCAATGCCAACCCAAACAAGCACACATTTTAACAAGACATTAAAGGGAAAAATAACTAAAAATATTTGAAAACTCTTTTGATCTGATGAAAGCTAGATTAGGAGTTCCCAGTTTCATACAACACCTGATTTGAGCTACTGGTGCATGGTTTTCATGTGACATGTTCATATTTCAGCATGTATGTCAGGTGACATGAGGACACTGAACAGGTTTCTGGTTAGTTTTATCGAAGACACACAGTCAGTTCACAGCTGCCCTACTGCTGAGCTGCAGACATCTGCTGTGTGTGTGTGTGTGTGTGTGTGTGTGTGTGTGTGTGTGTGTGTTCAAAATCATAACTTTGGCAACACTTCAAAGACTTTATGGTTCAGTTCAGGTAGCCCTGTGGCATCCAATAAGTTAAAAAAACAACAATATGACTAAATACAGTTACAAAACAATAAATTATAGACAGAAATGATGTACAGACGGTGAAACCAGATTATCAGCAGGTTAAACACGTTACACTTCACACGCTGGTTTGACAGCTGCTTAATAAAAAAAAAAAATACCCCCAAACAATATGAACAAAATGTACAGGATTATGTTCAGGCTCTGTTCTCAGGCAAGCTCTAATACTGTCAAAGGTAAAGAGGTCACACACACACACACACACACACACAGACACACACAGACACACACCCTAGATCTCCTACTCTATCTAGTGGAGATTTGAAAAATGGCAGCCTCCTTTGATCCCTGCACACATAAACACACATCAGAGACTACGTTTATGCGCTGACTTAAAGTTTCTGATGAAAAAGAAAAGATTTTCATGGGAAAATTCCCCCTTTACTTCTTATCCAGTATTGTTATCTGTTGATGGTTGTATATCATAAACACATGGCTTTCAATGTTTTCCAGAATAATTTAACCGTATTTGTATTTTTGGTCTTATTTGCTCGGGGAATAAGTAAATGATTAAAAAAATAGCAGCTCCTCACTGTTAATTTGTCATTAATGGGAATTAAAAATATATACTCAAAAGAGGAATACATGTCAAAATGTAAGGTTTAAAGCCATTACATTGTTTTTAACAAAATGTCATAGGCTGAATTGTTCGAATCACGCTCATCTGGCCTGATGAAGGCAGGTAAAATGTCGTCAGTTTAGCCTGATATTTAACTTGAGGACATGTAATATTTTGGTATATTACTAACATTTCACGCACACTCACCCTTGTGTCATAAAGTGGAACTTGCTGTCCCTCCTGCTGCTCTGCTCCGTCCTGACATTCAGATGAACGGGAACAGCTAAGCTCCAGCTGAGCAGCTCCCTCCCTCTGCTTCACGTGCACTGCAGCTGATACAGCACGATCCAGTGGAAAAAGGCTCTATTATATGCAATAACGTGCCACTTCCAGGAATGTCATATGCATATCAAGTAGACACCACCATGTTGGACACATATGAAATAATAAAGAAAACAAGGACTTAAATGCAGCTTCTTTCTTGATTTTGAATAAATATCAAATTTCTCTGCTGCAAAAGATTCAAATCCTACTCTAAAAGCAGGGAAATCAGGATATTGACACTTTTTTGACTCTTTTTAACTCTGCGTAGAAAGGGTCTTGTGACTGCTTAATACTAATGTTGACAAACATCTATCAACAACAAATAAAATGTCTTTATCCAAATATTAATTTAGTGACTAACAGTGAGCAAATCTTTAAAGCTTTAGTGCATAACGTTTTGATATTAATGAACGTCTGTTACATTCAAGCCATTTCCAAATGAGTTGCTACAAAGCTAATTAAGACTATCAGGAGCTCAAGCGAAGATAATGACCTCTTCCTAAGAGTCCATCATCTTTTTTTTAATCCTCCATGTCCTCCTTGGCTACTAGCAACTGTGTGGAGGAGGGGTGTGGGCGTGTACCCAATCACGGAAGGCTTGTGTCATGTGGACATGCCAACAGTTTTAATGCCATTACTTAGCATTCCTCATGGAGGCGGTAGAAACTGCGTACTATAGCTTTAAATTCTAATTTTGATCTCTGCATAGTTGTGACAAGATTTACATAAGGCCCCACATGCAACTAGAACAAATCTTCATACATTCATAGAATAGTTGGGAGTTTGAATCTTGTAATTTCGATGACTCTGGTAGGACATAAATGGGGCATCTAGCTTGCTCTACTGCACAGAAGTTGTATGAATTATTGCTCAGCTGTGATTGGAGCATTAAGTGAAAAGGGTGGGGCAAAACTGCAACAACAAAAACATTAAACTATAGAGAATTCTTTTCTTTTCATCCCTTTTCCAACATGGTGGGTCAGAGTTGGTGCAGATGAGTCTTTTTGGTCTTTTTCATTAATGTTGGCATAAAGAATGTTTTCTTGCTCATTAATTAGTTAGTCAGATTAGGGACAGCTCAATATAACGGGTGGACATCTGGACCTTTTCACCAATAGACATATTTGTAGCTGTAAATACATCCAACATACATAAACTAATGGAGATAAAGACTTCAATGAGTTGTTTTCTTTAAAAAAAAAAATGCACTGAATTTTTCATGTTAAATACAGATGTGGATGAACTGAAGCCATTGTCCTTTTTCCGTTCAGTCATGCAGGTCTGAATACTGTGTCAAGAAGTTACTGAAGTGGAAGACATTTGCTAAACCGACAAAAACAACTTAACTTCTGTGGTAACTAAATGTTTTCCAGTCCATCCAACTTGAAGAAATGCCACAGTGAGATGCGACCTGCATTAATTGAACAGTAGGCATAGCAACAAGCCTCACCAGGTCCCTATGAATACATTAAAAGTTTGCTTCAGTTCTGTCTATACTATTTTATATCTATTTAAAACCTTTTCAAGTCCAAAATCTCAAGAAGGAATTTAGTCTTGTACTGTAATAGGAGTGGAGCAAATGAAAGCACACCGGTGCCACATCTACTTTACAGGTACAAAAGTAAATGTAGGAAGAGAGGAGTCTATTTTAAATCAGCTCATGGTTAGAGTGGGAAAATGAAGGTGGCTTAGACAAAAATCAACATCCAAAACAACAGGAAGACTGCTGAGTCTCCTGCCTGCCTGCTATTCCTCCTCGTATCCTTCTTTCTATTTTCCCTCCAACACTTTTACTTCTTCTCCCTGTATGAATTCCATCCTACGTCTTTAATCTCTACCTCCTCTCTCCATCTCTCCCCTAATCAGCCCTCGAGACATTTAACATTTACATCACATTACACAATCTGAGATGATGAGAGCGCGCTGTACACACACACACACACACACACACACACACACACACACACACACACACACACACACACACACACACACACACACACACACACACACACACACACACACACACACACACACACACACACACACACACACACACACACACACACACACACACACACACACACACACACACACACACACACACACACACACACACACACACACACACACACACACACACACACACACACACACACACACACACCTGTCAGCACAATTTCATATCAAACAGATACATGCTGTGTGAGTCCAAGTGTTGCAGTTAGCTTGCAAACACACAGAGGCTCCAACGAAAACATGCAGCCTTTCGTTTTCAATTCAAGTGTCCTAATGTCTCGCTGAGGATGCTGGGATACGTCTTCTCAGAGGGCTCAACTGACCCTCGTGCGCCTTCAAAACCAGTCTCCCCATCATCTCTGGTGCTTTGTAATAATGACCAGAAAAGATTTGCAGTGCAACTTTTAGATCGTCCTTCAGCATTAAGATGCAGAGTTAAAATTCTATTTGAGCATAGCAAAGTGCTCATGAGCAAGACACAATATGACAACCAGCACACGGGGGCTAGCTCACCCAGTAAGAGCGTTCGCCCCTGTAGGCTGAGTCCTGCATGCGGCCCGGTTTTGAATCCAACCTGCGGCCCTTTGCTGCATGTCATCCCTCATCTCTCTCCCACTTTCTTGTCTATCCATTGTCACTAATAAAAGGGAAAAGCCCCCAAAAAAAGAAATCTTTAAAAAACAGCACACAGGCTGTATCTTCCTTCATTTTCTTCCAGTGTGTCACAAAGTAAGATAAAGCATTCTGTGGATATCTCAAAGGTTATCATCGCCCCATTTTCATGTGCTTTCTGTCGTACATGTTCTAGCCAAGTGAGCCAGCAACTTTACGATATCTCTGTCAACTAGCTCCGTCAAGTAATGTCTAGATGGTGTCTGGAATGATATTACAATCAGATGTCATCGTTTTAAAGCTCTATTTGCTAGTCCACACCATTATGTGAGACTTGTCTCATCACCACTTTGGAGAGCAAAATATATATTTTTAGTGTTGCTGGACAAAGGTGTCAAATTGTTTTCAAATATATCCAAGTTAGTACAGAAATGGCCTAAGAGAAGGCCCGTACTTGTAAAAGGTTACGCCATTAGTAATCCAATCAAGAGTCTAAGGATAGAGGCTGCTGTACTCTGTAATGCCCTTTGAGGCTAATTTGTGATTTGGGGTTTTACGTATAAATAAAATTGACGAGGCTTGACTTTTACTTTCCTTTTCTTGTAATTTGGTAAATTTGCACAGGAAGTGGGTGTAGGATAAGTGATGAAAAAAAAGTTGCAGCTGAAAAGTAGTCAGAATTTGGCTTTTAGATCTACAGTAACAATGTGGCCATGTAACTATTGTATTAATGGCTCTGATTTTGACATTGACAATGAAAATAACTGATGGTCACTATGTAGAATAATGCTATTGTTTGAAAAGCAGGTGCACCTGCATTACAAAAATACTGCTGTAGGCCTTTTAAAGACTCCCCAGTCATACTGTACATGCTGCTCTTTCCTCTCCTTCCTTTCAGCAGTAAGGCTGATATGCGCCAGGTGGCCCAGTCCCCATAGGAACCATTGTAAGGTAGTTGGAGGGCACGTAGCCTCTCTTCCCACCTCTCGTCTCCACTAGACTCCATTCAGGGTTCCCACGTTTGTCGTGCCGCTCCAGGACACGAACTGGCTCGCCGGCTCGAAGAGAAACTTCATGGTTTCCTCTCGCTGTGAAGTCATATGCTGCCAAAATCTGGAAGAGAGGACTCTAAGTCAAAAACAAGTAGTGAACATCTGTCATGCCAGGTACCTTGTGAGATGGGCAATGGTTATTACATAGCAGAGAACAAAGTAAAGAGAAATGGAGAAAAACGCTGTTATTTCGTGACCTTACTAGTAATAGAGGGGAAAGAATGTAACATTTGGCAGGGTAGCATCAGAGGAAAGGTCATGCACTCTAAAAGTTTTATGTTCTGTGATGTGGCCATTTAAAGACATCTCAGGCTCAATTTGCCAGGCTTTAGCTCTACATTGTCACACTTTGCGCAAGTTTGTTCAGTCTAAGTTGACCTTATCAGCCTTAGCTCATTAGGATCAGCTCTGATTTGGGTTGAATGCAAATGCTAGCATGTTAGCATACCTTGAGCCTTCCTGTTTTCATGCATGCTGACTATGGGGTGCTATACTGATGTCTGGAATATAACATTGAGCATGTTAACATGCTCATAATTAGCATGTTAAGTCTGCATATCACTTTACAGCAAGCTAATATGCATACAGGTAACAATCAATCAATAAATCAAATATGATCATTTATTGACTGCCAGACGAATCATATTGTGATATGACCTTACATTATAGTTATCAAATTTTATTTGCATACATTTGACATATTGTGTATACATACTGTAGATGGAAAATGTACTTGATACAATTTCATTAAAATTATTCAACAATAGCCGTCAGCATAGTGAGTGTGGTAACAAGATTAAGTAGGCTACAGTTATTTCAATGTGTCAGACACAAATTAAATCAACATATCAAGGACCAGTGTGGAGGATTTAGGGAGATGAATTGGCAAAAATAGTTTGCCTTAATGTTTAATCACCTGAAATAAAGAAACATTGTGTTTCCGTTTATATAGAAAGAGCCCTTCATATCTACAAATGTAGCTGGTCCCATTGAATGTTTGATGGCTGGATACCGGATCCCAAAATGGCGACTATTCAGTTCAAAGAGAATTGCTTGCATGGCAAATACGGCAAAAAAAACGTTTCTAAGGTTCTGGGTTTACTTCCGTGATATGCGGCCTAATGTGCAGTGATCCTATAGACTTTACATTGGGCTGACATTAGACCAGGTTTTTAAACTCGCTTTTACCAGCTCCCGATTCAAATATAAAAACTCCATGGATTAAAATATCGGAATAGAAAGAGTCAAACTCAACCTTGTGTGCAGTTTGAGGTGTCCTTACAGTTTTACAAGCGTCTTTTTTTACACAATGGCAGCCTGTGAGGAAAATGCTTTTTGGGCTGCAGGGGGACCTTTCCTTGCAATACCACAGGTACCACTGGAAAAAAATTGGCTGCAAGGCTAAGCAGCGACACCGTATCCGCTTCTTATTATACATCCATGGCGGGTCCTCTTTCACTGAGCCTGCTATGTTTTATTGCCATGTTTCTACAGGAGCAACCATAGGCTCTACTACACACGACTCAGTGCAAGATGGCACTAAATCCTACACACTGCTCCTTTAAGTCATTAAAGTGATTTAAGTGATCGGATTGAATATGGATACCCATTACTTCAGGTTCCAGATCCCTAAATATCAGTGTGAGAACACTGATGCAATTCACAACACTTTTATTTTATTATTTTAATTTTATTATTATTTCTTAATCTAGGAAATTACACACAGGTGCAAATGCGACACACACACACACACACACTTCATTTCAATATTCTCTGAAAAGGTTAAGCCAACTAGTTTTGTCTTGACAAATCCCATCTCATCACCACACACAGACACACACAGACACACACACACAGAATAAAGCTTCCTAATGAGCCCTGTGTTGGTATGACAGAGTGCCACAGCAGCGCTAATAGCCAAGTTTAGCTGGCTGCTCGGTGTCATTAACAAACCCTTCACCTCAGCTACAACATTAGCTCTGCCCTGATAGTTTGCACCAATTAGCATTTCATTAGCATTTTGCCAGGAAGAGACAAGGAGGAGGGAAAAAAAATAAGTAAAGTGACCGTGGCTATCGGCTGCAGAGTGAATCATGTTGCAGGAGCTTGGTGAGTATTTGCTGCAGCTATGTTTCTGATGGAAATGAAAAGAGTTGAGGAGTGGTGTAGCTACGCGGCGCCTCTCTGTGTTGATTTATGGTCAGGACAACATGGTGGGGCCACAAATGTGAGAGAAGGAGACAGTTAATTGAGACTGCCTGTGTGTCTTCAGAAGCCATACAGGAATGTATTAATACAAATATTGTTTGTTATACTCTCTGTCACAGATCACAGAGAAAGTAGCAGCCAAGATGAATTTGGCACCTTCATGTTCCTGCTTCTGCTCTTTATACGTTGACAGTGATAAATCATCTCTATTTTCTTCAGCCACTAACAAAACTGAAAATTTAGTGTGGATCAAAGAGCATAAAGGAGTGGGGGTAATGAGTTTTTTTTGTTGTAACATCTGTAACAATGAGGACAAGGCCAACACTATGCTGTGTATGTTTTGTATATGAGCCGACTTAGGGTCCTGAGGGATGGATGTGGGGAGGAGGGGGCTTCTAAACTGCGTAGGTCACTGGAGCAATCACTCACTTTAGCAGGTCTATCTCTCTCCTACACACAGTCACACACAAGGCCTCTCCGCATCTCCCTATCTACTATGTACAAACCCACATAAACCAAATTTACAAGCCATGACACACCTCTCTCACACTGTTGCAAATGTAAATCAATCTCACACACACACACACACACACACACACACACACACACACACACACACACACACACACACACACACACACACACACACACACACACACACACACACACACACACACACACACACACACACACACACACACACACACACACACACACACACACACTCTCTCAGCCTACAGCGGTGCATAAATTAACTCTCAACCCTTCACACAGTAACCCACTTACAAGGTTAAACAGTCAATTATGGACCTTTCTATTAATAACACACACACACACACACACACACAAAATAATTCCAGTGTGCCCTCTTACAGATATGGGTACACACATGATTAAACTCTCGCATGGGTGGATATGGAAAGATTCTCTCACATACACACATGTGTGCACACAAACACACACAGTGCCAGTCAGACATGTGATGGATGCTTCCACAGCAGAATGCTGTCACATCGGTCAGTTAAAGCTTCAGGCGCACACACACACACACACACACACACACACACACACACACACACACACACACACACACGGTGTGTAAAGTGTAATTAAAGGTCCCATGGCATGAAAATGTCACTTTATGTGCTTTTTAACATTAATTTGCGTTCCCCTAAACTGCCTATGGTCCCCCGGTGGCTAGAAATGGCAATAGGTGCTCTGCCTTTGAGAAATGAAAGCTCAAATGATGCTGATCTGGAATCTTGCTTCTTATGAGGTCATAAGGGGAAAGGTTCCCTCCCCTTTCTCTGCTTTGCCCGCTCAGAGAATTTGGTCCACCCATGAGAGAGAGACATCATGGCTTTCAAACAAGCAAAGTGGCAGTTGGTTAAGGCCACACCCCCAACCTCCACCTGCCCCCCCCCACTCTCTCCTCCTCAAACGCTACAGACTCAGAAATGGGCACATAATAAGGAAAGCTCATTGTGGGACTGGCTCTAGTGGCTGGAATTCTGCACCAAGGCTGAATCTGGGAAAGAGACTTCAGATACAGTATTAGGGGACCACTAAGGTCTATATAAAAGACACACACACACACACACACACACACACACACACACACACACACACACACACACACAGTTTGTAGTCTGATAATTTAGCAGCAAGCTGAGGTTGATGTTACAGCCAGTATAATTATCATGTATAGACATTCAAAATGTACAAGTCTATATCACTAACAAGGCCATTACATTTGCTGATTAGTTTAGAAAGTATTAATGTCAAAATATTAAATGTCACATTTCAATATTTGGCTAGTGTTAATGTAAACTATGTATTAAATCATTACAGAGCATTAAGAGAGTTTTAAGATAATCACTTTCTACCTCATTGATATGCAGATTTATGCAGCACAGGCAGAAGTCTGTGTAGTCAGTGTGGAGTTTTCATCATTTAAGTCAATTCATCAATCAATAAATCACCTGGAAGCATGGCCGGCTCATGACTGTCAGTGGCCGGCTCTCTGGAGTGTAGGAGTGTCTTCTGATTTCTATCATGCCATCAGGCGGGGTCAGGTATGGTGAAGGAGGTGGGTCCTCTGTTGCCTGGTGATACCGAATCAGCTTGGAACAAGGAGCGTACCCTCTTCTGCCTGAATACAACATACACAGATAAAGGGGGTGTTGTCAATGGAACAGCTTTAAAGTGGTACCTTGTTATCATTTAGTAGGGCTGCAGCTAATGATATTCTAATCTGATATTAATCTGCAGATTTTCTCAGCAATTAAATGTATTGATTGGTCTAGAAATGTCAGAAAATAGTAAAACAAATGGGCACGACATTTTTCCAGAACCCAAGCAAACAAGTTCAAATTAATTATTTTCCAAAATTGAAAAGGTGTTCAATTTACTATCACAGGAGAGTATGAAAACGTTTTCACATTTGACATGCTGGAATCAGGGAATTTTAGACATTTTTGCTGCATAAGACTAAAATGATTAATCAATTATCAAAAATGCCTTTTAAATGATCTACATTTGTAGCATTTAGTCAGTAACAACTACACACACTTGGAATCTTACTTTTCATGTACACTGACTACAATATCTTATACCTTTAAAAATCACACTTTGTTTTTGAAGCCAATTCCATTTTCAGAATATTCTCTCTCTCTCTCTCTCTCTCTCTCTCTCTCTCTCTCTCTCTCTCTCTCTCTCTCTCTCTCTCTCTCTCTCTCTCTCTCTCTCTCTCTCTCTCTCTCGTTATTTGCAATAATGCCAAACACCCATAAGGTGGCGCCAAATAGCTGCCTTTAAGACACTGAAACCCAATGTGTCTGGTAAATTAGTAAGGTAAAGCAAGCCAGCTTTATTTGTATTTTATTTATATGAAAAATATAAAAACTGATAAAATACGAGATACTAAGAAGCTAGTATGGGAACATGTTGCTCTATACACGTAATCCAACCGCAATCCTTGCTGTTCCCAGAATGGCCGGTCCCACCTCCTTACTTTTTAATTTTCTTTATATGACAATTTTAAATTTAACAATGTAACTTCAGTATCAACTAAAAATATAAAAACTAATCTAGTAGATAAAATACGAAAGCAAAAGTTGCAGTGCAGTATAAGAAAAAGACGCTGATGGATTCATGATTCATTCATTCAGCTTGAACTCTACAGATTGTGTTATAAATATGCATAGAGACTGCCTTGGTTGAAAACAGCCTATTGCAATAAAATGTTGCTTTTGGCTGACGTTCATGATGTTGGCTTTCCGCTTCGGGCGGCCTGTGGTTCTTACCTCCTGCGTCGACCAGCCATCTTCGTTTGTCCCCGCGGCTGTCAGCCTCACTGATTATGGCCACTAGCTCGCCTCTGGCCAGGTTCAGGTCTAGGTCCCGGCTGCCCACCACCGTCCCCATCACCTGGTAGATTTGACCAGAACCATGCTTATCTGTAAGCTGCTTCAGACGACGCTGGGAGGATGGACTCAGAGGCTGGCAGAAGAAAACAGAGGCAGAGGAGAATGTAGAGGAAAATAAAACATAATTAGAGCAATATAGGCCTGACGTACTGTATGTTAAAGTATTGTCTTACTAGAACAGGGATCATCCTTAGTTTCATGAAACTGAATGAAAAAATGTCACTGTACTATACACATTTGAAGACAAAATCTCAGAAATTACCATGTGGGTAATTTCTCAGAATGAGTTTGGCAAAAGCATTAAACCTGTCACTGAATATGTGAACATATTGACAAGTGATTAGGAAGTTGCAGAGAAAGAAGAAGAATATTCAAACTCTTGACTGATGACTGATTTGTAGTTATGCATGAAACTGTAAAGCTGCAGATATGAATCACTGTGATGACTTGAAATATTCTTCAGTTTGTACATGTTTGACAGCAATGAACAGTATCAGAGCCCGTCTACGTAGAGCCAGTTCACTTCCTATTAAGCCCCATTGTACCAAATTTACTTGCAGTTCCACCAGAGGTCCAGTGCAAAATGAATGGAACTCTATGGAACTAGCCAGCTAAATTTGTCTCTTTCACCTGAGTGTCATTGAGAAATCTCGGATTTGATTGTAGTTTTTGCAAGTTAAACATGGATTATAGGTAGAAAGTTGAGTACTTAAGTCCTTTTGATATCTTACGTGTTGAGTCGTTGTTGCCTATTACACGCTATCATTCTGCTAATAAATGCTGATTCAGTGAAGGACTGATTACGACCAGAGATCCCGCTTGATGGCATTCGATGCAGAACCACAATGTCAGAGTGAGTGCCATATAATGAAACCAGAGTGGAACTGCAAGCAGTTCAGAAGCCAGAAGTATTGAAAGAATTAAACTTTCTCCCCTTATTAGAAATTTTCTGGCACTATTAAAGATTCATCTGTCAGAAAGTGTTTTAAATCTACTAAAGATATTAATAGCAAAAAATGACGTGACTGTGCAACCCGCTTATCAGCCAGTTATTTATGCAGGTTGCCTGGCAGGGCTTAAGGAATGTGATCCAGTTTAAAACAACCGGCATTACAGGCAGCACAACATACTGTAAAGAAAAGGTATTTGTTGATGACTACAAGAAACCAAATGCGTAACTATGACATAGTCACATGCAAAAACGTGTTCTCAATTGTTGTCCTCTCATCAAATATAACACCGCTGCTATTCTAGAACAGTAGGAAGCTACTAGGACCGTATTTGGTCATGACCCAACATGTTGCACAATGGTTAAAATTTACCTAAAATGAGAAGTCAGAGCATCAGTGGAATATAACATTTTTATGGCAATCCCTCTCATAGTTGCTGAGATATTCCACTCCAGATCAAAGTGTTCCTAAAGCCACACTGCTAGCTTGGTTTGAACTGTCATTAAACAGAGTTCAATTTAATGCTTTTCAAAAAAACAATGGTCCATAAAGTAAAGTTAGCACGGTTCAAGATCCCTAAGTGCAGTGTCTTTTGTTGAGTAACATTTGCACAGGACATGCTTGTCCCTTGCCTTCAGTGACATCTTTCTACTTTGGAACATGTAGTGTCTTGTACAGTACATGTTTTGCACCAAATGTGTTAATGCCATTAAAGTAACTAAAATTTCTTGCGCTCATGCACCTGATGTAGTCTGTAAAAAAGTCGGTAGTTCAGGAGTCCAATGTTGTGCTGACTGTTGTCCTAATGATCTTTATTTCACAGTCTGTTCATCACCATGTCTGTCTGTCTGTCTTTGACTTATAAAACTAGGCCTTAAAATGGGTAATGAAGTAAATAATGTACGAACACACAAGTTATTTACCAGTATTCTTGGTCAACAACCCAACAAAGCACACTGTGACACAACAAATACTTAGCTCCATCATTCTGTACCCACCTGGACGGCTGGCGCATTAAGTGTGTCCTCTACACTTTGACACAAAGCCTCCAGTCTTCCCGCACCTACCAGCACTGCAGACTCTGCCCACTTCCAGAATGCACTGGGATTGAGGGAGCTGTGAGGGAGCTGGAAAAAGAAATTAATTCATTTGAAAGCCATTAATGTTCAGATCCTCATTCGTTAGCATACTGGGGAAAAAAAAGGTTGCCCAAGATCTTTATTTATTTTTCAGCTTGACATTATCATCTATGTAGAGAACATAGCATGCACGTGAGATTACCTGTTGTGCAAAGCTCTGGAACAGTTGCTCCATGTCTGAGGCAAGGTCTTTATGCAGGCAGCTGAACGTGCCCAACATGCTCCAGATCATCTGCAGAGCCACACCATTAAACCGAGGAAGCTCATTGAGGAGCAACGTGTTCATTGTTCTGTGAGGAGAGGAGACGAGAGGTTTGGGTGACAATTGAAGTCAGAGATTTAATTAATGTTTCTTTCATTAGACGACCTCACCCTCATTTTAACATAACATCCAAAAGGGTCTAATCATACTGGTCTCAGGTTACAAGACCTTTCTCCACCGCGTTGTGGAGGAAGGTCGCTCCCACAACATTCCGGGATGGGAGTAAAACGTGCTCTGGTATTCAAATGGCTGTCGAGTGTGTGATGAGAATTTTACTCCAAAATAAAAGGGTTAAATATAATTTGATTGTCGGTTCTAGCTCGGAGGTTGTTTCCCGAATCAACCGGAGTTTAAAATGCCCACACAAAGAAAGCGGAAAAGGAGGGAACAATCCCAAAAATGAAACAAAGTCGATATAGACTATAATCAGGGGTGGAGGAAACAAATCAAATCTGCATAGTATGGTGATATTTTCCGTGGCAATACTGTTTTGATACACAGACGCCAAGTATAGATCTATTATCATACATGTGTTGGTCAGTTTATATGCTTGACAATCCCATTTTGCAGCAATAAAATTGAACTGAGATGAACAAACAGAGAAATGTATCTTTTAAAATAAAACAGATGTTGACAAAGTTTCCTATTAGGGAGATAATTTGAAAACGGGAAAAATTTGAAGTTGGAAAAAAGGTAATCAATTGTAATACATTGCAGAATATTACAATATGTTTAAAATTGCAATAATATCATGACATAAGTATCGTGATGATATCGTAATGTGAGCCCTTTGGTGATTCCCACCACTAATAATCATGCATACTACCATAATTCAAAAGGAGGAGGCTGTTGGAATAGAGCCACTGTCTGGTTTGACAGTGACTCAGACATAAATGTTATCCATTATAATTTAAAGTGGATCCCATTCCACTTAAACTGATTGATAAAACTAATGGCCAATTAGAAATAAATCAGGGTGAAGTCTGGCATACATACAATATGCAACAGACCTTCCACAGACATAAGTACAGCCTTCTCTCTACCTGTATGTGTTGGCCACAGCATGTTCCTCGTAGCTCAGAGTGGATTTGGCTTCTATCAGTTCATAGTCAAGCAGCTTGTCCAGCCTTTTTCTGATCAGGTTCCTCGGACCCACCAGGAGGTCACGGAGCGCACACAGCGGCTTGTGGATTAACATCCTCATCCTCTTCTCCTACATGGAGGTGTAGATGATACTCATCATCAGACAAATGCTGTACTGGTTAATGCATCAATCATTTTACACTAGTAGGGTCCAATGTGCTTACTTTTGATACTGATGTGTACTTTTTTTTACTAAGTGCAATTTATAATGCAGTAAATGTATTTGTAGTTCAGTATTTATGTACTTTTTTTTTGCTTTAAGTTAAGTAAAGGATTTGATTACAGTGGTGGAAGAAGGATTCAGAGTCTTAACTTGATATAAAGTACTAATACCACACTGTAAAAATACTCTGTTACAAGTAAAAGTCCTGCATTGAAAATGCTACTTAAAACGGACAATTCCGGCGCAAAATAAACCGAGGGGTTAATAACACATGTGTATCGAGTCGACCGTTCTCTGGGATGTGTTTTGACACATGTGACCTGTTTTAATGCAAACCACTAATTAGCTTGTAACGCTAGACGTCGGTGCACAAGGAAGTAAAAAGAAAATCACTATTTCTATACCACAAACAAGGCTCAAAATAGCACCACACTTCCACGACAGCATAATAAGGGTGTCTACATAAAAACCAAAGCACTGAGAACTTTCTAAGTGTACTAACAGTTTATTAAAAAGATAGTTATACAGGCAGGCGCCATCTTGGGAAAACAGTCATGAGATGGCGCCTGGCTGTATACGTGAACAGTACTGTCTTTATAAAACTATCTTTTTAATAAACTGTCTGTACACTTACAAAGTGCGTTAAAACAGGTCACATTCGATTAGCATAAAAACGTATCCCAGAGAATGGCCGACTCGGTACCCATGTGTTATTAACCCCTAGGTTCATTTTGCACTGGAATTGTCCTTTAAATAAAAGTATGTATGTATCATAAGGAAAATGTACCTAAAGTATTAAAAGTAAAAGTACTCAATGCCGAAAAATCCTTACATTTTAGAAACTGAAAACGATCTGTCAATCAACTAAGTGTTTAATGGTCTAATCATTTCAGCTGGATTTGTTGGCCTATATATTGTTTGGTAGTTTAATTTACAAAAAAATAAGTAAAGCTGTCAGATGAACGTAGTGGAGTAAGCAACATTTCTCTCTGAGATGTGGCGGAGTAGAAGTAGAAAGCGGCATGAAAAGAAAAGACCCAAGTAAAGTACAAGTACTTCACATTTGTACTTAAGTACAGTACTTGAGTAAATGTACTTAGCTACATTCCACCACTGTTTGATTACTACTGGTATCTACATGAGAACGTCAGGTACACTCACAAATGTAGGAAGAATCCACTGTCTGAGAGCAGTAGTGATCTCCTTGTAGCAGATTGGTAACTTCTCTCCATCCATATCTAAATCAAACTCCTCTGTTTTGCAGGCCAGGAATCCCTGAAAAACCAACAAAGAAGAAGTAGCCATGAAAACCTGCCTGACATGACATGTTGGGTTAATTTAAAAAAAAAAAAAATAAACAGTTGTAGGACTACTGAATTTGCCAATGTCTGCTTTGTTGTTTGTTTTCTATGTTCAAACTGGTTGCTATTTCCAAATTAGAAGAAGTTGTTTGCTTTGTTGATTTACCAGAAAATGATCTCAGCAAGAGGACAACTTACATAGCCCGGTGAAAATAACTGTCCTTCTATGAGTAGGAAACTATGAAAAGGAAAGAGGATACAGTGCTGATCTTTGTTAGTTTGGAATAGAAAGAGGAAAGAAGTTTCAACCCAGGATAATTGTAGAGTGAAACGGTATACAGAAACTCATGTGTTTTGACCTCAGGGGCCTCGGAGTTTAAACAGTGTGACTCAGAAACACATGGCTGCATGTTCAAAAATACATATCCAGTTATGTTCCACTTATTCCACTTCTCCACTGCATATAAATCACTAGTTCAAGTCTGTGGATGGGCTGGTGCAATCTAAAATAATAATAAGTGCATATAATTATATATGCACTCTCTTAACCCTTCATTTAAGACATGCAGGTGTTCTTAAGCAAGAGACTCCACCCCAAACGTGTTGGTTAATATACTCACATGTGGAATTGAATTAGTACGAAGGGACCAATGCTAACAATGCTGTTGCCCAAAACATCCAAGGTATGATTTCCCCTCCCATGTGGCATAGATTTGATATACTCACTAAATATAGAGACGGTCCGATAACATACGCCGATACCGAGTACTCATCTGATACCAGTGTGTCGTATATTTTACTATGTTTGAACAGCTGTTTATTACTATCTCTGAATGGATGTGATAGGATTTCAATCATTGCTGTTCGGCCTGGCTTGGGTTAAACCTTTTGTAAAACATGAACAAACACAAACAAGGAATCACTTTCTATTATTATCTGGTTTGACAGTCTTTCAGTCATGGAAAAAGAACAAATAAAGCTTCGTTATTTGGTTCTAAATTACGTGGTATCGGATCGATGTGTAGACTCCAGTACTTTCTGATACCAAAACCAGGATTTTAGGCAGAATCTGAGTTTTGTTCTGATACTGGTATCGCTATCGGAACATCTCTAATTAAATGTGGTAAACATACAAAATGATATTTCCTGAATCCCAAGAACAGGAGAATTATCAAATTCTTTATTTCCCCTGAGAAAAGTTTATTAAAATTTGAGGTACCAAAGCAGTTTGTCTGAGAGATCTCAGCATGGAAAACAAGACAAAGCAAAGAGAAAATAAGTAGATAATATGTTCACTATCAGGTGCAATGCCTCAGTAAACAGCAGAATGTTATGCAATATAATATGATCCATTAGAACAAATGCAGCCTACCTGTAGGTGGTGCAGGTACGTCTCCACGTTCTCAAGGAGCTCCAGGATCCCATGCTCCAGAACACAAAAGAAACCTTCCAAGGCGTCAAACTCCTCATCCACCAGCTGGAGCACAACACACAGGGAGACATACATTTTTCATAAAATTAAATAAAAAGTGCTGTATTGCGCTGAATTTGAGGAAATTAAAAAGTCATGGGGCTTTGATTTGCGAGCTGGAAACACAAGATCACATTTGACTCTTTTCTAAGCTCTGTAATTGTGATAATTTCTCTTCCGTTGCCTTCATCTTTTTGTTTGTTTTTTACTACGTAGAACACATTGAGGGCAGTGTGACTAACCTTTCTAATGCATAATATTGGCTGCTTGTGATTTTAATTGTTCAAGGAAGAATATTTTGTAGATGTGTCAAATCCCTAATCATGAAAGTGTCAGCTAAACACTTAAAATATAATGTAGTATATTATATGTAGTTAATTATGTGAATAGGAACTATTTACTGCATGCTTTTTATTTGCTTTGGTTGCAAGCTTTCTTTCTCTAGCTGCTGGACCAACACCTGTGGAGTAATGCTATACTTTAGGAACCTATGACTTGAAACTATGACTAAAATCACTTGTACTAATCACTTACAATCCATGTATATCCTTGCATCGCGATACGGACGCGGATGATTCTGCATCGATGCAGCGACAGACCCAAATCGATTACTGCCTAATGATGTTACTCGTCGATTTTCTGGGCGCTGCTTTTTTTGTTTTTGCCTTTTGTCTGTCGCGTTCAGACTTCGCTATATTCAGGAAGTGTCTTTTTAGGAGCAGATGCAATAAAAAGGGGAGTTTTATATACATGTATATCTGACTGCTTGAATATGTTGATGAAAATATATGATATTGAGGAGGTGACGCATCGTGATATTGAATTGATTTGAATTGTTGACAGGATAATCGTAATCAAATTGAATTGTGACAATCGTTAACCCTAGTAAAAATACTGCTTTCCATGTGTGGTATGCAACATTAATACATTGGTGTGTTTTCTCTACATGGATTCTAGACACATGGCTTCTTCTCTGTCTGAGCTATATTTTCTTTCTTTTTTGTATCACTCATTTCTGAATGCACACATTTGCAAGGTGCTCCTAGTCTATTCTGTCTAAGGTTGTGGTTGCACTTATTTTACATATAGCAAATAGCTTTAAATGACAGGTGACAGCACAGATAATTGGGTTTTCGCAGAGCTTCAAAGTGTGATACCTATATATTCTAAATATGCAATGTAGCTGCAACCTATATAATGTATGCAGAATGTAAAAAGATCAAAAGGCAAAGTAGGAAAATGTTATGACATGTGAGGATGCTCATGGATGTGAACTCCTTTTTTTCTTCTTTGATCAGACCTTAAAAAAATAAAAAAATAATTGTGACAGATAAGTCTTAAAAACTTAAAAGCAAAGTGTAGCAGGTCCGAGCAAACATCAGGTTCCTAACAGGTCATATAACGTTTTGTCTGCAGGTAGAACACTGATTAATCATTAACCACTGTATTTCAGCTAGAGGCAGGGTGTCTGCTGGAAGATCATATATGACTCAGAGGCCTTGGTAGTTACCTTTAAGTAAGGGACAGTGATCAGCCAGGGTTAGTTATAGAAAGGCATCTTGGAGATGGCAAAGGTTTTGCGTTGATCCAAAACCCTTCAGCAGGGTGTTATTTAAACTAGAGCCATTTAACACTTCAATCCTACCTTAGGTGCTATTCCAGTCTCATGTTTGATGAGCTGGCTGAACCTCGCTGTCTTCTTTGCGATGCTGTGGGTGGTGAAGCGGTTGATCTTGTCCTTTATGGTCAGGGTTTCTGTCTTCTTGTATTTGTCAGCTACAATCATATAGCATGAGGGACAGTTAATCTGGGGTAGTTAGGTCAACTTTATTGTCAAATATCTCAAAGTATGTAATAGACAAACACAGGAATCTAAAATACTTAAAAACTAAAGAAATTGAAAATGTGCAATTTAAAAGGCAAAAATGAAAGTGAACAAGTGTTTCTGAGACAGTACCAGCACTACCATTAAACTGGGACAATGAATTCACTGTGTTGAATGTTTTTCAACCCATATACAGTAGCTTTATACAGTAAAAGGTAGGCAGTACTCCCCTTTCTCTACCTGTTGTGCTACTGTAAATAGGGAATTGAATCGTTAACTGTAGATCAGTGCATCTTTGACTTTGGTATTAATTGGATCACAAAGGATGGCACCATAAAAGGAAAATTTATATTGTTGTTATCAGCTTATATGATAATAGTGGACTTTATGAACCGGCCTCACCAACTTCTTTGAAGCGTTTGTACTCATTGATGCGACAGTTCAAGGCAATGGAGGTGTGAGCGGTCTGCTCCAGAAGAGCATACGCTGGGTGCGTTCGTTCAGTGTGTTTCTGGATGGTCTGCAGGAGGAGGGGGTAGCGGGCGATTCGCTGCACTGGCATCACCAAGAAGAAACTCAGAGAGGTGGCGTTTACTTCAGGCCTGGAGAGATGAATGGCAACATTAAACAGTCATAACTTCGGGACTGAAATCAACCACCATTTCGTGTTAGGTATTTTGTTTATCCAGTGTTAATTTTATGTATTAGGCAATATAAAAAACAGTTGGTCCCAGTGTAAAACAGAAAATTATAGAATCCTACGCTGAGGCCTTGATGACTCTGACAATCTCGTTCCAGAGCGCCTCCTTCTGTTTGTAGCTGTTCTCCACCACTGTAATGTTGGTGTAGTTGGCCAGGTATTCCTTATAGGCTGCCTCAATGTCTGAAGACAGGCTGAGGAACGAATCACCTGTCAGGGAGGCAAAACATATATTTACTAACTTAATTTCCTCATGGCTTTTAGCATGTGCAAATCCAGTACATGCATTGCAGACATTTCCAAGAACACAGCTTTAACAATAAACTGGTGTGTTTTGCATTAAATTGGAGATGCACCAATCACCACATCCAGAGACCTTTGCCCAGACTGTGAATGTGTTGTGTGAACTCATTTAAACTCTCACATGAATGTGAAAACCACCTCTGACAACAAGATTTTATTTGTATCCTGTCAACAAGTGTGATCAAGAGTAATTAGTCTAAGAAGAGAAAACCATTTTGAAACCAGCAACAATCTTACCACTTCTGGTTGAAAGGCTGATAATCCAATAAGGCCAATAAGCATGCAGCATGCTTCTACCAAGATCTAATCATGCTGCTGATTGGTTGTGTAATGTTACACGTTATAGAGGCAGGCAGAGAAAACTCTACAATACTTTGAAGATTGTTGTAGCTTTAACGTGTAATGTTGTAAATTACTTTTGTTTTATAAAATGAGTATCAAAAAAGTATTGTTTAGGAACTGGTAGTCTCGCTTCGCCAGACCCTCCACCAAAGCGCGCTGGAGAAGAGTCTGGCTACTCCACATAGCATTCCAGGATGGGAGGAAAACACGCCATGGTTAATCAGCATTTCATTTAACCAATCACAATCGTCTTGGGCCCAGAAAAGCCACCGTGCCTCTGCAAAATAGGCTCAGAAGGAACTTGTTTGGGTGGAACCTTTAAAAGTTGGTTTAGTCGTGCAACAGAAAACTCAGATTGGACAGATAGTCTAGCTAGCTGTCTGGATTTACCCTGCAGAGATCTGAGGACCAGTTAATCATAGTCCTCAGAAATCCACCGCCGTTTTAAATGCCAACACAAAGGAAGCCCAAGGCAACGGATATCTGGCCTAAATGAGTGAAATCTGGCAGATTTCCAGGCGGTAACTGAACAATCCCAGAAGTGGAACTGTATGACTGTACATATTTTAACAGAAATTGTCCTTAGAAAGTTATTCACAGTTGTTTTTCATTATTTATATTTCGATTTGCATAACCTTTTTGACGCTTTAACATTTACAGAAGTTCACAAACTGAGCAGCTTTCTAAGAGAATTTTATATAATAGGCCCAACAATTTTCTGTATTTTAACTGTAGCTGTTTTATTACAGGGCAAAATCAAAGTATCCAACATTTTACCGAGGCCTAAGCTCATGTTGTGACAAAAGAGAAAACAAAGACAACCCAAATAAATAAGATGGGATATTTGGGGCAAATGCTGAGGAAACGATTTGAGAAACTGAATGGGAGAAAGTCAAGTTGTATCCCTTACAGAGTGTCTTCAGGAAGAGGGGGTCTCCAGGCTCAACCTGCTTCTGGTCCAGCAGGCTGAGGAGTCGACTTGACACGTCAATCACATCCTCGATGTAGAGAAACATGCTGTCCAGGTTGGCTGGAGGAGGCTGCGGTGAGCAGGTGGAAAGAGAGACACAATGATTCATTTTCTGAGCTGATATTCTATTTAAATATGTAATGACATACAGATGAGACATAATCATTTAACCTAATGACCTAATTACCTAAAGTCAACTCCCAGTGGCTGTGCTAGAATCAACAGTCATCATACCAACTGCTATAATTAATATGACTCATATTTCTCCATATCTGTATATATTTGTGTCAGTGTGTCTGTGTCCCAAATGGCCGCCCACCAACAGCCAGGGCCTGTCCGAGGTTTCTGCCTGTAAAAAGGACGTTTTTCCTTGCCACTATAAGACTAAAATGTCTATTTTGTGCAACATATGCATGTGTGTCTGCTCTCCTACAAGAAAAATGCTAATGCACAGCTGATAAAGAACCCTTTTCTTTGCCTCCATGCTATTCTAATGAGAGAACAGTGGGCATTGCTGGAAGACTCAACAATCTGCACAGAAAACAAACCAGCAACTCTCCTTTCTCACAATGGCACCATTCATTCACATATTTATCTTTTTTCCTCTCTCTAGCCATTCTCCACTGTGCTGCTTCCCTCAGTCTTTCTCCTGCTGTCCTTCCTCCATCCATCACATTCCTTTAACCATATTTTCAATTCCCTTTCCAACTCCGTCTTTCATTAATATCCACACATTCACAATTTGTCTCTCAATTTTACACTGGACGATGCCACATAGCACAGACCAATCTATTTTTTTGAATATCTTTCTCATCAACTGTTCCTCTATTCACCAGTTAATCTCCTTCCCATAACAGGTCATCAGCTCATAATTTAGCCCCTCCACTGCTCCTTTTTAATTTTGTATTCATTTCATTATCTATCCCCTCATCTACCGTTCCCTCGGTGTGTTATCACTTTCACGCTCACTCACACAGCCTCGTTTCATTACCGTGCAATAATAAATGATTATTTAGCAGTAACAAGCAATACCTCAGACATAATAAAAAGCTAACGATATTAAACTGCAGAGCAGCCTCCACATTATAGTTGTTCTGGAAGTTGCAGTGCCAATTCAAAATGTAGTGATTACATTTTAATTAAAAAAGGCACAATCAAAAGGGTTTTCCCACAATACAAATTCAAAACTCGGAACTAAACATGCTCTAAAATTGAGTATGCTTCAAGAAAAAATCCAAGGCACTTATAAATAAATAAATAAATAAATCTTTGTACAGGGGCTTGCAGCCTCTTTCTCAGCCAAATCATACAACTTTTTTTCTTTATACTTCTGTGTACTATACTTGTACAAGCAGAAGTACCAAAAGCACCTTTTTGGGGATCATGTGGTGGTAGATGATAGGGACATGTGATATATATTGTAAATGTAGACTTCCACAAATCTATATAAATAATTATTTTCCCTAGAATCAATCTTTTTTATTATTATAATTCTTTTTTTACCAATGACTCTCGTAAACATTTTATGTTTGTATGTACTGCAGACGACGACTACATCATATCGGTTTCCAGCAAAACAGACTGTCATGCAATGTGCTTTCTTCTTAGAAAACTATCAGCTTTTGGAAAGGTCTCATGCTATATCATCTCAAAAGGTGTATAATTCAACGTTTGTTTTTGTTAAAAAAGGAAAAGACCATCGCAATACTCAGTGCTAGCCAATCGCAATACTTTTTGAATCGCAATGAATGAAAATCGCAGTGCAAATCAAATCGGCACCCATTTATCGTCACAGAATCAAAATGGGGACTAAAGCATATTTTCCAACCTTTCCAATAATGCTATAAACACTTCATTTATACCTCACTGATTTATACCTGCAGTTTCTGGAGGTTGCTCTTGATGGTCACCGTGCTAATTTCCAACAGTCGAATGTAATTCCTCTCTGACTGGACCAGCTCCTCGATGGCCAGCATCTGTCTCTGGGCTTCCCTCTCTTTAGCTGCCACTTCCTCCTCTTTAGACTTCTTTTTGGCCTCTTCTGCCTCCTCTGCCAACCTCTCCTCTGATATTGAGCTGTCCTCTGAGAAACTATCCTGTGAGGAGAGTCTGACATTTGTTTCCCGAGTGGAAGTCTTTGTATCCAAAAGTTCTGAGGTCTCTGCAGGCGCATCCACAAACACCGACGCATTCAACTCCTCCTCTGTGCTGAAAGTCTCTTCCCCAAACTCATCCGTGTCTACGGTTTCATCCGCCGTCTCCTGGAACTTCTCTTTCATTACATCTTTCTTGGAGAGCCTCTTTAAAGCTCCGTGGAGGGACAGATCAGATGAGGCCGGTTTAGGGAGAGGTAGTGTGAAGGAGGCCTGAGGCCTCCTGGGCACCTCCATGTTGGAAATCACTATCAAAGCAAAGCAAACACGGTTTAGACCAGCTGTTTCCATGTTTTGTATAATCATTTATTGGACATCATAAATGATTCTGATGAATGAATATTAAAAAAATTTAAAAAAACATTATAAATGCTGATACTGAGGGTTAATGCCTAGTATCGGGCTCTATCTCCCTCCATTATTGATTCTCTAAACTATCAGTGTAATAACATTTTCCTGGAATTGTACCTCATACGATTTCATGTGACACATAAAATAATTGATTAAGTGCAACTGCTGCATAGTATCAAATTCCTCATCCCAGTGTGAACCAGATGGACCACCAGATGTCAATTGTACTGGATGACAAGGAAGGACACTCTAGACTTTACAATCACACATTTTCTTGCATTTCCAAGAAATTAAGTAAATGTTACAGGACCTAAATTGCCTAATTGTGGTTAATAGATGGCTGGTATTTGGAAATTACTAATAATTCAGGCCAGTGAAACTTAAAAGGCAAAACATATGACGTCTTTTCTTGACTAAAATAAGGTATGGTGTATTCAACTTCAAAAGCTCAATACAGGGGCAGTGTGAAACAACCAGAAAAAGACAACCAGCAACAGTCAGAAGAGAAGGATCTCTGCAGGGCTTAACTTTTTGTGAGTCCTCCCCTTGTGTTCCTGTTTTAACACTGCCGTGTTGTCCAAAAAGTACAAACGACATGTCAGAAGTGACACATTTACATGAATAGGTGAAAAAATTGATTGTATGTAGTATAAAGAAAGTTACTGTCATAAAAATTAAATTTCCATTTTCTACCCTGTCTGTTGTTCACGGACCACAAAAGTGAAGTAAGAGTTTGGTGCTGGATATCTTCCATATGGAAATTCCTAGAATTTTCAGGGCAGCTAACACAACATTACTAATTTTAAGGTTTTATCACTTGATAAGTGAAGTATATCAATCACCTCTTATCAAAATGAACTCCACAAACCCTCAGACCGCCGCATTGCTGCTTAAGTGATGGCTTTGATTATATCAGGGGTGTCAAACTCATTTTAGTTGATGGGCCACATAGCCCTAATTTGATCTGATGTGGGCCAGACCAGTAAACCACTCCAGAAAGATCAGAAACTTATCTGCCAGAGTTTCTTGACAGCTTGATGTTGGCAAACGCAAGTTGGTTCTTTTCCGACAGCGTTCTAAGGCCATTGTAGGGGGGAAAAATAATGTCACGCAGCCGGGAGAGAGGGGTAATATTTTGAGAAAAAAACTCAGAATTTATAAGATTAAAGTAAATGTACGGAAAAAATAACTGAGATTAGGCCTGCACAATCAATAGTTATAAAATTGCTCAATTCAACATGTTCATTCCTATTTTGAATTAATTGCAATTTTTAATTTGTTTTTAATTTTTTAAATTCCTTCAATTCTCATTTACTTTTACGAGCCTACTGCATCACAAACGCTACTACTTTCTTCTGTGAGTTTTAAACAGACTGTGTAACAGGTTTTAAATTGCTCCCAAGTTCTGCCATGCTCTCCCTTCTCTTCAATGAAACCTCTATGTTTACAGGCTTGTAATGATGTGCTGAAGGTGCCAAAAAAATGTGCCAATTTGTTTTGGTTCATGTGTGAAATAAACATTACTTTTCATGAGAGAAAGATTGTGGCAGAGAATCGAGATATCAATTCTAAGCTAAAAAACAAAAAAAAAAAATCGTGATTCATATTTTTCCTGATTTGTGCAGGCCTAACTGGCAAATTCTCTAAGATTAAAAGTGGTAAATTTGTAATCAATTACATCATCCAGTGGGCCTGATTGAACCCTTTGGTGGTCAGGTTTGTATTGTTTACTTCACACAAACATGCAGAGAGGGAAGATGTATTGTCATGGGACCTCTGAGCTGGAACACCATGTGTTGACCCACTGGGAGGCTGGGAAGCTGCTTACAGAGCGACTAATGCTGCCACCGCTGTGACAATTAGCCATTACATGGTTCCGCTAAACAGCCTTCTTTAAAGGATGGACCATAACGACAGTTTTATTTTTGAGGCAATGATTAAAGTCTGTGTGACTCATGACCACATCAGCAACTTTGGCTCAGAGTTTCTTCCATGCATCATAGTCTGCAGGGTTGGGTGGTTTCACTCCTGGTACCAGAACAAAATCTTTGTGATACCTATATACTATGAAAATGAAGAACATGTTTGTTTTTTTACATTACACACTTCATACTCAGTGTACGGTTTTTTTGGCACATTCAGTCTGTACCAAAATACTCAAGGTTACATATACAGCCCTGTATATCTAAACAGAGGCCCTAAATTATGAACGGATGTGTTCTTGTCACACAAACATTATTGCATTGATTGCATTAGTTTTAGCTATTGCACAGAGTGAATCTGTTCTGAATCTACTCTGAAAAGGTCAAGAAGAATATGTCACTGAAAAATGAATCACTTCATTTTTATCCGTTTACTCGGTTTCTCAGTATTCCTTTTAGTTAGGTGTAGCAATAACCTGGCAGCTGTCTCACACAACAGCCATGAACTCATCCATATAGTCATGAATGTTATAATGTTCCACTTTTGCTCTTTGACTTAACTGAAGCCTGTAGTTCAAGAGTTATGTTTATAATTTGTTCTCACACAAAATAATTAAATTCCCCTCAATGGCCTTCTTTTTTTTTGTTATTATGTGCATGGCAACGCTGGATGTTATTGTATTTTCAGGTGTCCACCACCAACATCATTATTAAAATAGATTAGTGTGACTGTTATCCTTCATTCTGATCTAATCCTACCTCACCAATTTATCTCTTCCCTCCAACAGAGGGTTTAGGGGTTTAGCAGCATATGGTGACCCAGAGTTGGGTAACTAAAGCTGGGTGTCAAACCTCAATACTGTTTTTGGACTGGCAAAAAAAACAATCTGCGGCAATAATCAAAACTGGACTAAAAGCTGGCATTGAATACACGCTTGTTCAAATAGTTCCTTATTTGAATCAAAATGTTGCTTGTTCTAAACTTGTAGACAGAGTTCTTGACAGGCTGCTTGTGTTTAGACATAATTTAACATTTCTAAAAAAGTTTGACTTTAAAAAAATGCAAAGTAGCTTGTAGAAAAACATGTTTAGAACTCTAAAAGTAAAGTATTCAGAAGAGTATCATTTAGGTACATTTACCAAAACCCAGGTATTATATTGGTGTTATCTATAACCTTTCTAAACCATTACGTTACTGCAATTATGGCACACAAACACACAGAAATACAAATGACTAAGTCACAACCTGACGCAAAAAAAGAGCTCCAGGCTGAGACATCTGCTGCCTACAAGCAGAATCTAAACCACAGCAAACTCCACTGTCCTGACAACAGCAATAGAGTCACAGAGTAGCATTTACATGGGATCAGGCTACCATTACCTTATGTAAAATCCTTGATTCAGCTGTGGTGAACCTCGATCTCACTCCTCTCTCTCTGTCTTGGTGTGCTCTGTCCCAACTGAAGGAGAAATCTGCTGCAGAGGAGACGCTGCTGCATTGAAAACACACACACATGCACTAGTGTAACTTTCTCCAGTGACTCACACACAGCAGGCTGCTGCTGGGCCTCATGTGGCAGGAGTGTTTGAGTGTTTATTCACAAGTGTGTGTGAGAGAGAAAAACAGTGTATAAGTGTGTGAGGAAAGGGGGGATGGGAGTGGAAAGGAGGATGGGCCAGTTATTTTGCAAAGGAAAAGGAGGGGAGGGGGAGAAAGGGGTGGTGAGCCCCCCACACACACACACACACACACAAGGGCACACACGCTGCTGAATAAGCTGAATGACTGCAGCAGCTGGTGGGAAGAGGAAGTGGCACTCACCCAGGCGGATGCTGATTGGCTCACTGTGTCTTCACAGTAGAGTGAAGGACCAATCGGACGACATCTAGATAGCTTTCATGAAACACTGCACAGACCAATGAAGACGGAGCGATGAAATGATTGAAGTTTTCCTCTTACAGGAAACAAAAGCCCCGCGGGACGTCCCATCCTCCTCCTATTCTAAAGGGATTGTTTGGATTTTCTGGAGGAGAAGGTAACAAAAAGGACTTAAAGCGCATGTCTTTGGATTTTTTCAGCAGTAAATTAAACATGTATGGTTGCAGCTCATTTCAAACAATTAAAGACAGTGCATGCATGTCCACTGAGCAGCTACTAGTCATTACAAAAGGTATGCATGCAAGTCAATTTAGTAATACCATATTTAGTGATACCTGGTACCAAAGTGAAAAAACACATTCAACAGTTTAACTTTCAACGAGGTACCAGATTCTTCAGTGGATTTGGTTCCACAGCACGAGGTCAATCCATCATCTCTCACAAAACACAGAAAATCTGTTGTTTGATATATTGCAGACATGAGATGTCACTGCTAATCCAAAAAGTAACAGGGTGGAGATGTAATACTGACAGAGGAGGCTGGATGCAATCATAACATCTTTCATTTTTAACTCTGCCATCTTCATTTAGACTTTATGTTGTTGTTTTTTTATTAATTAATATGTCAACATAGGACTTGTCAAGGACAACTACTGAATGAATATTCAGATTTACAGACTTAGCATTTAGAAGCATTTAAATTTTTTACTATATTAATTTCCACTAACCTTCAGATGATTCAACAAAACATTCGTTTCACAAAAACAATGAGGAACCAAACACATACACTCAAAAGACCATCTTAGTAGGAGCCCTGCCAGTAATGAACCTCTGAGACAATGGAGAGTCATTGCAGTCATGGAGGCAGCAGCTAATCTTTATCCAATCGGTATGTCAGAAAGGAATGCTGCAGTACAACGTTTTTGTTGTTGTTCAGCTGACTCATGATGATCTGATGACAACTTAAGGTGTGCTGCAGAAGAGCACGGCTAGTGCAAAGTGACAACACGCTTCGGGGAATTCTCAAAACCAAAACCTGCCGTTCTAAAAATGACCCATTCCTAGAAAGCACTGACTATACTTCATCCAAGGCTGTAGAAAAGGCTGACACGGTTATGCTTTTTTGTTATTGACATTACAGGCAGACCGTGAATACTATTGAATACCAGTTTATTGTTATCTGTTTGTTTAAAGTCTGAAATATCAGGGTGTACAATACTTGCTTATCACCTGCGGTGCCAGTCGCCTGTTGGACTGGAGAGCTATTGAATTAGTAGTTAGATGGTGACTGATGTCTGAGAGTGGAAAGGGGATTTAAGAAGAGCAAGATGAAAGAAGAGTCAAAACTGGGTGGAGTGATGACAAAGGAAGGCTAAATGTGGAACCATGTTTTCTGTAATTGCAAGGTTGGCTCACTTCCTAGCTCCTTTGCATATCTATCTTCAAATAGTAGTGTCAGAAATTAAGGGCCAAAATGCCCCAAAGAATCTCTGAGTTTCCATTTCAGTCATCTAACATACATGCAAACAAACAGCGCTGTTAAAAATGCACCAATAATAGCAATAGTGGGCTTTTCATCATGTCGGCACCAGGTGGTGATTACTGAATGCATTTCAATCAGAGCTCATTTCACATTAAAACAGTAACTTTATTCCCTAATAACTATTCAAAGTGCCCCAAACAATTTTGTAAATGCCTTGACTTTTTACACAGCGGACGCAAAAGTAGTCCCCCAAATATTTGTATTTATTTCCTACACTGAATAAAGACAACGTTTATCTTTGGTATGGTGCTAAAAGGAAACTTTAATATGACAGACTTTGACATCTGACATGTAATACCTTTCTATCAGGTGGTCCACCTTGGGACATCAGGGATACAAAATGGCCGCAATCTCATTACTTTTCAAGTTCATAATCAATATGACCAGATTACTGCTTTCACATGTTCCTCTTGGACAACACTTCAAGACGAACTTTGAACTGGAAGTCTGTTGATAACCATCACTAAGGGCTCTCTGCTACAACAGCTGTAAATGAAAGCAGTGATGATTGCACCCTGCCTGTCCAGTCAGCAGTAACCACTCTCTGTCCAAGTCTCAAGTGTCTGCAGCATTACCCACAATGAGTGAAGAATTATTTTAGGATGACTGTGGGTGACAGCAGATTGAGGGTGCCATCTTAACTTTACTTTGCTGTCTTCAGTCTGAGCTGTAGACGGTTAAATTGCACACTGTGCTGTACACTGTACTTTGCAACATGGATTAATAAGCTGCTTGATTATTGGTGTGTTGTTGACCTGGCACCACACTGGGGGAAGAAATATTGGCAGAGAGGAGTGTTAAATAAATAGTAATAAATGAAACGCAGCAACGAGACTATTTTGAGTTTAATCTGTGTGCCGGAAGACAAGCAACAAGTTACAGTGAATACTTATAAGCACCTTATCCTTAAATAAATGTGTTGCAGAAGAAACAAATAAAGTAATTTGACACTGGAAACTCACTTTGCATGAAGTTAAGCCAGAAATACAACTGAGTCAAGGAAAAGTCAACAAAACTGATGTATTCACAAACCGTTCATGAATTTAGTGGGAAAAAAACACTTTTCTTCCACAGGAGAGTTAAAACAAATGTGTTGTTTGATTATTTCTTTAAATTAGAGTCCTATAGCTAAACTGTCAAGCCTGGCAACCAACAGCATAGATTGAGCCGTGACTGTATGGATAAATCCACAGAACGGTGCCCAGAATAATGAGAATCATACATTGAAGTATTACCTCTGTGCATTAGGTTTCTTCTCTCAGTGTAGCTTCACTCTAGACAACAGAAGCAGCAGAAGAAGAAGAAGGAAACATCTAGAGAACTGAAATAAACACATTCAGACAGACTAAAAATCATTCTGATCATTATATGTAACTATAACTACACCATGCGCCTGGTCTGAACAACAACCAGCTGTTTCATATGAGGCTTTACAGTTGGCCTAGATTTGGAAAAAGAAAAATACATAAACACACATCAAATGCATTTAAAAGCATTTAAATGTACAGTGCACACACACACACACACACACACACACACACACACACACACACACACACACACACAGCTTTCATTTCATATGTTAGCATATTTGCGGCAATACAGTAAATGATACCAGCAAAACAACACTAGCCTGATTTGATTGTTATTATGAATGAGAGCTGATGTGGAAACCAATCAAGACTACTCTATTATTTTTTTAGGCTTTTGAATTTTCTGATTTTTTCTTTAAACATGTCTGTTAAGAGGACTTTAAACCAACAAAATCTCGTTAGGAAGCTGCCGCAGAGCGCGATGAAAAGGCAAACCCTTCGTTATGCTGCCTTGTCTTGTGTTTGGATAAAGACAAGACAAGAAAATACTGACGAAGAAATGTAATAAAACGTTTACCTTTCTGTCACGGTGCTCTCATCACGTCTTTCTTCCCGGTGTGATGTCCTGAGCTCTCCCGGCGTTTCTGACCAACTCCCGTTTACCTGTTGTCATCATGGACAGTTAAAGAAACGTTGTTGCCATGTCGGCAGCCTGTCAAGCTCGCGACAAACGAGCACGACCTCCGGGGAGTCCTTTATCAAAATAAAAGCAGCAGCAACAGCAATGTTAATTTCAGAGTAAAAGCCGAACACATTTTCGGTAGGCAAAAAGAAGGGAGGGTAGTCTATGGAGGGTACTGATTCACAAAAATCAGAAGTGTTGTGTCGATATATACCAATGACTGTAGCTATATGATACATTATATTAGGGTTATCATCCAATTTTATGTGTGTAAAGTTTTCCTCCTAAAAATCTGATTAACTAAATGGATAACATTTATTTATATTGTGTTGTTGAGAGAAATCGAGTTCACAAATTTTGCTAAATAGAAAGTCAATTTCCTCCTCTGCGCCAGAGGGCTCCACCTCCGGTACCTTATGTAACTGCGTCAGAGGTGAAAGGTTATGGGTCTGACAGCGCCACATGCATGATGTTATGTTGTTGATGCTGGATAGTTACAAAAGGTTTTAATACTTCAAGCTGTTTTTTTCCAGGTGGGTTTTACAGTTTTCTTTGAATTTTTTTTTAAAGCTTTCATTTTCTGTTTGGTTAATTGAAGAATTGCAGCTAAATAGCATATGTCGCTCCTTCAAGTTTAAAGATATGCTAGCACAGTTCCTTCAGAAAACGTATAACTGTTAATAAACTAACGTTAGTTAGGTAATTTTAACTATCAAAGTAACGTTACCTTTGAAGCTTCCCCGTTATTGTTGGTGTTATCTGTCTATAATTGATATAACCATAACGCTGTCGTTAACGTAGCTAACTGATGTCTACAGGACTCAGAAAACGGGCTAGCAGGCAGCTAAAGTTTAAGTTTCAAGAAAACCTTCAATCGTCAACGTAACGTCAATTAGCGTCAATTAAAAGGGTCGTTGTCAGATGGAGTAATGTGACGTTAACGTAGGGCTGTGTTAGCAACCAGAATATGAGAGAACACAGTATTTTCCCATAGACAGTGAAAGTATTTTCCGAGTCCAGTGGTGCATCACTCAAATAGTTGTACTTGAAACAGAGAAAAACAGACAATTTTACACATTTGTGACTCTGAAGTCAAAAAATGCTGCAAATTGGTGACACGATTTATTTAATTTCTCCACAGCAGCAGCCAAACAGGCCCCCCCCCCAAAAAAATGCTCTAAATCTGAAACTATTAACGTTATATAAAAAGGGCTGTGTGCCAGTGTAATGTGTGTAATGTTGGACTGAATATCTCTATATTCTGTAAGCACCAAGACAAATTCTTGTATTATTATAGTAATATTTTCTACAACTGGAAAAACTGAAAAGCATCCATTTAATAGGTAGGATTTATCAAGCAGGTAGAGGTAAATTTTACACCAGCCACACTGAACTATAATGTTAAACACTGAAGCCATTATGCTATTATAATAACTAAAATCCCAGATTTCTGGGGTTTTAATCACAGTAGTGATAGAGTAATAATATATTATTCTATGTCACTTAATAGTTTTACTACTGAACATGTTTTTTTTTTTGCTGTTTCAGGTCGTTTGCAGCCTCTGGCTCCAGACTCGACCTCTGTGTATTTTCAGTCTGTCTTGAGTTAAAATGAGGAACTTAAAGCTGCTGAAGAGCCTGCGGAGCTCCGAGCTGCAGGGTCCAGGCTCCCCACAGTGTTTAGCAGTTCGGGCTGACACCGGCTCGCTGCTGGTCGCTTCCCACTACTCCATCACAGAGTACGACCCACGCACTGGCCAGGTGAGCTGGGAGGACATACTGTGCTTATGCAGTATATGTTTATGTTTATTGTCACCGTGGGGAAATTGGGTTGCAGCAGAAATCACATCACAAGGCAACGTTAAGACAAACAAGACAAGACAAAGGAGACCATAACATGCAGACCATTACATGTTGACTTCACATGTTACAGTCACGTGTTACGGAGCACTCAGGCATGTGGGGTGGGGGTGGAAAATAGGGTTCCAGACCAGCTGGATAAACAAGAAGGGAAGAAAAAAAAAAAAGTAACCTTATTACCGTACAGGACCTTCTATATTAAGGCGTTTGATAGCCTGTGGAACAAAGGATAACTTGGATCTTTTTTTTTGTGAACAGAAGAGCACAGTATCATCGTCCTGAAGGCAGCAGTGTGCCTCTGATTACCCACAATGCTGTTTGCCTTTCTTACTGTTCTGTTTTTATATATACTTTCCATACTTGGGAATGGAATACCTGCTAGTTTACTGGTAGTTGTTATTATTTTTGTGTGTACTTTTTCTGTGCTTCAGTGGCGTTGCCAAACCAAC
Source organism: Percina caprodes (assembly GCA_013375575.1). Classification (NCBI taxonomy): domain Eukaryota; kingdom Metazoa; phylum Chordata; class Actinopteri; order Perciformes; family Percidae; genus Percina; species Percina caprodes. Next base: position 9,592,188 of record JABXJD010000003.1, on the reverse strand, counting down.
AGATGATGCCAAAGGAGAGAATATTCAACGAAAGTAAAATAAAACGTTTGACATATACTTCTGCTGACATTAAAGGACAACAGTTTCCTTAGAAAGAACATTCTTTGTTGATACTTAGTATTTAATCTGTCAGTCCAAATGTCCCATTTAGGTTTGTGGTTGATCACCATGCCAAGGTTTTTATACTCTCTGACAGTATCTAAAGGATCCCCATGTATAAGAATGGATTTAGGGGACTGTGCTTTAGCTCTGGATTTAAACACACTGTCTCTGTTTACTTAATTGTTTAAGTTTTATCTGGTTGAGGATATTAATGTGTTTAGCGATGCATCCAAATAAACAAGTAGCAAAGGGAGGCACAGCATTTCAATAGGAATCAACGTTCTTCTATCATCTATCATGTGCAGGTGGTCAGTGAGGCCTCATTGACAGCTGAGGGTTTCCTCCCAGAGGACGGCAGCGGTATGGTGGTTGGACTACAGGACCTGGCTGAACTCGAGTCGGCTTGTTTGGGCACAGCTGGTGGCGATGTCGTCCTCTTCACCTTTAACACCTGCCAGGTTAGCAACACAGAAGTTTGAAAGTTTGGACTGTTTTTTTTTATTTGTCTTTCAGCCCTCATTTCTTTAAAGAGTTGTATGGCAGTTAAGTGTTGGCTTTAGAGTTAATGTTTGGGTTAGTTTTAAGTTAAGGTAAGTATAAGGGGTAAGGTAGCGTGTTATGTCAATGAGAGTTCTCAGAAAAATGTCCGTGATCATGTTTCACAGTTGGAGTGCGTTGGCAGTGTGGACAGCGGTCTGACCTCAATGACTTGGAGTCCTGATGAAGAGCTTGTCGTTCTCACTACTGGTCAGTATGTTATACAAATGTCAAAACAACATATTTCACTGTTTTAAAACATAAACTTCCTCCTTAATTTTAATGTTTGAATTGTCGTAGAGCCCCCCACAAGTCTATTATTGTCTCAACAATGGGCAGAAGGCCAGTCCATACGTACATACTCATTCCAGTTGTCTATACATTTTTAACGTTGCTACCAGTGAAGGTGGGGTAAGATGCTAGTCCTGATAGTGAAGTGGGTTATCATAAAGTCATGGGTAGCACCTTTTCTTAGTTTGGAAATTGTCAAAGATGAACAACATTTCAAATCTTATCATAAGCTGAGTATGGTCAAAATGCATTGTTGCTCTAGATAACCATAGTTACAGATTAAGGCTTAGTTGTTTCGTTCTTAGCTTAACATATTAAGCAGGGTTACAAATGAATAAATCACCAATACTTTGTGCTCACAGGCCAGGAAACCATCATCATGATGACCAAAGACTTTGAGCCGATCACTGAGGTTGGAATCCACCAGGACGACTTTGGTGAAGGTACAATGGCTCCAAATATAGATTAGTGGTTCCCAGTCTGAGGGTCAGGACCCACAGAGGGTCATAGAAGATTCATGGAAATGTAGAAATATTTCTTTAATGGCTAAATAATAACATTTATGATACATCAATCTTCTGTATATTGCGTGTTTTGCAGGGAAGTTTATCACGGTGGGTTGGGGGAAGAAGGAGACTCAGTTCCACGGCTCAGAGGGGAAACAGGCAGCACAGAGGAAGACCCAGGTTGGTGTTTAACCAATTTCATTTGTAAATGAATAGAAAATTAGTTTAATATCAAAATATTCTGAATGATGTAAACATGCATCCACAGGAGGTGCAGCCGGCCGCAGCCTGGGACAACCGCACGCCCCGGGTGACGTGGCGAGGTGATGGTCAGCTGTTTGCCGTCAGCGCCATCTGTCTTCAGACCGGAGCCAGGAAGGTCCGGGTCTGGAACAGGGAGGGTGTTTTGCAGGCAACCAGCGAGCCCATCAACGGCCTGGAGCAAGCGCTCTGCTGGAAGTAAGAGTGTTGCCAAAGAAATGTTCATGTAGTTCATTAAATCATTTTCTTTTAAGATTCTGCTCTTTCCCATGTGGAGAACTGTTATAATGTGTAAATGATCCTGGTGTCTTTCCTGGATAAACCATCATTTAAGTTACAAAATAAAAGAAAGAATAGTAGAGGTGTGAATTTTTGGTAAATCTTTTCCTGTTGTTTCAGACCCTCGGGCAACCTGATAGCGAGCACACAGCGTCATCCCAACAAACACAGCGTGGTGTTCCTGGAGAAGAACGGACTGCTGCATGGAGATTTTACCCTCCCCTTCAGCAAAGACCAGGCCAAGGTAGGTCCAGGGAAACCTGACTTGCATACGGTTTTAGAAATATCATTAATGATTTTGGAATTTTCAAAACCAATATAAAACACTTTGGTGTGTGTTCCAGGTGAAGGATTTGCTGTGGAACAGTGACTCCACTGTTCTAGCTGTGTGGTTGGAGGATATGACCGCAGGAGAGGACGAACAAGTCAGTACTTTCAGTAAGTTCAGCCAAAGTTGGATTCATTGACATTAAATCCTTTCATAAAGACAAGAAACACCAGCAATCTAATAGGAATTGATACATCTGTGACAATCCATCGTTCTTCCTCTAATGTTAAACTGCATTTAACTGACTTTGGACATTATTCTTCATCAAAAGTATTTGGATGAACATGTTTCCATGGCTTGCCTTTTAGAAGTTTGCAATTTATTATGTCACTAAAAATACTACGAAAGCAGAGCCTGTTTAATAGCCAAAATAACTTTGTTTATCGGTAAATTGAATAAATAAATAAATAAATAAAAGAAAACTTATATGAATCACCCACCTTAAATCTGCCCATGCTCCCTCTACAGTTCAGCTGTGGGTGGTGGGGAACTACCACTGGTATCTGAAACAGAGCTTGGACTTTGGTAGAGACTCTCAGAAGGCTCCGGTCTGTGTCTGCTGGGACCCTGAACGCTCCCTGAGGCTCCACGTGGTGACCCGCAGCTGGACCAGCATCACCTATGACTGGGGCTGGACAACTGGGAGGAGCCCCGGGCTGGACTCCACCGACAACGCCAACGTGGCTGTGATTGATGGAGGTAAGGGACAAAGAGTCGAGGGGACATGGAACTGTGGGATGATTTTCAACACAATGTTAATATTTATCTAAACCCCCCGCCAGATAAAATCCTGGTGACAAACTTCAGGCAGTGTGTGGTTCCTCCTCCCATGTGTTCATTTGAGCTCCAGCTGACGTCACCAGTCAACCAAGTGACCTTCCACTGCCAACCTCAGAGGACCAATCAGCTGGCAGCGTTGACCTCTGACGGACAGATCTCAGTCTACAGCCAAGGTGGGTTTGCTTCCTTACTTGCTTGCGATGTTTTCCATAAAGACAGCAATCACCAGAATGAATGAGAGTGAAATGTAGTAGGCTGAATAGGGTTGGGTGGTAATACGGAATACCGCAGGGTCTTTAAAAATAGCAACGATTTCAGTACCTTCATCATTCTTCACCGGTTACAGCTTGACGAAGAAGAAGAAGGAGCCAGATGCTGCACAAAATGAAATCTGAGCTGATGCTCACATACAGCATTTTTTCTTCAGTTGTTTTAAATTGAGACAAACACTGACGTGTATCTGTTTTGTTATGGGTCTAAATATTACTCTGAGCATTTTTTTTTCTCTTTGCTGCACACACCAATCTTTCCAGATTCAAGACAACAAGTTGACAAAACAGCAGATGGGTTCCGCACGATGTCTCGTCCCCTGGTCCTGCACAAAACTTTTAGGTAACACAGCAACCTGCAGTGCAGCTGTTCACCTGAGCTGTCCGTCATGTTGACTTTAATCATTTGAACATTTCTTTGTGTCTAAAATCTGCCAAATGATACTTTAAAACAAACAAGCACTACATCAAGTTGGGTGCTGCTGGCATTCAGCTTGTTGTTTTTTTTCATAGCTTTACTAGTATTTCTTAAATGTTCCCTCAAGGATTTCTTTCCTGTTCCTCTGATTGTTCTGCAGAGTGACTCATCTCCAGGAGCATCCTCTGGCCCTGCGGCAGCTGCTGTGGCTGGAGGACGAGCTGTTTGTGTGTGTGAGCTCCAGTCTGCTGCCAACCTCCTCCACCCTGCTGATGCTTCACCCTGCTCATGACGCTGATGACACACTCACTGTCAGGTCAGCAAGCCTAAACTAAAAACACCCGAGTGGCAGCACTAGTTTTTGTCCTGTTAAGCTAACAAATGAACTGAAATGCACTGAATATATTAAAGTCAATTATTCCACAGCCACGTTGTAAATCAGGACTCGGCACGGTGTGTTTTATTTCAGGTCTGAGATAGAAGTTGACGGTGTTGTTGTCAGTATGATTCACTCCTCCCAGACTGGCACAGTGGCACTACAACTGGAAGATGGACGGATCAGGAAGCTGTGCTGGGGTGAGCCACCACACTCTTCTTCTCCAAGTGATGTTTTGTTGGAAATTTATGAATTCAAAATGGATCATTTGATAATTCAAAAGCACTCTGCACAGCATGGAGATTTTGCAGAGATTTGCTGCCTTCGGTATTGCAGGGAATTGACAGTATAAAAAAGGAGAATGTCACCGTATAAGCATGTAAAATGCATTAGATTACAGAAGGAGTTTACTAGTTAGTTAGTTTTATTATAATTTCTGTGTAGATCGTCCTGAACCATCTGTGGAGGATTGGCGGGACTCGAGCGGATGTGCCATCAATTTCCCTGTTCCCTGCGTTCAGACGGCCCTCGGCAGCATCAGTGGAGAGGTTGAAACACGTATAATTATATTTACATGACTTATTATAAGTGAGTTCTTTGTACAGGCCTTAACACTTATGTTTATTGTCTTGCTTTTATGTCTTCAGGAATATTTGTTCGGCCTGACGGACAGATCGCATCTGTACGCTGGAGACACAGAGGTACGCTGTCAACTTTATTTTACCAGCTCTCTCAATATGTTCATTGTGAGAAAGGGCTGCTGGGAAATATGTTCATTTACGTCTGCTTCTTTCTTAGCTGGCCTCCAATATTTCCTCCTTTGCCGTTTGCAACGACTTCCTCCTCATTACCACACACTCCCACACCTGCCGCTGCCTCCAACTGAGCGTGCTCAGTGTCAAAGGTAGGACACACACACACACACACACACACACACACACACACACATATATATATATATAATTTGTAATGAGCTGATACAATGTTATTCAAAGTTAATGTTATCCAGCTGAGATTAAAAACAGTTTTGATATATTTTGTTTACATGACAAAATTATGTCATAATCAAATTATGGATAGCAATAGTTAAGTAGCTTCTAACTTGATCTCCGTTGTTAGCTGGCCTCTGGCCGGCTGCTCCTGTAGGCAATGTGAACACCTGTGCTGTGTTGGTGTAATTTATTGTACACTTGAGTTGAAAGACCTTTCACTCCGCAGGGCTGCAGGCAGCCTTGGCCTCAGATGGAGGTCAGAATGACGAGACCCTGCGGCGGGTGGAGCGGGGATCCAGGATCGTCACTGTGGTACCGCAAGACACCAGAGTGATTCTGCAGGTCAGGTTTATCCCCACAAACCTTTCACTTTCCTGTGTAAACTCCACAGCAGTGCTGCAATTATCTATGACCAAGTTCCAGATGCAGATAACAAATACAAAAATAAAAATTAAAAAAATTATCACACACAAATGACTTATTTAGAGCTATGAATTTGTGTCCAGATGCCCCGTGGGAACCTGGAGACCGTGCATCATCGATCGCTGGTGTTGGCTCAGCTCAGGAAGTGGCTGGACAGGTGAGGTTGAGATTCTTCCATCATATCACCTGCACCTCGTGTTTCCACTGGACCAATTTGGGGATTATTAAATTCCTCTGGCCACAGTTCCTTTAACTCTTTCAGCTCCTACTCCAGGGCAGGGTTTTTTCCCTTTGCCTTTCCCACATAGTGGTGGTTAGATGGCTATGATTATAAAAACAAAAGATCAGTTCTTATGGCCACTTGGCCGGTGCGAATGCAAACGGAAAAACCGGTTTTAAGGGAGAGTAATTCATAAAGCTGTTTAGAAGTGTTCCTATGACTACATTCCTTTATCTACTTGGTCAGAAAGACACTAATGTGTTGAGGGTTACATCACTTTTGAATCTTGTCCTAATCTCAATGACTTAGGGTCCTCCCAGACCGTCTTACATTGTACATTTTAAACTAAATTTAGCCTTTTTTATCATTTTTTAATCATAACACAACATCGTCTTGATGTAATGCAAATGTCACGGTTTGTAGCTTGATACTTGACTTGAAACAGCGTGTGAGCAGAAATGTTAACATTGCACCATACTGAAGTGATGAATCTGTTTTTTATTTTTTTCAGTTTGATGTTCAGAGATTCTTTTGAGTGTATGAGGAAGCTGAGGATCAACCTGAACCTCATTTATGACCACAACCCAAAGGTACATGAAAGGTTTCATGTGTAGTTTTGAGGCATTACATCTTTTTATTTTGTCCACAGCAGGTAGTTTATTATTATTATTATTATTATGTTCATATTTTTCAATTGTTTGACTGTTTCCTGGTCCTGTTCTAAATACATCAATTAAGATTAAAGCTGACACTGACACCATGTGCGCTCCTGACTGCTCATGTTTCATTGACCATCTCTTCCGGCAGATTTTCCTGGAGAACACGGAGACCTTCATCACACAGCTTGACTCCATCAGCCACATCAACCTCTTCCTCACTGAGCTCAAGTAACATTCTTTAGATCTGCTTTTCAGTTTTAGCAACTCTTGTTTTAACAATTATTTGACTCATATATTGTGCAAATGTGTCTTTCTTTGGTACCCAGAGAGGAGGATACAACCGGCACCATGTACCCCCGTCCTGAGTGCAGCCCGGGCCAGGCCCAGACGGTTTCTGGGCAGAAGAAAGTGGACGTAGTTTGTGATGCTCTACGGAGCGCCATGGAATCAATGGATCCAAACAAGTCAGTGAAATTGATTTAGAAACAAGCTTAGAACCTCAAAAACCAGAGACCTGGCCATGACTTGACTCACACCTTGGTTCAAAAGACCTAAAAACAGCTCTGCAGTGATTAGGCCAAACATTTGCTGTCTATATAAGAGTAGATAAAGCAGGGATATAAAACGATGATGTTGTCGACCTTACAGGTTTTTTCTGTCCATACTGACGACTCACGTGAAGAAGACAGTGCCAGAGCTGGAGGTCGCTCTGCAGAAAGTCCACGAGCTCCGAGGTGAGAACACTGACCTGCAGAACTACTAAACTGAACTCTGTTTCACTCAGCTACACATACGCACAGAAGCAGATATTGGGAGGAGGTGATTTTTTATTTTTATTTTTTTGGTTCCTCATTGTGTGCTGTGTTTGTGTATTTGCCCAGTGAACCCTCCTAATGCTCCCGGTGCTGTGAGTGCTGAAGAGGCGTTGAAGTACCTCCTCTTCCTCGTCAACGTCAACGACCTGTACGAACACTCTCTGGGAACGTACGACTTTGACCTGGTGCTCATGGTGGCCGAGAAATCTCAGAAGGTACAACACGGCAGAGGAAGAATGGTCTTCATTATCATCAGCTTTGCTGCATGAATAAAAATGGAAGTGCAAAAGTACCATGACACTGTGTACCGAACACAATCACTAATGTTAATCGGATTATTAAGTAAGCCCTATTCACATGCCACTTGTGATGTTGAGGACTTCTGTATCCTAAAGCATTTAGAAGTTTTCAAGGAAACACAATGTCCTTGTTAATATGCAGAGTATGCACCAAAACTCCAGAGGTGGAGTAAAAATGACACAAGGCAATTCAAGCTGCCAAATATTGCACAGATTTACACTTTAATATGTTAACTTACACTGTGAGGTTCTCCAAAATATCAATTAGATAATCAGCACTGACAGCAGAACAAATGTATGTAATGTTGTTGTTACTGGCTTCTTTGTGTTATTGAGGAAAGCAAATAAAGGTATGGAGAGTGCATCCATAAGAATCAGTGTACCATGAAAATGTTTTGTTTTTTTAATTTTATGGAGAATATAAAAAGAACAAACAAAAGCAGTTAGTTTGAATCAACCACATATTGTGGTTTGTTCACTTTTTTTCATATCCACAATCTTTGGATTCATTTCATACGTTCCTGACAGTCCAAAATGCAACACCAGCATTTCATATTCATTATTCTTTTTAGACTCCTTTTTATATCACTTAAGTTGTGATTGGTGGTTGATTTTTCTCAGTATGTATCCATTATTTTTTTGTACACAATCCCTGCAGGACCCCAAAGAGTACCTACCCTTCTTAAACATGCTGAGGAACCTGGAGCCAAACTACCAGCGCTACACCATCGACAAGCACCTGAAACGCTACAGGAAGGCCCTGCATCACCTCAGCAAGTGTGGTCAGTCTGAATGTTTCTGTCAGCGCTGACTTCTACCGCTCTTTATTTAGACATTACAACAACTACAATCTAACTTGACTGCAAGGGCACACTATTGATATCTGTGTGTGTGTGTGTGTGTGTGTGTGTGTGTGTGTGTGTGTGTGTGTGTGCAAGCTATTGGACACCTTCATTTATTTCTGGATAAATAAAGTATCTCTAGATTCTCCAATTACAAGACTCATAGGTTTGATTGATTTTCTTTGATGAAAAAAATGATTGCTTTATGAATCACAGTTCTTAAGAAGTTGTTATCCTGCACGCATAATTTATGTAAGACAATATTCTTGGCCAACTCGAGAAAGTCAATGTGGCAATCGTCTCAAAAAAGAACATCCCTGAACATACAAGTTGATCTGTAGATCTACATGGACAGCCTGTGTGTTGTTTTTAGCTGAGTACAAGTTGACTGTGACCTAATCTCTGTTGTGCTTTGTGTTCAGGAGAAGAACATTTCCGTGAAGCTTTGCAGCTTGTAAAGGAGCAGAAACTCTACAGTGAAGCTCTGCGACTGTACACAGCGGACGGTGCTCACTACAAGGTAGAAACACAGCCCTGCAAATTTTTCACCCAGAAGTTACTCCATCTGGTAGTCAGACTATTTCAATGCTTACTCGTAACCACAGCCATCAGTTTAGGTGGTTACATGTTTCCAATTTAACTACATTTTTTGAGATGATCTTTTACAGAAAGTTTGACCCCTGAACTCTGACCTCTAGGCTCTGAGCTGTGCTTACGCCGAGCACCTGATGGAACAGCAGCAGGCGGAGCAAGCCGGCCTGTTGCTATGGCGATGCGGAGAGCCAGCCGGCGCCCTGCAGGCATTCGCCAGCAGCTCCAGTTGGAGAAACGCCATCTGTGCGGCGCAGCAAATCCCACTACCACCTGACCAGTTGGCTCTGCTGGCCAGGGACCTGGCAGGTAACCATGGCAACATGTAGATTATTGTAAGATAAGAATGACAGGTTGACAGTCACACAGACAGGTAGCCAGTTAGATGGTCAAACACGGTACCAATACACCCGGGTGCCATCACGTGTAAATCCTAAAACAGTTTTTCTTTCCTTTTAGAGAAGCTGACTGAACAGCGACGGTACTCAGAAGCTGCTCTGCTGTTGGACCAGTACGCCAAAGTAAGATCCTCTGCAGACAGAAGCTGCTGGTTAAAATGGCTTCCAATGAAGCAGCTGGCTCATAGTAGAAACATGCTCCCTATTTTTCCAATAGGACTGTGAAGAGGCCATCTTGGCTCTGGTCACTGGTTCAGTCTGGGAGGAGGCGCTCCGATTGGTCAGTAAAAGCTTCTTTTTTTGGACTTTTTTATTTTTATTTATTCATAATAATAATAATAATGATAATGTATTAATCCCCCAATGTAAATTTGAATGTTTTCACTCTGATATTATACACATTACACATGCTCAGTACCTATACATGCACTAATGGAGAGATGTCAGAGTGGGGGGGCTGCCCCGAGCAGGTAGGGGTTTGGTGCCTTGTTTAAAAGCACCTTGGCAGTGCCCAGGAGGTGAACTGGCACCTCTCCAGCTACCAGTCCACCACCATACTTTGGTCCGTATGGCGACTTGAACCAGCGACCCTCCGGTTCCCAACCCAACTCCCTACTGCTGCCACTTTATTTATTTATTTATTTATTTCATTTATTTATTGTTGACATTACCATGGTATACGTTGTTTGTCTGCTTCAGATTTACATGCACAACAGACAGGACATCACGGAAACCAACCTCAAACCTGCTCTGTTGGAAGGTGAGGAGAATTCTGGTTCAGCCATCTAACTATCGCTTCTCATGCTGACTTACTCTTCTGCTGTCAATTCCTAAACAGATCTGGGGAAAAGGAAAGGGAAACAGAGAGGCCAAACAAAACAAAAACGACAATTTGTCTTAATGTGTTGTTGTGTCATGTTGTCTTTTGTCAGCTTTCAGCACCCAGACTGCATTCCTGGAGGCCCAAGTAGCGACGTTCACGCGGCACAGGACCCGGCTGGTCGTGGTCCGGGAGCAGAAAGAGAAGGCCAGACTGGACATGATGGGTGAGAATAAGTCCAGATTGACAGGACCTAAAGTATCGGAGCTAACATGTTTTTTTGATGATGTTATATCAAATATGTCAATGTCATACCAAAAAAAAAAGTTAATCTCAGTAAGAAAGAATTCCAGTAGTGTTATTTTTGTTGTCACATATATATATATATATATATATATATATATATATATATATATATACTAATAATTTCTCAGACCAGTCATAGCATCTGTACGCTCAATGTTCATATCGTCATATTCTCACAATAACATGGTTAAGTACACTCCATAGAAGGTCAAGAGGGAAGCGTAAAAATGAAGGAATTAAGAAATAAATAAATGTATTTTCTGATTTACATTCTGCAGTTGAAATCTTAATTGAACCTTAAATTGGCAGTAACGCTCTGTGTTCTTCATCAGATGAGGATGGTCTGGACTGTCCTGATGCAGAGCTTTACTCTGAAGCCAGCAGTGTGATGACCGGCTCCAAATACTCCCACAGTAACTCCCGCATCTCCTCGTAAGACAAAACACACATGGGAAAAATGAAAAAACTATTTTTCCACATTGTAAAGTCCCATGTGGGAAAAAAAGACATTTAGTGTGTTGGTTTAATGTTCACCTGCAGGAGGTCATCGAAGAATCGTCGGAAAGCAGAGAGGAAAAAGTTGAGTCTGAAGGAGGGAAGCCCGATGGAAGACCGAGCTCTGATGTACGCGCTGGGCGAGATCCTCACTACTGTGGACAAGATGAGAGGTACCGACACTGAAAGGCTCCTCATCATTTATATTTACTTCATTGGTTTTTGTTTTTAATGTTGAAATCATCCGTGTGTGGTTTGACAGTGTAAGTGAGATTAATTTGTGTCCGTTTGTTGAAATTGTGTGTACACACACACACACAGACTGAGGCATTTAATTCTCTTTCCTGCAGAGGAAGTGCACAGCGCGCTGAAGGCCCTGGTGCTGTTCCACTTTGACAAACAGGCGGAGAAGCTGCAGCTGGCCTACGACAACGCTCTGCAGATGATGGAGGCAGCCGTTCCAGAGGTGTGGCCTGAGGGCCTGCAGAACAGCCAAGCTCCGGTAAATATTATACCATATTTTCATTGACACTTCTTCTGATCACATTTTATTTTGTCTGTTGCTGTGATTGGTTTAATGCTGATTTGCAGTGTCAATGACAGAAATTAGATATGAGTCCATCTGCGAGAATAATCTTCTTCTTTCTTTAAAGACAATTCTTTAGGCATGTTAGGCTTTTGTTAGACAGGACAGCTGTAAATGGGAAATGGGGAGAAAGGGGGGAGCAAAGGGCCACAGGTTGGAATCGATGCTATGGCAGCTGCTCAAAGGACTGAGTCTTTTGTGAATGGGGCGTACACTGCCAGGGTTCTTTTTAATTAAAAAAATTAAAAGCATTAAATCTAGAGCACGCACGCACGCACGCACATATATATAAAAACTGAGCGAACCATGTTATGAGTGTTGGCGTTGCAGTCTGTCCACCAGAGGGCGCTCTACAGCGTCCCTGTTGGCAACAGATTATTTATTTTAATGGGTTTTTGTTCTAAGGACTTTAAGTTTCATATCTTAAGTTTTATATTTTCATACATTTTATTTATCAGAACTTTAATATATTTTGATGTTCCTCAATAAAACAAGTTATATTTTATTGAAAACTCATAAATAACTACAAATAACTAATACGGAAATCTGTTTGTTTTGTAACGCTTTTTTTGATTATTTTTTTTTTTTTTCTATATATCGGATTTTTAAGTAACCAAACATTCGTATTGGTATCAGCTTCAAAAATCCTTTTTCGGTCGGGCTCTAATTAAAAACCAAAGCAACCAAATTAAAGGTGAAGAGTCAAGACATGGGCCTCCATCCATTCAGTGTCTATGTGAGCCAGGAGAATGCAGTATTATTATTTTTAACGTAACGTGTGATCTCATTCTTTTTTCCCAGCTCACTGGGCCAAACTCGACTGCAAACAGCATCATGGCTTCTTTCCAGCAGCAGCAGAGACCTGCAGCCTCACAAGGTCAGCAGAATGCGTAGCGTTAGTGTTTACCGTCAGCATCTCCCAGGTCGCGGTTTCAACTTCTTTTGATGCATATCTGATCTGTGCCATATGTGAACACGGGTCAATGGGTCCAGGTACCATCATTTCTCCGTTCAAAAGTAATTTGTCTTTTTTTCCTTTTGTAGCTCCTGAGGTCATGATGCCACCAAAAATGAGAAACGGAGTCAAGTGGAAGCTCGCTGTTCTTATGTAAATAAGTAGTTTTAATTTTTTTTTTTAACTGTAAAGTCAAATGGAAATTATGTAATAAATAAAAATTCAGTGTCATTTATTCATTCATTCATGTCTCTTACCAAATGTGTTAATTCTCTGGAGTTCAGAAATGAAACATGATACTGCATTAGGGTAGATCCAGAATTTATAATGTAATTTTTAATGATTTAGGTGAACAGGTTTTAGTATCAATTAAAAGAGACAAGGGCCTCTTTCTGCACCATCATTTAACAATCAGACAGGTATTTAGAAAATGACATTTATCGTTGTTTTGGCTCTGTATTCCTGCACAATGGATATGATTTAAAATTGTCACTTTATATTAAGTTTCTGTTAACAAAATAGAAACTGTAGCGTTGTCATTTTCCTTCTATGCTGCATATAAAAAGTGCACATTTCCTACACTGGATGTGGACACTTTGAAAGCTAAAAAGTCACACGTTACCCTCATAGTCCTTTATTTCAAACCCCGTGAGCCACCACGTCACTGTTGTGTAAATATGACCTGAAGCGAGGACAGTTGCTCTGCTGCTCCACAGAAAAAGAAGCAAGGTCCCCAGCTGTTTTGTCTTTGATAACAGCAATTTCTCTTTAAATAATAAAGTGACATGAATCCAGTAAAGATGGGTGTCTCTGAACCCAAAAGGAGCGGAACCAAGTCCAGCATTGTTCTGATATCTTCAATCATCGCATCCTCTTTGCCCGTCTGGCAGCATCAGCAATGCGCCTCTGGTTGATGGCCTTGGTGGAGACACGGAGCTTACGCAGGCGTAGCTGTCGCAGCCGGAGCTGCAGGTCCTTCGGGAGTTTCCCTCCCCTTGCCAAGATGTCTTTCAGCCTCTGTTTGGGCATCTTGGTGAGGCGGAAGTCACAGATTGTCGGGTAGTGGTCGTACATGACCTGGCAGGTGCGGGAGGAGGGGAAGTAGCCTTCTGCGCTGACCGTCACCCGGTACTCACCAGGATTCAGCAGCCGCCAGTAGTCCCCATCAGTAACTGGAGAAGGAAAGACAGCAGAAGTCATCAGAGGTGACCTGAAGTAACATTCAGGATATGATACATATATACAAGTGAGATAAATGATCAGTTCACTACTTTCATTGAATTTGGGTGTTTGTTTTTTTTAAATTTTATATCATTTGAAGAAGAAAAAAATGGTTAAAAAATCAAAAATGACAAGAAAAGCTTGAGGGAAAAAAAATAAAAATAATCGGAAAAAGTGACAAAAACACTTAAAATAAATTCAACAAAAAATTGGGGACAAGTGTCGAAAAAGAACAAAATGAAAGACCCAGAAAAACACAAGTTGCATGATCGAAGGGAAGCCCAAACAAGGGTTAAATACAGTACTGTATATAGTACTTTCCCAAATCAAGGCTTTAAAGGTCCAATGTGTAGGAATTTCTCCCCTCTAACGTTGATCGTATACTGCAATCAACTCTCACACCACGCAGTTCAAAGTACGTTACGGTACAGCTACGGTAGCCTTCACGCTTCAAAAAGCCGGTAGCTTTCTCTTTTCAATATCCTTTTTCTGGGCAAAGAAGAAGACTCCTGTTGCTGAAATTTGGATTTTGAATACGTGTGGTCCCCCATGTTTCCTTCTTCAAACTTGCCTGGGCCAGTAAGCGGCGATACCTATTAGCAGCACCTGTGAGTTTATCATGTAACAGCAAAAAGGCGAAGCAGTATATCCTGTATGTCCCTTACATATTGATGAATCAACAGAGAAATGTATCTTTTTAGATAAAACAGATGTTAAAGTTTCCTTTTGGGGACATCATTTGAAAAGTTGGAAAAAAGGCAATACATTGCAATATAGTGGCAGAATATTAGCCTGGAAATCCAGACCCAAATCTGAAAGATTAAGGGTCTGGCATCGAGTAAAAGTCGGCCATCTTGAGGGGCGGCACCAAACGTGCATTTGAAATTCTCACTGCACGCAATTTGATAACGCTACGACCAATCACCACGACACACGGGGTGACGTATCCAGAGCTCCATACGCTTAGCTACCAGCGGAGCTAACTGGATTAAACTGAAGTCATCTGTTTAGCTCGCCTCTGGCCCCGCCTATATCAGATACACCGATGTGATTGGTGCAGCTCGGCTACAAGGGTATAGTTAATGAGCAGCATTATTTTGATGGCTTGCTGAGCAAATTCAAATTCCCTCCCTCCTTTTGCCATTTGTAGACCCTGGGCTGTGTACAGAGACTGTGATTTTTTACAGTGTGTTCAGGGGACAGACAGCTAGCAGACAGTGAGCAGATGTTTTTTACAGTGTGTTCTGGGGACAGGCAGCTAACAGATAGCGAGGAGATGTTTGCTGTATGTGACAACAAATGTTGTAGCCTAAAACATGCGTGACATCGCTTAGAGCACCTTTAAATATGTTAGTTATGTACCATATGTACATTTCGTTTTGTTTTCCAGCCGCAGGGCTTGATTTAATGAATATCTGATGTGAGACCGTACCTGATCTGATATGATGATTGATGTCATCCACTTTAATGATGGCATCTGCTATGCCAGCCTCTGTATCTTTGTCTCGCACCACCCCCTTTATTCCACGGTGGACCTAAAGCAAAACAAAGAGACAGTCCAGTTTCATTTGAGCTGTATATAAAAACGTAAACACAATCTTATGTGTAAATTCTATTCAAATTTTTGCTACCAGATTTGGCAACTCATTTTTCCAAGGGATGTTCATCTGACTTAAGAAAAATTAATAAGAAGAGGGATATTAAAGAAACAAAGATTAAGGGAGAGACAATGAAGAAGGAAAAGATTTATTTATTTTTATACATGTTAGCAGAACTCAACCAAAGCAGACCTGCTCCATGTAAACCAGAAGAGATTCTCTGTTGTTCTCCCACTCGATGGGAAGCTCACTGGCGTGTGGGAATTTATCACAGGACAACTCCACCGTCACCTCGAAGCAGTTGGTGTGCAGGTAGCTGAAATCATTCATACCTGCAAGGAATGAAAAACAACGTATGTATGTATATTTTCTGTTAAGTTTTCTTCTTTGATGGCGCCTCTGCTGGGGTTTTGTTCAATTCAATTCAATTCAATTTTATTTATAGTATCAATTCATAACAAACGTTATCTCGAGACACTTTACAGATAGAGCAGGTCTATACCAGATAGAGCAGGTCTATACCAGATAGAGCAGGTATAGACCACACTCTATAATTTACAAGGACCCAACAGTTCTAGTAGTTTCCTCCAGAGCAAGCAACAGTGGCGAGGAAAAACTTCCTTTTAGGCAGAAACCTGGGACAGACCCAGACCCAGACCCAGACTCTTGGTAGGCGGTGTCCGACGACCGGTTGGGGTGTTCAATTTCTTACTAAGTTGTTAACTTCATTTTAGACTTTACTGTAATCTGTCACTTTCTGTCACAACAACATCTACTGCCATTTTGTTAAGCCGTTTTTATTAATTTGCAACAACTTTTTCTCCAGTCAAACCTTGTTGCTAACTTTTATGACTTCATCTAGTCTACTAGACGTTCCACTTCCAGGATCACTCTGTTGCCGACAGAAAATCCGAAGGATTTCACTCATTTAGTCTGGATATCCGTTGCCTTAGGCTTCCTTTGTGTTTTTAAATTTTAAACTCTGGTGGATTCATGAGGACTATGGTTACCTGGTCCTCAGATCTCTGCAGGGTAAATCCAGACAGCTAGCTAGGCTATCTGTCCAATCTGAGGACTATGGTTACCTGGTCCTCAGATCTCTGCAGGGTAAATCCAGACAGCTAGCTAGACTATCTGTCCAATCTGAGGACTATGGTTACCTGGTCCTCAGATCTCTGCAGGGTAAATCCAGACAGCTAGCTGGACTATCTGTCCAATCTGAGGACTATGGTTACCTGGTCCTCAGATCTCTGCAGGGTAAATCCAGACAACTAGCTAGACTATCTGTCCAATCTGAGGACTATGGTTACCTGGTCCTCAGATCTCTGCAGGGTAAATCCAGACAGCTAGCTGGACTATCTGTCCAGTCTGAGGACTATGGTTACCTGGTCCTCAGATCTCTGTAGGGTAAATCCAGACAGCTAGCTAGACTATCTGTCCAATCTGAGGACTATGGTTACCTGGCCCTCAGACCTCTGCAGGGTAAATCCAAACAGCTAGCTAGACTATCTGTCCAATCTGAGGACTATGGTTACCTGGTCCTCAGACCTCTGCAGGGTAAATCCAGACAGCTAGCTAGACTATCTGTCCAATCTGAGGACTATGGTTACCTGGTCCTCAGATCTCTGCAGGGTGAATCCAGACAGCTAGCTAGACTATCTGTCCAATCTGAGGACTATGGTTACCTGGTCCTCAGATCTCTGCAGGGTAAATCCAGACAGCTAGCTAGACTATCTGTCCAATCTGAGGACTATGGTTACCTGGTCCTCAGACCTCTGCAGGGTAAATCCAGACAGCTAGCTAGACTATCTGTCCAATCTGAGTTTTCTGTTGCACGACTAAAACAACCTTTAACACACACCAAAAAAAAGTTCCTTCCCGAGGCTATTTTGCAACGGCACCGTGGCTCCGTCCGTCCCTTAGCACCGCTCAAGACGATTGTGATTGGTTTAAAGGTGCCCTGCCACACGTATTTCATTACTTTGTGGAAATGTCTGAAGTTCTACCATGGACTCTGTAACATTTTTTTATGGATTAAATGCCTCGGTTACCTTGTTTCAAGCCATTCTAGCGTGGTATAGAAAGCCTGCAGGAAGACTCAGCTCTATTTGTGCCAGTTCTCATTAATATTCAATGAGCTAAGTTGCTTGACTCTGATTGGCTAACAGCTAGCCAATGAGAGCCTGGCTATCAGCAACCTTTACCCAGCCCAACTGGGCGAGCTCATGAATAGTAATGAGCTCAGGCAACATGACATCAGACTGACCAGCTGTTGTGATTGGTCTGATTTCTCCTCTTATTTCTTCTCAGTGGCTAGAGCTGACAGAGGAGGCAGCAGTTCATCTTCACATTCACCACATAACACAAGCTCATATGGACATAACAGATTTCAAAAAATGCATTTAAAAATGGTTTTGTGTAGCAGGGCACCTTTAATGAAATGCCAATAAACCAGAGCATGTTTTTCTCCCATCCCAGGTTGCTGTGTGGACTCGCCAGACCCTCCTCCGCTGCGCTGTCGAGGAAGGACTGGCAAAGCGAGACTGTGACAACAAAACACACACATTCTTACTTCCTGGTACGTTGTGCCATGCGGCTCCATTGATGATGTTGTTGTATCTAATGAAGTCCTTGTTGTGGCAGGGCCGCCGGTCCGGGTTGGACATCACCTGGAGGGAGGGAGAGAGAGAGAGAGAGAGAGAGAGAGAGAGAGAGAGAGAGAGAGAGAGAGAGAGAGAGAGAGAGAGAGAGAGAGAGAGAGAGAGAGAACATGTTGAGTCTATAGTGATGTTTTCCGAGATGCTTTAGGAATGAGAACAGGAAGTGACAGGAGGAGTGGTGTTTTAACCTGATTGGTGCTGGCATACACTGTGGCCAACCAACGGAAGAAGCTCTCATCAGCAGTGGGCGTGTGCTCGTAAGGTGCCCAGTCCCGGGTCATGTCGAACGGGTAGACGACCACCAGCTCTCCGCCATGGAGGTTAGCGCTAAGAACAAATGGGATGTTCTGCATCCAGTTGATGACAGCTCGGGTCTCTGACGCCACCTGACGTCAGAGTGGGAGATCCAGTCAGAGGATAGACGCCACTCACAGTTTATACACATGTTGTACATTTGCAGTTTTAGACACGTGTCTGACGTTTTCATCACAACAGCTCAGTAAACAGTGGAAGACGTTACTATCTTCAGTCAGACAATGCATTTTCTCCATCCATCCATCCATCCATCCATCCATCCATCCATCCATCCATATTCATTCGGGGTTGGGTTGCGGGGGCAGCAGCTCCAGCATTGGACCCAAAGCTTCCCTTTCCTGAGCCACATCTACCAGCTCTTACTGGGTGATTCCCGGGACCCCAATGTGTCATCAGATATAAAGGAAACATGCTAAATTGAAATAATATCTTTTCTGACAACAATGCTAATGCCAGTATTTTCTCCTTTTGAAATTTACGTTCAAAAGATAAGGAGGCTGGAAAGGAGAAGAGTTCTTATTTTGAGAATTAGAGAATACTGCAAGAATCCAAGGAAAAATTGTGTGTGTGTGTGTGTGTGTGTCCGTGTGTGTCTATAAAACTTACAAAGGCCTCCTCCGAGGTGTATTGCTCAGGGATGGGGAAGTAGTGGTTGATGAGTTTGGAGCGGTCTGTCTCCAGCTCGATGGCGGACCACATCCCTGAGTTTAGGTCTGCAAAATTGTGGTTCATGTCGATACCTTCATAGCTGTAACGACCCAAGGCCCAGCCTGCCAGTTCTGAGCCCTGCACATTAGAAAAAGTGGGATGTTAAGTTATAGTCACTAAGCACTCAAGTCTGGAGCCCTCGTTTCAACACAACAACAACTGGACTAAATGCATTTCCAGTAGAGCTACACGATATGAGGAAAATGTGTAATATGCGTTTCCATTGTTGAATATGGTGATAATGATCTAACTTGAGATACACAGATATTAAAGTGCTCCCAGTTCTGCTACTTTCAGTATTCTGCTTGAACACAACAAGCTGCTTGTTGAATTTCAAACAAAGGAATCATTTCCAACCCTAACCCCTTTAAAATTGAATTGAAGTGCAGTTTTCTGCTGATATTTTCTTTTAACTACGACTAACGCAATGTGTTGTAGCCTTTCACAATGTGTATAATGCGCCAGCAGATAATGCGATCATGATTAAAAAAAACATTCATTGTGGAGCCCTTATTTCCAGGCACCTTTTTAAAGGCCATCTCATATCCATCGGGGTTCATGGAGGGCAGAAGGTGGATGCGAGTCTCTGTGACCAGGCGGACGACGCGCTGGTCGCCCCGCTTGTACTCTTGGCACATGTACTGCATGAGATTAAGCAGAAGCTCTCGGCCCAGCACCTCATTCCCATGCATCCCTGCAACGTACCGGAACTCTGGTTCTCCTGCAGGGCGCGCCAAAACACAGACACAGGAATGGAGTTAAGAGCACCTGTACAGATATATTGTATGTAGGTACATTTACTCAACTTATGTACTTAAGTACCAATTTGAGGCACTTTACTTTACTTAATAATAATAAATTGAATTTTATATAGCGCTTTTCTCAAACTCAAACTTATTCCTTTTCATGCTACTTTCTACTTAAGGAAGAATATTTATTTATTTACGATACATTGGTGTCCTTAAAGGTTGGATTCTCCCTAAACTTTTGAATGAAGGCATCAATAAATCCAAAATATGTATATAACTTATGAGCACCACCGTATATGTTATAAATACAATGTTTTATTATCAATTAAATTACCCAACAGAATATAGGACTACAAGTAGACCCAAAATATTTAGACAATTAAACAGTTAGGTGACAGAACAGTTTCCATTATTTCCAGTTTCGTGAAGATTTTTCTGCATTGAGTACTTTTACTTTTAATACTTTAAATACGTTTTCCTGATGATACTTTTATCAAACGCAAACGGCTTTTACTTAAGTAATATTATCAATGCACGACTTTGACTTGTAGCAGAGTATTTCTACAGTGTGGTATTAGTACTTAAGTAAAGGATCTGAATACTTCTATTACCACTGCATTTGAAATGTTTAGTATTTTTTACATTATGTTTTCCCAAAGTCAAAATTAGTTAATACAGCTAGAAAGGGTCTCTGAAAATCAAAACCAAGACAGAGCAAGATCCCAACAGGCAAATAAAATATCTTCTTGAGGAAGCAGTGTGCTACATTGTCCTCAAAAAACGTCCTAGACGATCTGAGCTTTCAAAATACCTTCTGTACAGATCAAGCTCTTTCACACAGCCCATTTATAAAGACCTGGATCTGTTTCCTGTGTGGTCTGCATGCACTGACAGGCAGCTCTGAAATCTCTCACCTCCTCCTCACACTGTTTATGAGGAGGAGTTTCAGCTCACACATTTGTATTGACTTGACAACTCTGTATGGAGATGGCTTTACTTCAATAACTGGAGCTGGAAACACTACTAAGGATCACAAATCAATGTTTTGGTAAAGCCAGTTTGAGTGGAACAACTTATACGGTAATCATTTACCAAAATAAAAGCCTCTGCAGGTTAAAAGTGTTTAAAGGTCCAATGGCATGAAAAAGTTTTTTTAGCATTAATATGAGTTGACCCAGCCTGAAAAAAAAGCTTACCTCCCCTTTCTCTGCTTTGCCCGCACAGAGAATTTGGTCCGCCCATAAGAAAGAGAGAGACATCATGGCTTGAAAACAAGCAAAGCATGGCGTAGTTGGTCAAGGCCCCACCCCCACCCTCAACCTTACCGTTTGATACATGTACAATACATCTTTGGGATTCTTGTGGTTTTATTAAATGCATTTATATAATTTCTAATATGACATGTAAGTATCAGTGACCCAGCCAAGACAGCAGCATCAATAGTGTTTTAGTCGAACAAAACAAATGGGGGGAAAAAAGTTACATGAAGAACGGGAAGGGGCCGGAGGAGTATATTTGATTATTTTAAAGCCTGTTTGTGTTCCAACTGTAACCACAGAGATGGCAGATGACAGAACATGCAGAAAACTCAGCAAATAAGATCGTTCCAACACATGGACCAAAACACCGCACCCAATCGAAACACACTCCCTGGAAAAAAGAATTTGAAGTGGATACAAAAAAAACCAGATCACTGAAAAGAGAGGAGAGAAAAACGAATGTTTGCCTTCTGTAAAGTCAACCAATATATCTGCAGTCCTAAGATACGAGACAAGAAGTCCATATCTGTTTTGAGGATTTCTGTGTTTTGACTCTTTGTGCATTTCACTTAATAAAAAAAAATAATCAAGTAGTCCTAACTGCAATAAAACAAGCTGAAAATATCCTCTGGCAGAGGTTTTGCACCTGTGAGACAATTACATTTGATAACTAAAGACAAATTTGAAAACACTAAATAGACAGCCATGGTCTTCCACTCTCCTACTACACATGGCAGTGCTGCCTTTACTGCCATGTGTTTTGGTGGGAAACCTCTCCATTCTGCTGCCATGTGGGCGGAGCTGAGGAGGCCAAAGAAAACATTTGTACACTTCAGAGCAAACGAAGGGGACCTCTGGTCTTTATAGGTTTATGTTTCACACAGCATTAGGCTGTGTAGTTTTGCAGGGATGGGATACAGAGGCAGCCATTGCAGAAGTGGCTTCTGACCCCTCCTATGTGATCGCAAAGCATCTGGTCCTCATTAGAATAAATGCTTCCTCTCATCGGAGCAATGGAGCACGTAGAAGACTGCAATTTCAGTTAAAGAAGCATTTCTTTTAGGTTAGGTATCATATGATGAACATTAGAATGAGTTTCTGTGTATCTCACCCAGCTCGTGTTTTCCAGGGTTGTCAGAGATCTCCATGACGTAGAGCTTCAGACCCGTGTAACTCTTCCCGATGCTGTAGATGCGAGTGATGTCAGGACACGCCTCGTTCACCGACTTCATCAACTGGGACACAACAACAAAGTTGGACGTTTTGTCTGTTTATAATCAACACGCACGTATGCCCGACCTGTCTAAGTTGTGTTAAAATGCTGAATGTGGATCTGTGTTTGTTTCCGTGGGCGGTTTTCTGACCAGATGCAGGTCGGTGTCTCCAAACAGACCGCAGGTAGTGGCAGCACAGTGAGGACGCTGCCACGAAGGAGTGAATGCTCCCATAATATTTGTTTTATGGTCAGACTGAAACCAGACCACACACACTGTGGGAACTTCCTAGACTCCCTACAAAAACCCTAAACTGGTAGGCTAGGTGTGTTAACTTTTTACTAAAGGTCCCATTGGCATGAAAATTTCACTTTATAAGGCTTTTTTTTTAACATTAAAGGTGCTTTAAGCAATGTTGGGTGATGTTACTTGTTACTTGACGTTCAAAGTATTTTCAAACAAAACAAGACTAGCTTGCCCCTCCCTCCTTCTCATCCCGTCCCCCCTTGTGACAACAAATGTTGTAGCCTAAAACACACGTGACATCGCTTAGAGCACCTTTAATATGCGTTCCCCCAGCCTGCCTTTGGACCCCCAGTGGCTAGAAATGGCGATAGGTGTAAACCGAGTCCTGGGTATCCTGCTCTGCCTTTGAGAAAATGAAAGCTCAGATGGGCCTATCTGGAATCTTCCCTATATGATGTCATAAGGGGAAAGGTTACCTCCACCTTACCCTTTGATACATGTACAATACATCTTTAGCTGAGAAAGGGTCAATGTGAGCTGTTGCAGTTAAGTTCAGCTGACAAACGGTGACTGTCATGATGCAACAACCGTTAGTTTAGGCACCAAACATTACTACTACTACTACTACTACCATAGTTAAGATTAGAAAAAAATATTGTGGTTGGGATTAAAACACTTACCCTCTTAAGTAGTACTTCCCCAGGACGCGAACTTTGCTCCCCCGCTTGAAAATCTTACATTTTACAACCAATCCATCCAGCCCCACCTCCGCCCTACTCCCTCCATACAGCAATAAATACTTGGAATACAAACACATTGCAATGCATAACTTTTGCAGCTATGTGTACAAAAGGATCAAGACTGTGTCATGAGTCTCTTCTTCTTTAACCCTTGTGTTGTCTTCCCGTAGACCATGGAACATTTAGCTTTTCTGGGTCCAAATTTTAAGTGAAAACCTCCAGACACTTTTGTCACTTTTCCAAAGTTCTTTGTCAATTTTTTGTGACATTTTTGTTGTTGTTTTGACCAAGTTTTTGAAGCTTTTTCTGACATTTTTTTTTCACTTTTTGACGCTTTTATAACTTTTCCCTAAGTTCTTTCTCACTTTCTACAATGTCTTTGTCGATTTTTTCTGCGTTTTTTTGGGACTTTTGTTCTTTCTTTCCCTTATATGTCTGTCACTTTTTTCTCTTAAATCTTTTTTTTTCTTCAAAGGCTATAAAATTAAATAAAACACCCAAATTCAATGAAAATAGTGAACTGATCAGTTATTTATCTTGTGAAGAGCGTCGTAGGGAACCATCCACTTTATAATTTGGTTGAAGGAAACTCAACATTTCTGATTTAGAAACTTTTTGAAAATGAAAAATCAAGGGGGGTTAACACCATTGTCTAACCTTTCTCATCTCCTTGTAGTTGTGGTGTCTGAAGTCCAGCTTGTCTTTAGACCCTGTTGGCTGTGTCTGCCATGCGTAGATATTATTTGGATCTGTGATGATAGAAAAGGTGTAGGTTACAGTTACCAAACAGAACATAAAGTTTACATAAAAACATTGATTCCAGCAGTTGTCCTTTCTGTACCTGGGAGCGTGCAGCCCAACACCTCAGCTCTAAGACAGATGTCCCCCTGCGTCCCGTTCTGGTACCAGGTCTGTGGGTTGATCCGGATGTAACGGGCCACCGTGGAAGTGTTGAAAAGTGCAAGGACAGGTGTCTCTGTGTCCTGGTTTCCTTCAAATACCTGCAGCACAAGGAGACGTGGTGAAACATGAGGAATCTTCAGTCTTGTGGTTGAAGTGGTTTAAGATGCAAAACATGACATTGCATGACTTAAATCTAACCAAGGACCTTTCTCTTAATAGCATCCATTCTCCTGTCCATCCACAGCCTAAATTGCATTAAAAAAAAAAACGTGAAAACACTACTCCATATACAGAACAAGGCTCATGAAAGGACACGTTAGGCTGTCATGATTTTTAGTTCCATTTGGCAATGCCATCACCTTCTACGCTCTTTGGCTTTGACATGTATCTTTCTGAGATTGACTGGTTTCTCCTCTCTTGTGTATATAACACAAGAAGACATAAACTGACTTATAATAATAATAAAAGATATAGTCACTGGTCTTTAGAGAACTTTTGAACCAGTCTGATGCCCCATGGAAAAAAGAATCTTTGCATGACTGACACTTCATGGTCAGCTGTGGCTTTGGCACACAACTTGTAGACCACTCAAATAAGCAAACCTAACCACAGCTGCAAAGTTTCCAAACCAGTTTTGCCATCCTGAATAACCAAAGGGCAGAGAAGTTTCATAAATCTAACCAAGTATTATTATACCTTCCTAAGAAAAATGAGTTTTGTCCTCTGTTAGGTTGTTTTTCGTGCTGTTAAATAAGGAAATAACTGAATTTTGTACAAACAACATTTTTCATGTCATTAAATAAACACTAGTGACCAAATCTTCTTTCATGGGCTTTTGTTACAATAGTGGGAACATCTTGTGGGTAAATTAAACTGTAATGACTTTCCCCTTTTCTTATTTTCTTCCACAAAGTGACATTAAAGATCAAGTGTGTGCAAATGTCTTTTTGAATAACTTGCTGGTTATTAGTAGCCTGGTTGACACCAGACCCTTGTCAGTTGTAACTGAGAGCAGGTCTGGGCAAAGAGAAAAGACAGTCTCAGGAAAAGACTGTGTAGTTTTATACTATAATTTAAAGTAATTTAGAGAAAATAGAGAGATACATTTGTAAAGTAAGCGAGTACATACTACTCATGTTTTAAAGTGCCCATATTATAAGAAATTCACTTTTTCTGGGTGTTATTTTGTGTCTCTGGTGCTTCCACACACATACAAACTTGAAAATAAACCTATCCATGCTGTTTTGAGTGAGATACGGTTTCTGAATGTCCTCTGCCTTCAGTCTCCGGGCGAGCTGTTCAAAAGCTGAACGGCTTTCTACGTCACTAGTCGAGACGCGGTGGCTAACCGTAGCATGCTAGCGCCAGCACGCTAGCTCGTTCTCAATGGCAAAACACTGCTACAACACACACTAGTTCACTATAATCTCCAAAAGAACTACTTCCTGTCCCTGTTCTGCAGGTATATACTCGTTTAGAAGAAGTCTCCCAGCTAATCCTGCCTTGTAGCGACCAAAGTTGGAGAAAGAGTTATCTAGCTGCTGTTATCATTACCTACCTACTGAGCATGTGCAATTCCCAAAAAAGATAGCATAGAAGTCAGATGTCTTACTCTGTAGCTAAAACAGAGACCTAAACACACAGGGTGAAAACAGGATCTGCAGCAATGTGCAGTACAACAGAAATATGTTTTTTTGAAAATGAAACCATGTAAACCTATTCTCAAAATACAATTATGAACCTGAAAATGAGCATAGTATGGGTGCTTTAAGACAGAACTAGGCAATGAGTTTATAAGCAGCTGTTCATATCCTATCATATCATATCTTGGAGAGCTGCAAAATTTACTTAACAGTTATCTGTAGATTGTTACTGTATACCAACAAATACTACTGAAAGTACCTTTTTTCTTTTTACCTTTTATCTCTTTTTTCCATTATTTCACTAACATTTAATCAGTCTTTTAGTGTATAAAATGCAACTGAACGTCAAATGCTGATGAAATTAAAATAATTTCTTTTATATCTTTATTTAATATGAAGGTGCCATTTCATAAGACTTAGGGCCAGCTGAAGTGAATGGGGTATAGTCGGCAAGTCATTTTAACATGTTGGCGGATGAGGAAGGGTGGAATGAGTGGGTTGGAAGTTGGGGAAAGGTAGGGCTTCAAGGTGAAATCTTTAGTAATTCAATACATGTTAAAATGACTTGTCTGTCCTCTGTAGCCAGCTGGACGTCTTAGACCTCCTTGTTGGTCCGAGTCCTACAATTCCTCAAGATCTTGTTAGAAAGTTCCCGGAGGAAATGGATGATGTTCTTCTTTTTCTTTGGCTCAATGGCTTCCTGCTGGAGCTTGGAGGAAGCATTCGCCCTGCGGAGGATTTGTATCACCTGCTGGGCAATCAGCATACAGTAGGCTTGTATGGAGGCCTCGTACTTCTTCCCTGACTCTTCCCAGTCAGGGGTTGCTGAAGTGCCGCTTTGGACCTTGATCATTGTACCCATTCCCCAGGATGCTGGAGGGAAGAGGAGCGATGTCATCAGGCGCTTTACAGCTTCCTCAACGAATAAGTACACCTGCCAAGTGGGCGTGATGACACCAACAGACCGTCTCGTCGGCTGGCTGAGTTCTGAATCGGACCACGCCTTTCTGCCGGAAGCCAGCAGCCTAGGAGCACTCTGTGCCTGTTCGTTAAACATGCAAGCGAGCTTGTCTGCCAGCATCTTAGAGAAGGTGAACAACTTGTCCTGGCTGATCAGCTTTTCCAGGCCAGTCAATGCTGCGTGGTCATCCAGGACGCTGCTGTCGTCTTGTTTCAACAACTGCTCTGTTTCATCCAGGAAAGACTTCACCACGCTTGCCATGCTGTTGACCACGGACTCCGTCGCTGCGTTTTGGAAGCTCTGAATCCCACCGCCCTCCTGGCTGTCCTGAACAACACTTCCCTTCTCTGTGTCCTCAGCTTTGTCATCACTTCTGTTGGAAAGAAGATCAGACAAAACCCTCCTTGCCTCTTCCTTTTCCTCCTCCCTCAGTTTGTCTGACAACTCTTTGTAGGAGTTATAAAACTTCCGCATTTTCTCCTGCAAACTGGTTTTAAGCTTCACGGCTGTGTAGACAAAACGTTTCTCAGACACGGTGATGTTTTCAGACCGTTGCCATGGGAAGGTCCATTTCCTTGGCTGTGGCTCCGACAATTGTTTGACGCTGTCTAACACAGTGTCCAACATATCTGAGGCCACAGAGTCCACGTTGGGCTCATGTGTGATGGCCCTTCCCTTGAAACAATAAGAGGAAAACATGAGCAGTGACCTCTTGAGGAATCCCTTCAGTATACGCAGGCAGATAGCTCGGAACTTGCTGCATGAAAGGTCTTTGACAACCTCCTCAGGGGACACAGTCATCGGGTAAGATATTACCATGTCCTGAAGAGGCGACCTGTCTCCGGCTTCAGAATTTGTCTCCTGGGGTATTTTTTCCTTTTGGCTATTTGTAAAGGCTTCTTTTACGTTGCTGGTAGAGCTCTGAAGTTTCTCATGAAGGTACCACCAGCAGCTGCAGCAGTACATATCCATATTAAACTCTTTCAAACATCTGTTTTCTTTCTCTTCCCCGGTCCGTTTTAGCAGCTGAATTTTCATGGCGATTTGTTTCAGGATTCTGCTAACAGGGCCTTCTGTCAGCTCTGGACAGGTGTCCAAGCTTTGAACAATAGCTGACATCAACTCCCCTGTTGCTGGATCCAAAAAGCTTTCGATGTCTTGCCACGTTGCAGACTCAAAGAGGGCCTCGTCAACAAAGCTCACAGACGTTTTTGAGGCAGACTTGACATCTGCTGCCTGTTCATGGTCCTGGTCCACCTGCTGCGCCACTTCTCCCAGCATGCTACTGGCTGGCATAATAGGGGGTGATCTGCAAAGAAACAGTTATTGATTAGTTGAATCACACTTGGCAGTTTTCTTAATGATAGCGCAAATTGCATACTGGCGCAGCGCTCCAAACATTAACCTTTGATTGAGTCACAACCTCAATCAAAGCAAAAATCACTACAAAAATAATTAACAATTATTTTCAGTATTGATTAGCCTTTGAATTATTTGATTATCCATAGTAATAAAAGTCTATGAAATAAAGCAGGAAAAAGTGAGAAACTTTAAAAACTTCCCTGCTAAAGAGACATCTTTAAATTGCTAGTTTTGTCTGACCAACAGCACAAACATATATCAAAAATATATAACATGTACAAAATGAGTGAAAAATAATGTAAAACTGAAAAACAAATTAGCTAATTTTCTGTTACAAACAAATGTTTTTATCATTCTCATCAATTAATCAACACTTCAGCAGTATTCTCTTTTCATCAGCCAAAACTCCGGAAAGACTCAGCCTAAAACGTCTTGTTTCCCTGTAACTAAAACAGCTGTCTGATCTACAGACACTCCTGCTGTTGTTAAGTATTAATATATACACACACTGTAGGATCATTTAGAGGCCTAATCAGGAATGGGAGGTGGATCTCTACCTTCTGTCTTTGTAGGATTTGCTGGGTGAAGCCGTCATAGAGTCTTGGGTCTGCAGATTGACCGTCAGGGCCGGGACCAGCACCTGGAACACCAGCTCGGACACCACCCCGATGATCCTCGTAGACACCTGGGCCAGGTGAGCCTGTGTCAGCTGGAAGGAAATGGCACAGTTGAATACTGCCTGTAGGCTACTGGAGACATTTAATGGCCGATTCTGTAAGATTTTATCATATGACTCATGATTTATCATAGTTAAAATTAACCGGTTAGGGGCAGCCAGTAAGAGCGTTCACCCGATTTTGGCGAGTCCTGTAGCGGCGCAAGGCTCAATCCGACCTGCTGCCCTTTGCTGCGTGTCATCCCCCATCTCTCTACCCCTTTCCAGTCTACCCACTATCACTATAATAAAGGGGAAAAAAGCCCCCAAAAAATAACCTTTCAAAAGAAGGAATTGATTATATTACAGACCAATGTGTAATATCGCAAATTAAAAAGGCTAAATACAGCCCTTCAATTCCGAGATTTATGGGTGCCAGAGTTCATGTAAGGCTTTTTTTTTTCAAACACAAATATGTTTATTATATTACAAACTTTTTTAGTACTGATTCAAGTTTCTTCCAATGCATATTCAGCTCTTATTCTGTTTAATCACTGCTAATTTTAACTAGCTAGATGCTGCTGAATGGATTCAAAGGAGAAAAAAATAAAACGTATAAACTTTGGACATTTTGGTTTGAATTATTTTCTGTTAAACAACAACCAAAATACAACAAGCTAACGCTATAAACTATGCCTACTTTTTGCATGAGTAAAGAGATAACGGGTGTGTTTTGTGCAGAGGTAAAGTAACGTTAGCTAGCTAGCTAAGTTAGCTAGCAGGTAGCTAAGCTAGCTTAGCTATAGCAGGTAACTTACTGGTTCTCTCATCCTGTCCCGTATGGTCTCCCACTGTCGGTCGTCCAGGTTGTTGATAAAGGAGGAGAGGATGTTGAAGCAGATATCCTCCTCCTCCTCCTCCTCCTTCCTCTCGCCCAGCACACTCTTTGCCACGAATCGCAACGCCGCCGCCCGGTCCTCATTCCGGGGTCTCGGCGAGTCAGGGCTTGCGCCACGACTCACACAAGCCTCCATTATTATATATTAACGCGAGGGGAGGTGTTCGTGCTGGATACTAAATACTAAATACTAAATACTAAATACTGAACTTAATCACAGCAGACTGCTGTCCGTGTCTCGTTTCAACCAGATAATCAATGTTGTTTTTGTTTAGTATTAAATGCATAACCGTTCCATAACCGTAACGTAACCATGTCATTATTGTAACCATGGCGACATGGCACCCCCAACCAACACCAAACCATAGGTTAATATTTCTTTAAACCAAAACAATTCATTTTTTGGCCCCAATCCAACCAAATAGCGTTGTCATCATAAATTTACATGCTATTGTTGCCCATGCAAAGCTAGGCTACACTAGCCAACATATTTACCTGGCTGCAAAGTGGGATATCATTTTAAAAGTGTGACATTTTTTAAGAAATAAAATTAATAAAGACATTTTAAAAATACATCATGGAAGCTATTAAATGCTGTTTAAAAATACATGTCTATTTTTTTAGTTAGGCCTATGTTATTTCTTGTTTTTTCTTAAAAATCAACCAGGCGTGCTACTTTACAAATTAACTTATCTTTTACAGAGCAGATGTTAATTACAAGCAAATGAGTAAGAAACCTATAAAATATAACCTATGTTACCAAAGGTTATACCGTATCCTACCTTAAAGGCCTAACGCACCATCCTCTTTGATTGTTAAAGTCACAATATTTGTAGGCTTATGTAGGCCTACTGTATGTATTCATTGTGTTACTTAGTGCCAGACAGGGGAACTTCATGTTGTTGTTTTTTTCGGATTTTAGCTGTAAATGCTTTGTGTTGCATTGCCTTATAAAATGAGAAAGGAAAAGTCCTACCAGTGTAATTCACCCACACAAGATGTTACCATCCTTACAACAAAAGCCTTGAAAGCAGAAGGCAGAGGAAATTTACAAGGGAGTATAGCGACAGGAGTTCAATTTGAATGTTGTAAAAGAGTAATATGTTCACTCACAGCCTCCATGGTCCCGTTCATGCATGGCTTCCAGACCAGCGAGTCGTTACTGAACTGTACCTTGTAGGTATGCACCACGTTCCAACTGTGTGTGAACAAGATAGTTAGTAGGCCTACATATCATTTCACATGTAATACACATAGTAACTGTGCAAGAGAGCTTGGGTCCAATTAGAAAACCATTAGAGAAAACAAGCATCACATCATGCCTTTATCTATTTTTCAAATGTACAGGATTAATCAGAAACATTATCTGAGGTTCAGGGAAAGAGGGTCTTAAGATAGGCTGGTATCAAAATATACAGTGCAGTAAAAGTGCAGTAGTGACTTTTAGCTTTAATTTAAAGGCCAGATGAATAGTATTGGGAAGCTGTTCATTTGAGCAATAGTGAAAAGACTTTTGAGAGGGATATCACATTGAAGAAGTGCTTCAAAAGTGAACATATCTCTGCAGATCTTCATTTCCCAGTGTTCACTGTGACCCTCTATGAACTTTAACCTTCTGGACTGACCTCCAGATGGAGCTGCGACCCTGCAGGATGACACCGGTGAAGCGAGTCAGTCGCACAGCGTCAACCTCCAGCCACTGCTTCTTGTCTCTGTACTGAGCACACCAGCCTCCATCGTAGATATCACCATCGTCTACACCAGACTGCAACACACGCACACACACACACACACACACACACACACACACACACACAAACACACAGAAAACACACAGTAATATTGTTGCTCTGTTGATAGCATGTAATAGATAAAGTTGTTGGTTTGCTGGCGGTCTATGTGGTTACCTGGATGTTGAGTCGGCCACGGTGAGGGCCCAGGCCTCTACGCTTATAAGATGATGCTCTCAGCTGGTTGTCTTTTACCTTCAGTGACTCCAGACCCAGTGGAGGACATTCTGACACAGTCAACAGGGATTTACTCACATTTTGAATATTATTATACCGTGACCGGAGAAGGCAGACAGTTCCAGAGGTAAAACTCTAGTTCAACTTTTGCACAGACAGTGTTAAACGACTAGCCGTTAGAGCATGAAATTCAGTCAAGACAGAAGATTACTGTCCGTGTTGAATGATACCGAATTTATTGTTAAGTAAAGCTTAAAAAACTCATGGAACCAGCATCAAAATCCACTTTGCTCCTCTGTATCACACAGTATATGCAGGTTTACACACTATATGTACTGCAGTTATACAAACACATACACTCACATGTACATACTTTAATTTAATATTGAAGATATGTAGAAACATTTGACCTAGTGAGAGCTCAGAGATCACAAGATCAATTCTCAAAAGCATGTGAGAACAAATCAAATCATTCAAAAGAGATGAAAGGAGAAACAGCTTTGTCCATTTATGACTTGAGATATGTAAATGTTATATAATGAATTATATAACAACAAAGGAGACACAAGTTATCATTGTGTCAAATGACAGGTGACAGATTAAAAGATGAAAAGATGAACAAATGAGTGTAGAAACTTACATACAGGATATGAAGACGCTGACTGTGTGATGAGTATGAACGTGATGTAAATCATATGCTATGGCCATCATAATCACCAAATCTCAACACATCTGTTGGTGATTTCAGAGAGATGTGTGAGACAGCGTTCTCCACCACTATTAACAAAAACATCAAATGACGGACTCCTTTATGTTTTTACTTAGATTTTGACTTGTAATTGATTATTTTTCATGTTGGGGTATTGCTTAAAGCTAAATCTTCTAGTTTCTGCCGCCCCATGAAGAATTCAAAGTAATGTCAACAAAGCTGTTGGCACGTCCACATGATACAAGCCTTCCGTGAGCGTGCACTGCACTGTAGCCAAGGAGGACACGGAGGATTAAAAAAACATGATGGACTCTTTGGGCCCTATATTGCACCCTGCCCAGCGTTCGCATCGTTTAGTTAGCAAATAGACCTGCGCCCATCTTTGTGCTCATTGGCATGCAGGTCTTACAGGGAGGTGTGTTCAGGTGCATTCATTGTTGGCCTATTTTTTTTAAAGATTATCTTTCAGCCATTTTAAGGCCTTTATTTGGCAGGACATCTGAAGACATGAAAGGGGAGAGGGGGGAATGACATGCAGCAAAGGGCCGCAGGGTGGAGTCAAACCCTCATAATATCAATGCACCAAGGTACAAACGCACCTGGCTTTTAAAGGGAATGGGAGATAGCACTCTGATTGGTTGATTGGATGTTACGCCCAAAACACACCTATGATTAATGAAGACACAAAGTACAACCCTTTTGAACCATGCACCTGGTGGTCCCAAACTAGCAAGTGGATATGGACACGCCCTAAATGCACCTGCACCGGCTGCTTCACGCGCTTAGATCGAAATAGTTTAGTTTCTGCCCGTGAAAGTCGCCACAATCTTTTGAACATAGCCATACTGAGGAATACAGAGAGAGTTGTGTGGAACTGATTGACTTAATTAGCTTTGTAGCAACTCATTTGGCAACGGCTTGAATGTAACGGGCGTTCATCAATATCAAAAAGTGACGCACTAAAGCTTTAAGGGAAACGGGTCTTCTAACACTGATGGATTTACAAAGCCAGCCCACGAAGCAAATTGAAAAAGATGTAAAAAAAAGGGATCAAGAAATAGAGAAAGCACAGAAACTCTCCTGCAGAGGGTGAAATGTCTTTAAACCTGTCCAGGGTCCTCTGCTGCCTTATTAACGCCTCACACAGACTCTCATTGTCTGGAGGGTTCAGCTCAGTTCAAACGGCCTCTTCCTGCCAGGGAGCTTTCCTGGCTGCTTAAAAGTCTCAGGCCACTGATATAGCAGCAGTGTAAAATAAATGCTAAATGTAGGTGGCATTTCCTGTAAAGAGCATTTGCTCCCTTTTGCCTTGTGGTCCAACTGGATCTCTGTTGAGCCGCGTGTGACTCAAAATGTTGCTGGGCTCTTAAAAAGTAATTTCTTTTTTAATTCTTTTGTTGTTGTTGCTGCTGTTGACTGTAGGGATTTCTGCCCAACCACAAACTTCTGAAACAAAAGAAGCCGAGCCAGAGAGTAAACACATTATCTGGGTGAATAAAAAAATTAAGATTGTTTGTAAGTTTTGGGGCAAAACCTTTAAGCACATAGTGGTCCTGAAATGCAAAGAGGAAAGTAGGTTTTTGGAGGAGAGGAGCTTTATTTATTGATTTTTTTGGGGCATTTTAGGCCTTCATTTGACAAGGCAGCTGAAGATGTAAAAGGGGAAAGAGAGGGGGGAATGACATTCAGCAAAGGGCTGCAGGTCGTAGTCAGACCCGGGCCCAGTGCGTTGAGGAGCACACCTCTATACACGGGCGCCCACTCTACCAACGGAGCTATCCGGGCGCCCTCAGTGGAGCTTTATTTACTCAGAAACAGAGGGAACTGCCTTTTCATTAGACTAGTAGTGAGATTTATTAAAGTAACCCTGTCTCGCCCCACACCCTTTTTCACTTTCTTTTGCCTTCTTTCCTCTCTATGAAAAAAGCACAAGAGGAAGATGCATCCCAAGATGCCTCATCATAGAAACCTCCCCCCCACTGAGTCTAATCTCCCTGGATTCCTCCACATGACCTTTTGGCTTCATGATTCAAAGAATGCTATTGAGCAATATTTCGTTGTTAAAAAAGTATTAATTGTGCTAAATACAAGTGAGTCAAACTCATAACTAAGCAACGTCGGTTTAAATGTGTTTCATATTGCTGTAACACCACAAGGGTGTCCTAGGGGTTAAGGAAGTGAGCTTGGGATTGGGAGGTTGTGTGTGTGTGTGTGTGTGTGTGTGTGTGTGTGTGTGTGTGTGTGTGTGTGTGTGTGTGTGTGTGTGTGTACTGCGCTGCGAATTGAGCTGACTGAAAAAGTATGTGTATACACAGCGCCTTTACATATTATGCGTGGATGTAGAGGTTAAAGGTCAAAGCGGAGATTAGCTTGTGGAGGTGGCCAGAAATAAATGCTTAGTAAGCAAACTGCCATGTCAAATAAGAGCTGATGTCATTAAAGTTCAGTGCTGAAATTGGATTGTGTGTGCGTGTGTGTGGTTGTTACAGTAACTGTGGAGGCAAATCTATCCCTCCAACGTTCATCATGTATTCTAAGGTCAGGACTTGAATGTCCTTTTAGTAGTTTAAGTTTGTGTGCATGTGGGAGAAAGATACCAAAAGAGAGACAGGAGAGAAGCATACAGAGAAAAGACAAAGGTGGACAAAAAGGAAATAAAAAAAAGGACATGAGACATTTACAATGTCTGCAGAAGCCGGTAAATGAAGCAGCCTAGTGGAGATAGGTCTGGCGACTATAGGGCTAAGTCTACAGTATTCACTGCCTCAGCAAGGGATCCACATGGATCAAAGCTGGATTTTCTGTTAAATTAGCAATTAGTTTTATGGTGTGTTTGATGCTTTCCTGTGTGGGTTTGCCTTAACTGACAATTCAATGTGTACCAGTGAGCTTCATGTTTCATATAAGCTATTATACGTTGGGGAAGAAAGTTTGAATGGTTGAAAAAATCACCTGAGACCACTTGAATTGTCCTGCCGCAGTAAACCCCATAAAGTCGATGAAAGCACTTCAAGCTATTTGCCACTAATGTCTGACCCTTGTCTTATTGACATAATGTAGACATCAGTGTTTACAGCCATACATACGTGGGACTGTCTCCGTGGCCACTGATTGGCCCACACTGTGTTTGACCTGAGGTTTGGATTTCTTAACAACCTTCGGCTTCTTGGTGATGAGTTTGGGTTTCTTCCCGATCGTTTTGGGCTCCTTCGCTACCTTAACGCTCCTGGTGGACCTTCTTTCTACAAGAATGCAAACCATTTTATACATAGAAAACATTAAGATGTTGAATATCATCACAGCAGACTGGGAATTAGTCAGTACAGTACACCAAGAAGAACCATTTTGCATTTACCTTTACTTTGAAGGAAAATAATTGGATATTTTTAGGAAATACGCTTAATTTGCATGTTGAGAATTAGATGAGAGCATTGATGCCACTCTCATAGTTGTCTAGTAAATTTGAATCAACAGCCAGCAGCTGGTTAGCTTAGCTAAGAACCAAGACAGGAAGCAAGGGTACACAGCTAGCCTGGCTCTGCCCTAAGGTGTAAAATAGTAATTTAGAGCTTTAGATGTGCTGCTCGCTGGATTTTTAAACTTTGGACAGAGCCAGACTTAGTGTTTCCAGTTTTACTAAAAAAAAAAAAAAAAAAACTTCTACACTGGCTAGAATAAGTATACACACCCCTGTGTTAAATTCCCATAGAGGCAGGCAGATTGTTATTTTTAAAAGCCACTTAGTTCAAAGATCCTAGAGACAGACATGGGGAACTTTCCATAAAATCATTTTTCAATGCAAATCAAACCAGCTATTAAGCTAATTGAAATAAAACCATGCCAATCTCTAGATATGGTGAAGGGTATGTGATGATGACATAAAAATGTGCCTGCCTCTATGGGAATTTAACATAGGGGTGTGTATACTTATTTTAAGGAAGAATATTTATTTATTTACAATACGTTATTCATTCACAAAGAAAACCGGTGTCCTTAAAAGGTTGGATTTTCCTATTTTTTTAAATTAAGGCATTAAGATCAATTTCCAAAAGATGTTTTTTTTATTCCTCTTTTTAATCAACTTTAGCATGGGAGTGTAAACTTATTCAAGCCACAGTAAAAAAAACGAGGGTACTTGCCTAAAATTTTGAACATATCCCATGGGTTGGAAAGTTCTTTATATACCACCAACAGAGGACACCATGGAGAGCCACGGCAGGCAGCAAAGAAAACCTGAGACTGGATTAATGTACATGCTGCTCAGCTGGAGAGGTTTTTGGCTGTAGATATTTACATGCATTTACAGTATAGCCATTTGTCTGCAGCCGCAGCTTCAGTGAGTGTACAGTTGAATCACTGCCTGCATGGACAGCGTCACATTGGTCGGTTAGAAGGAGGAGTGTGTGTGTGTGTGTGTGTGTGTGTGTGTGTGTGTGTGTGTGTGTGTGTGTGTGTGTGTGTGTGTGTGTGTGTGGGGGTCTTGTTCCTCATTTATTTATTTTTTTTTAAATCTGAGGCATCACACAGCCCATCTGGTTTCCATCAGCAAAACACACACACAGCTAAAATATCTCACTGCACACAGGGTAGAATGTGGAACATCCTCCCCCAACCCTCGGACACTGACTCTCTGACCGCGGACATGCAGAGCTCACAGAGCTCTCTTTACACTATGAAAATCTGAGTCTTTGAGGAACCTTGAAAGATTCTCAGACTTCAGGCGTCATTGACTATAACTGTACCAATGGGCCATGGATCTTTGGAAGGGGGTTTGGTCTGATGGACCTGAGTAAAAAAAAACAATGTTATTCCCCAAACTCCCCCCAGTTTGTAGATTTATTGTATCTACTTTTCTAAAGATGGAAACCAAACAACAATACTGGTTGATTTGGTCTCAGGGGAAGTTATATGTTAAATAAACTGTATGTTTGTGTGCAGAGGAACACATTTATGAAGGCTACACTTGGAATTTGAACTTCAACAGCATGGCGGTTTCTGGGGAAAGTAATTAGACACATGTAAAAGCAGTAAAAAATGAGTCATGTTATAAAAAAATTAAAATAATTAAATTAAATCAAAGTGCATGTAGGTTAGCACAACTGCCCTTATACAGATCTTTCCAATCAAGTACAAAAAGTAATATAAGAATGTTTGAGTGATTCATTTGATCACTGTGCACTCATTATTGAATGACACAATGCACATTTTCACGTTAATTATGTGGTTTCTTAGTGAGTAAAACAAACAAAAACAAAAACATATAATCTACTCACCTAATTCCAAAGAACCTTCTTCTTCTTTTGTCTCTTTTCTGGGAACTGCTGTCTCCGCTGGCTTACCAGTGTCTTCAGTCAGATGTTTAGTAGTTGGAGTGGTTTTGGGAGGTTTAGCTGTTGACTGTGAAGTGGTGAACCGTGTGGTGGTAACCTCAGTTACATTTGTTTTCCCTGCAGGAAACAGGCTCTCAGTTGTAGGGAAAGCTGGATCTGAAGCCACGGTGGAGCCCACTGTAGTGATGTCATTAGCAGCTGTGGCTGAAATGAGGAGAAATGATGCAGAAATATGCAGAAATATGAACAGAGTGATGTGCAGAGCTCCTGCCATAGTATCTCTTCCATGCAGAAACCCCTCTGACACCAAACAGTCATTCAACCTCCCTGACCCACCGCTCTGCAACACCATCAAGTCGCCCTCAATGCAAAAATTAAAACAACTTCCAGTCACAGATTGAAAAAATAAAAGCGTTGTGCTTTGTTTTGTTACTAATTTTTCTGCTTCTGTGCTGTTTTGTGCCAAGTTTTCTTTTGGTTATTTTGTCTTTCTTTTTGTTTCTTTGTGTTTTAAAAAGCCTTTTTAAACAATCGAGGGCAAAGGACAACAGATGAAAAATAGCCTTTTGGCTAATTCTGGTATTTTTAACCCATGTAAAATCATGTGATTTATTAATTTGCAATTTCCCTTTCCTAAATAAACTGAATTGAATAAATAATATGATAAATAGCAGTGAGGAATAAGAAAGTGTTTTAATAACAAATAGATTTTTTATTAAATCTTTTCTAAAAACAAAAAAGGCCCCAAATCCTTTGTGTCGATTTCTCAAATAACAAGATTTTCTGCTTTTCTTTGTGATATATGATACCAAACTGAATTTACTCAGGTGTTAAGACATATGGTTGGATAAATCAAGGAATTTGAAGATGCCACATTTGGCTCTAACAAGCATTTCTCACCATTTTCTGACAACACAATTGCTAGAGAAAATAATCAGGTGATTAATCAATAATAAAAATGGTTCTTACAGCCCGAAAACGTAGGATTGTTTTCACCTGTAAAGTACAATACATAAAGCCACATGTGAGGCATGCAAGCATTTGAGAAGTGGAGTGGAGAACTCACCAACCCTCAAGTTACTTAAAGTGACCATATTATGCTCATTTTCATGTTCATAATTGTATTTAGAGGTTTTAACAGAATAGGTTTCCATGGTTTAATTTTCAAAAAACATATTTTTTTTTGTTTCTTTTCACCCTGTGTGTTGAGCTCTGATTTAGCCACAGAGTGAGGCATCTCTCTTCTGTTCCATCTTCGTTGGGAGTTGCATATGTACATTAGTTAAGTAAGGACTACTAGCCAGTCAGAAGTAGAGTATGAAGGCGTGCCATGCACAGTGGCAAGAAAGCATGCGGAAAGCGTACCTCCTATGGGGAGAATCTTAGGCAAACCATCACCTGCCGTTAGCATTGCATTAACTCCTATTCATCTTTCCAACCAAGTAGTTACAGGAACGTAGTTATAGCAACAGTACAGGAAAAGAGTTACAGGAACTGTGGTCAGAGGAACCTAATTATTCCCCAAATTAGTCCAGTTGGAACACAAGAAAAAAAAAAGGGTCCTAGGAACGTTATGCTCCAGGAACTGCAAAATCCCTCCGGTCGGAGAGCGGCTATAGACAGGTAATCCTGGTAGCTGGTTATCCAAGCTCAAGATTCAAGTAGAACATGTATCACATTGACCTAAAGGTCACCTGCCATTTTCCTTGCTTCTGATTAGCACATTTTATAAAAGGTGACAACTCTTAAACATACTAGGTAACAATTACAAATCCATGCTTTTATTTTGAATGCGTAATCAAGATCCTGGCATCAGTCTTGCTGACTAATGTCACACTCTGAGCAGCTGTACTAACAACCATCCGACCAGACTTGATTCAGGGATCAAACTCAGTCAACTCCTCATCTCTTCATGTTTCTGTTACACAGAGGCAGCATGCATGACTGGGCATTTAGCTATTCAGAGTTTTTTTCGTTTTTCAAAGTCAAATAAAACAAATGTTCTGTAATGAAGAAAATGTTTTCATATTCTCCGATTGGATTAACTCCAATTTTGTTCATATTGCAGTTCTCCAACACCACAGATCAACACCATGTAAAGGGGCTTCCTTCTGTTCTGGTTAAATAGCTTTAATGGCACAGACGAGATATAATAACGGGGAATGCATACATCCAGCAGGTTATAGAAACTTGAAATATTAAGTCTCATTCCAAATGTATGTACAGTGTGGGAAAAATGCCTTACAATGACTTTATTATTTCATGTATGTGGTTCTCCATGTGGAAATAACTAAACTAAATAACAGAAAAAATATATCAAAGAATTTTACAGTGATGCCACTCAACTCTAGTTAGAAATTAAAAAGAAAAAAAAGACAAAACACTACTTAACCAGGTCTTCTTGGAAAAAAACTAAACAAAAATGCAAATAAAAAAAACATATTTACAAGAGTGAAAATTTTAGAAACAAAACTGAGTCTAGTAGCTACACTCCTCCCCCCGAACATCTGACACCTCCCCTCCTCTCTCTGAAGCTGATGCCTCCAAAAAAGAAGTTACTGAATGTCTGTAAAGCTCAGGTGTTGAACAGCAGAACCTGTTTTTATTTTACCTGCAACTGAAACAATATCATGGATGAATAAATGAAATCTTGTTGGAATCATCTTTCTTAATGTGTGTAATGAACAGTTACGAGTATTTATAATAATCCTGTTCCACCACTTGACAACATGAAAAATAACATGAAAAATACCCGTACAAATTCAAAAAAATGCATTAAAGTAAAGCAAATCATGTTTCTTTGTAAGATATTATTCATTATTTCTGTGATGGACAAACTGTTTCTAAGACTTCCAGATTCAGGCTCTACTGCGCAAACACTCGAAACCCCAAACTGCCATGAGTTTCTAATATTCAGCTGTATGGCTTCATGGTAAAAGACAAGCACCTGTGCTAATGTAAATATGCACCTGAATATGTAAAACCTATGGTGTCATTGAGATCGTCAACCTCAAGTTCACAGTGACGTCAAATAGAGGGATTCACCCAGTGCTGTAAAAAGACAATAGACCCCAGAGAATGGGCAGAGCAGCGTCCAGAGCGAGGCGAGCAGCTGCTGTATAACAAACGTCCAGTCTCAGTTTGGGATCAAAGGCCTCAAGGCTTCCAGAGCTTCAGCAGACCATCCTCACTGTAGGAGGCGATGAGGTTCTGATGGGGGTGGTGGGCGATGCCGATCACATCCTTCTCGTGTACCTGGGGGGACAAAGAACAAATGAACCAAAACTTTACAGTCAGCTTGTTTCTCGGCAGAAGCACAGGAGGGAATGTGATATTTTCTAACACTTTGATGTGAGCTCCTGAGAGCATTCACGTACCGTCAGCGTTCTCTCCAGCTTGCCGGTGACTGTGCTGAAGCAGTAGAGCACAAAGTCTTCACCGACGCAGTAGATCCACTCGCCGCGGGGCGACAGGGTGCAGCACACAAAGTCACCTCCTTCCCTCTTACCGGAGCTAAAACTCCTCACGATCTGCGCGGCGGGTCACAGGGACACACACACGGAGGGAGGGAGGGGGAGAGAGAGAGAGAGACACACACACACACACACACACACACACACACACACACACACACACACACACACACACGGTGTGTTAAAAGGCAGGCAGCCTCGGTTTGGTTTCATAACAGTTTACGTAATGGCTCATGAGCCTATTCCAGCACCCTACCGTCGCTCCTAAAAGCACTTACGTAGCTACACTGTGCTCCGCTTTCCAGCTGGACTGTTATGTGCAGAAGTGATTTGATGGGAACTGACCTGTCCCTGCATGTTCATGATGACCACCGTGTTGGAGCGGTTACACACTACAAAATGCTCCGGGTTCTTGGGCAGCTGGATGACGTTGTTGACTGTGATGTCGGTGCCGGCTGACGTGCCCAGAGGCTTGAAGGTGTTGGAGCACTCGGTGGTCTTTATGTTCCACATCTGGAGCAGGTCGAACACAGGGGATGAGACACTGGTCAGACACACATGTTCTCAAGATAGACAGCTTACGCACAGGCACATGAATGCCATTACTGTGCCATTCACAGGAACTGTGACGCCTTCGTTTTGCAGCGGCGTCTCTCACCTTGACTGTGCCGTCCGAGGAAGCGCTGATGATGTGGTGACCGTCTGGAGTGAAGGTGGCCTCGTTCACAAATGAGGTGTGGCCGCGGAATTCCTTAAGAGTTTTACCTGACTTCAGTCCATGGATTCTTAGGCAAAAAGAAGAATCAAATGCATGCCCATATAATTATTTCTAAAACAACAGATGTTCAGTAAAGACCACTGTTGTGTCATCAACTGGAAGAATTCATTGGTAGGTTTTCTCTGGAGTTTGGAAGAAGAGGGTGAAGGCGTTTGCCAAGAACTGAATTTACCTGATTATCTGGTCGAAAGAGGCACTGAGGATCTGGCTGCTGTCTTTACAGAAACTGACGCATGTTACTCCTTTACTGTGGGCGCGCTCAAACCTCCTCAGACACTGACCGCTCTGGATCTTCCACACCTACACACACACATTTTTTTTACTTCCATAGTTCAATGTCCAATAAACATGTATTTGTACAACAAAAAAGAATACATTAGAAATAAGTGGATTTTATATTGGAAGAATCCTGCTGTCTCCAATTATATTTCACGATACCATTTACATCATAATTTTCAGTGTTTTTACACCTCATGAAAACAACAAACCATACATACCATTGCTGTTTAAATACCAGCTGTTAAATGTCTATTTAAAGCGTAAAATGTCCGGTAGTTGATCTATACGGCCGGATTCTGGAATATTAGCGGCAGTATTAAAAAAAATGTCCATCATAAACCCTAATGGGTACAACTTTTCTTTTAAGATATAGAGCTATAATCCATGTGTACTAGAGGAAGAACCTGCTGCGCAAATGTTTCTAT
Source organism: Percina caprodes (assembly GCA_013375575.1). Taxonomy (NCBI): domain Eukaryota; kingdom Metazoa; phylum Chordata; class Actinopteri; order Perciformes; family Percidae; genus Percina; species Percina caprodes. Next base: position 9,549,547 of record JABXJD010000003.1, on the reverse strand, counting down.
CAGTGATGTTTCTTGTCTACCTTAATCTTCCCATCCTGGGCTCCGGTGGCCAACATCTCCGTGTCCCGACTGAAGCCCATACACAACACAGCATCGTCCATCATCATGAGGTTATCCTGAGCCTGGTACTTCAGATCCTGTAGGACACAAACAGTGTATGCAATTATTTCAAGTCAGCACAAGTAATTTTGAAATGATAAAAAGTAAATGTGGCTATATATTTAACCACACAGTAAATCAGATTTATGTGCCTTTATTTAGCATTAGGCTACCTTTCGGATTTTGCCGGTGGTGAAGTTCCAGACCTCGATGAAGCCGTCCACAGAGCCAGTAACCAGATACTGACCATCAGGGGAGAATCGTGAACACTCCACGTGAGATTTCTGTCCGAACTGTGCGGGGAAGAAAAACAAGTTAAGTCAGAACACTTTAGGCATTTAAGTCATAAAGTGTATCATATCTCCTGGCTGAGCTACTGTATAACAAAATGACAGTACGCTTGGTTGAATGTAGTTTGGAACAGTGAAGAAACATTAGTGTTGCTTTCAACAATCCATTTTTTGGGACAGTGTGGGTACCTTGATCTGTCTGCTGAGCTGGGTGGGGAAGCGCTCCTCCTCAACATCTTTAACGGCAGCTTTACCCCTGAACAAATCGATAGTCATGCCAGGAGGCAGGAGGCCCTGATGCTGCTGCCACTTCAGAGACTGAAGGAGGAGAAAGAAGATAAAATCATCAGCAGCACTTTGTTTGTCAAAAGATAAATCATGAAAGACAAAGCTGTGCACATCTCTATAGTTGCTGGTGCAGGACAAAAAAGTGAATATTCAAAGAAAGTGAGTGAAGTCCACAGAACAGCTGAATGCTCCGGAAAAATACAATATGCAAAGAAGGCATACACACAACGTTTTGGCAGACAATTCGGCCTTCCACACGTCGTGGGCATTCAGTTGCTGTGTGGACTTCACTCACTTTTTAGAAGATTAATCAAGAGGCACAACTATGTCAGGATTGAGATACAAATTAGTTATCTTATAGTGAGTCTCTTATTAAGGAATTACACTAATCACATCTGCGTGTTTCTGGATCACTTACCTGTCCCAGCAGAGCCATGAGACGAGAGGGCGGCACTACGCTGACCTCCCCTGCCAGGGCCTGGGCGATGGCCGCTCTGCGTTTTTCCTTACTGCTGCCATCTGGGTATGCCTGGACATCAAGAAACACAAATATCAGAAATGCAACTGTCCTATGTCTTACAGATGTTCTCTTTATGCAACATTTGCAGCTGGAGGTATTTTGATGCCAAAAGCCTGACAAATGCCAGACAAACTGATCCTAAAATGATTTGATGGATGGATGAATAAAGAGTGCATCTTTTCACACGTTTGGTTTGGACTCACCTCTCTGGGATCAAAGTAAGAGCGAGCCAACAGGTTCTCCAGGTGGATGTATCTCTCTGGCTGGGTCTGTTTCAGCATGATCATGGGGTCAGTCTGCCTGAGGAGGGAACGGGCAGCACCCAACTCTCTCAACTCGATCAGCTCTAACACCACCTGTTCAGGAAACAACACAGACATTCATATTTAGAGGACATGTGACTTCAGGCATGATCCACCAGGTCCTTTTCACTGAAAGATCTGTTGACATGAGACAACAATAAACTAATACATATGGGTTAAAAAAGCGTAAAACGTGTAAAACACTACACAAAGACCAAAAGAGTAGACAATATTAAGCAATCAAACACTTGGTGAATTAACTTCATGAAGTGGGGGGAAAAGACGGACTAGAGAAGCTGTTGACCACAATTTATCCAAAATCTCACCTGTTCATAAAGGTCTATCAGGGTCTTATCTGGCAGCTTGAGGGACTGAATGGCTTGCAGGACAGTATCCCAATGGCCGCTGTTTATGTCTGCCACAAAGCTCTCTATACTATCCACAGTGTTCAGAGACACGGTGGTCTCCTCCTGCAGGGTGACTAGAGTCCGCTGCAGATTATTTTCTTTTAAGTACTGCATAATCAGACGGATCACGCTGTGGAAAACACAAGACATTTGGATTAACAAATATTGCAAGATAGCTCAGCTGAAGCTATTCAAATCACAATGTGTTGATGTATTGGATGAGGAGTCATAGTCTGAGGTTAGTGGGTCACTTAACAACAGCAACATAACAAGCAATCAATGGATTTTTACTGCTTAATAGAATAACGTGCTTCCCCGGTCATAGCAGAGTCTAGTGGCAACTGGCAGTGTAACGTTAGCTAATGCTAACTTATTCTAACTCATATTTGAGTTGTTTATTCTATAACTATGCAATGAAAATACAACATGAGGATAATTGAATACTTCAAATATCAGCGCCACACTTCGGACTGAAATGACCGTCATTTCGCTAAAAACGAGTAAACATCTTCTACGGGAGCGACTGTAAGTTTAGCTTGTTAGCTTAGCTCAGGAAGCTAATGCTAACGGATTGCAGACAGGCCTCTTTGACAGACAACGTTATCAAATGCGGAGTTATTAGCAGGCAATTTATTATGGAAATTACCCTTCTTTCAGATCAATTTACTGGACTACTTACTCTGCGGATTCCACCTCCAGAGACATGATTATTTATCTCAAATTAATGACCACAAGACACTCTTAAGCCTGCAGGAGAAGCAAGACACGCAGGACGGACGCAAACACGGAAGTACTGGGGGCAGTTAGGGACCTTCAAAATAAAAACGCTCAGTGTGTGGAGGTGATACATTACGTCTGAATTTGGGATATAACTAGACCGTACTGTATAAAATACAAAACGGACGGTTAAATATGATTTTCTTTTCAAGCTGGCTTACAAAAAAAGCTCTCAAAATTATAATTAAGAGCCATTAAAAGCCTTTATATATAATACCAATAAAACATAGGCTATGTAATAAATACAACTTAATGTACGCCCATGTGTAGGCTACTTTACAGTATACAGTCATTTTTTCAAATGATGTCAGTTATATTCAATTTGATTGAACTCCATCCATTCATCCATCCACAATAACAACTTTTGTAGTGGCTATAATGTATTAGGTAATTTAATATTATAAACCTGAGATCAGTTATGCTTAAAATGGAGTCCAGGGACCAACAAGGGTCCTTGAAGAGGCGACAATGGTCACCAGCAGGTTTTCTGCTAGAAATTAGTTGAAGAAGACAATATACCAGAATCAGATCTTGTATGTATGACGTCAAAGCTCTGTCCATAAGAGGACCTATACCGTGATTCTCATGAGCCTCATACGCATTAGTGTGCCAAGCAGTTTCCATCTGCTTTAATGCTATTCCTTGTTTGTTTCCAGGATGATCAACAGGGGGCGCTATCTTCACAGCTATGACTCAGAGGCCCTCTTGACTCTCTTCTCTCTTCCAGTGAAGGTCTTTCAAGGTTATGATGATGCTCAGAGCAGCACCACTTCAATCTGCAGCCCCACAGCCTGGGTTTGATTGTTCTTGCCAATCGTGACATTATCCCTCTGCGAGCCTCATCCACGTTGGAAATTAATTTGGCACCAAGTGCACACCAGACCTCCTTTGGTTTCATTTGCCTTTGCAGATGGACAAATATATTGGGAAGCAATGAGGAGGATGGGGAGAGGAGGAGTGGTGTTTTCACACAATTCCATAACACCGCAGTCATTCTGAATATATTACCATGAGAGCAGAAGAAAGATGTTGCCATCTTCTGGCATGACAAAGCAGAGGCTGCATGCTTACTGAAGAGGGAGACGCCACCACGGTGGAAGAATGACAGCAACACAAAAGGCTGTAATGCAATCACTTCATCCTTTCTAAGAAAAACAAAGGCATTTCTAAATTTATGTGAGGTGCGTGCCATTCTCGCTGTGCAAGAAAGTTACCCTTTCCCATCGTAATTGGAACACATTACCATCACAAAGAAATTTAGCCTTTCTTTGGTCAGTCAGGAAGAAAACTGTGAAAATAAACACCTGGTGGTCGGTGGTATGAATTAATATCTGGCATCAAAACACTTCACAGATATGAGTCCCACAATGTGTTTGAGCAAAAGAAGCAAACTTTGTTCTACGAAATGAGCATATCTGGATTTTAATGAATTAAACTCTGTTTAGATATCCTGCCAAAATCTAAGCATTGGTCAATCCACAATTCACTGCTTCTGCATCATATTTTTGGTAAACACTACAGACAATTCTGCATTTCTGGCAGAATCCTCACAAATCCAATCTCTTGTGTTCTCATGGAAACCATTTGAAATGCTAAACTGAAATGACCACACTGAATACTCACACCTCTAATAATAATAATAACAAAGTAAGGCATCGAGCCAAGGGCAACTTGTTCAGGGGATGAACAGATGAACGAATCAATTGGTGACAAAACTGCAGGGTGAGAGAGGTGAAGGAAGAGAATGATGAGGTGGAGGAAGAAGTCGAGGAGAAAGAACAACCAGGGATTTGTGCAAGGCTGGATCTGTCGAAAACAGACCACTGATCTGGATCCTACAACAGGTTACAACTTTAACTGTGACAGCAGACAGCTGCACCTGCTTTCTAAAACACCTTCTGTCTTTGTAGAATGCCCCAACATGCCTAACTGCCTGCAGAATTGTAGCCTACACAGTTGATGCATCAATATATTTGTGTTGTGTTTGGCTGGTAAAGAAACAGGACACACTGTAGGAAATCAGGACAATAAAGTAAAGAAATAAGAGAAGGGAGACACCCTGTGGGCAGGTACTTTAATGAAACCACAAAATAATTGAGCCTAGAGGCAAGGAAAGACATTGTGTCTGTTAAAGGTTTCATTTCAAATTCAGTAGTGACATGCATTAGTGCACTGGCATTACAACTGGAGTTGGTCCCTAGGCACAGGACTATGGCTGGCGCCCAGCGCGCTCCTAATTAGTTATGATTGCATAGGAAATATTCCTCAAATGTATACATGTACTTAGCAAATAAAGGAAATGTATTATACTGGATAACAAGGATATGGATGTAATAATTGCTTGCCAATTATTACAAAACAAATGCAAAAAACTCACATAGGAAATAGGAATTACTGCTGTGTGTCATAGCTGAGATTCAGTCGCATTACTTTTTAAAAACAAGATAAGGTATACATGATAGCACATCTTTGCGATGTCTTGTCAGCTAAAGAGGGGATTGCAGATGTGCTGTTGGAGTAGGATTTACTGTCTTTAATGAGATTTGAACAGCAAAGATGCTTTGCATGCATACTGCTTTTCAGCTAAGTACTGTATTACAAACAGTGAGATGCAGATGACAAAAAAACAAAATGATATTGATGGTTGTGCTCTGGATTAGATGGTCATAAGCCGCATCAGAGACAAAAAAAAATAGAATTGATGCAGCATTTTCAAGTAGTTGTTGGATTTGAACTGATCAGATATTCTGTATGTTACATGATAAAAGAAAAAAACATGGTCTGTGGCACCTTCACGTACATTATGAGCTGAGATTCGCTGAACAGCATTGTTGACTATTTCTCATCATCGTAAACTACAAATCGGCAGCGTGATTCACTAACTAGACCACAAATGGTCATGGCAAAATTATGTGAATATAATGTGAACAGTTTCATTTTCATCTGTTCGTTAAGTGAGATAAACCTAATCTGTGAACAAAATTTGAGACTGATTTTTAATGGGGCTAGCTTTGCATAATGTTAGTGGTCCATTGGTGGGGTCTTTGCCATGATTTAAAGACCCAGCAAAAAGTCTTCATACCTAAACAGCAACGTATGAACATTTTCAGTGTCTTAGAAAGCAACAAAAATGAACAAAAAGTCCATTAATTTGCTTCCAAGAAGCTACTTACAACTCCTTATCAATTGCTGATTTCTCCGCCGGTCACTTAACCTTCGAGTCACAAGTGGTAGTGGGTGGAAGGGTGTGTTTGTGAATGTGTGTGTGTGTTTCTGAGAGGTACTGATGATTGGGGTGGTTGTGGTGTTAAATCTTGATGGATCTGTCCCTGTAGGTTGTTTGCAGCCTGGGTCTGAGCGTCAGTCCTATTGACATGTCCATTATTCTCAATGGGTGTATTAGAAAGCCTAAGGGGACTCATTGAGAAACCCTTATTGATATTCTCAATCTTCTTGGCACAAAAAACAGGAATAACTGCATTCAGAAGTGCATTCAGTTTCCTGTAGAGGAGGGGCACCAACCCATACAGAGACGAAGAATTGGGTTCGTTCATGCCGCAGCAGCTTGCATTGGAGCGTGAAAAATTACAGGTCATCAAGGTGATAAAGCACTAAGCTGGAAAAGGGATTGTGCCTGTAAGGCAGTGTACCAGGCAGCACCCACATGAACTGATACATGCTAGTCCCTGAGCAGTCTGGATGAGAGAGATACGCAGCAGGGCACGTTTCTGCCCGTGACAATGTAAGTAGAGGCTATCCACTTATTGGGTGAATGCCGTTGCCTCTCCTCAACTGAATAGCTCCCCGGGCTGTGTTGTATTTACAGAAATAAATAAAAAAAACATCAGTGCTGACACAAGCGGATGGTTTTGAGTAGGGCAAGGTCTGTCTTTTCAGTAACTGGTCTATCTCATCCGCTTTTTCCAGGGACCATATTCATGTAAGTATGACACCCAGAACTTAAGGTGTCTTTTTTGTCAGGTTGTCCACTATAGGGCTTTATGGACATTTATGCAACATGCCAGCATCTTTTAGGCTGGAGTAAGGATGAAAGGCATGCCTTTGGGTACTTGGAGGGTCACAATGGCTATGATGAGCTTTGAGGTGTGAAATGTCAGCCAATGCTATAACCAACAAGGACTAACTCAAAATATGTTACAGTGTTGAATACGCAATAATAAAAGCTTGCATCTTAGCCTTTAGTTGCAGGCGTTGTGAGGTCCTCTGAGGTGCAGAGCCACAAAAGGCTCTGATCATTCTATTGAGGCTCACAATTGAAACCTAATTGTGTTCAGAAGCCCATTCTATAGAGCTCACAGTAGGGAGATCCGGCAGGTTGAAATTAAGTTATTATGCAAAACACACAAGACAAAGGGAGGCTATTTGCAGTTAATTAACGTGGTAATTTTCTTAGTAACTGTCTAATAATTTATACATCAGAAGGAATGCAGATGCTTAGGCATTACTCTCTGCTTACTTTTACTGGAGCAATTGCCTTGTTTCTACCTGGCTTGAACGTGCATTAGTATGGCCCTCACACTCTTCCCAGGGATTTATTGATTCTCTGTGTCTCGCTCATTGTCATGCACAGGCACGATAATAAGTAAATCCATCTTCTGTCAGCCACTGCTGAAGGGAAGGCAGTCCTAAGGGGAAAAGGGCAACATATTCAGGTCCAATTTTCCTGTCCTTTGCTAAGGATTACCATCGCATTGTTTTCTCATGTACAGCCCCGACACAGCGTCCTGAGCTGCATGTAGTGCAATGGGACTCGGGCTCATTTGGGAGACTCACCGGCAGAGAAAATCCAATAATAGAATAAATTCATCCGTGGTGGTTTAATTAACGGGTGCTGTTGGAGTGGAACAAAGCTAGTTGATGGGTGATGGGTGATATAAACACTCCAACAAAGACAAAAGTGCACTTTGTGAAAGACAAATCCAAGCAAATGTATGGGGGAGATTATTTTGTATTCTGTTCCTCTTAAACCAACTCAAACCACATACAAGACTGACATTTAGCCCTGGCCCATTCCTGAAGTATATACTTGGCTTTATTGCAGTGTGGTAGCATACTGTATATGTCAACTCTCCACTTGGCCTCTGAGACGTGGTTGGTATTGAAAGGAAGTCCTTGACATTCTTTTCTGATCGAGGCCATTTTCACTGGTCCACAGCAGCACATCCCAGCAGGGAGCCTGCTTCAAGCTGAAATAATGGGCCGTGGACTGTCACCGTGCCCCATGGCAGTTGTCATCTATAGAGAATGGACTGGCATGCATGGTTCCTTTTTAAATATTGGATCGGGCTGAAAATCACAAGTGGGTTCTTGCAGAAATGGAACAAGTAATCGAAAATGTCACTGCCTTGCCTCATCTGTCCTATAGCACCACTCTGTGTTATATTACTTTTTCAGTGGCATTTTGTCTCTATAGGAATGTAACTGTCTGTCACAGGTGAATGAAACAATCCTCTGTTAGGTCATTTATATTCCAGTGTGCAAAGAAAAGGTCAGGAAAAAACCTGATAGCCAATTTGTTATTGTGGTTTCAAGGCTTTGAGTTTGAGTTGCTGTTGGTTTTGAGGTTCTGTTGTTGTTTCCTGTTATGATTGTGCATTTGTTATGTTTTTTTGTAGTCCGTGTTTCTTCCCTTGTCGAGTTAAACTTCCATTCTTGTGTTTGTCCCATGAGTGTCTGTTTGTTCTGTTTCCTGTTTTATTTTGATAGTCTGTTTTTCTGTCTAGTCTTGTCTGGTTTTACCACCTGCCCTGTGTTTTCCCGCCTCTGTGATTGTTTGCCCCACCCTGTTCCTGAACCTAGTGTCACCTGTCTCTCGTTACCTCGTTAACCTGTGTATTTAGTCTTTGTGCTTCCGTTGTCTTGGATCATTGTTTGTTGTATTTCCATGCGTCAGTGTGTTTCCCTGCCTGATTTTTCCCTCAGTTCCAGTTTATCTTGTTTCTTTGTTTGTGGACACCTTCTGTTTTATGGATTTTTGTTAAAATAAAAGCTGAAGCTCACTACGTTGCCTGTCATGCCTGCATTTGGGTCCAACCTTCTCCACCTTCATAACAGAAGAACTCCCCCCTTTAGGGACGGGTCCCAGACGTCCCAAAAAAGTCAATGCGTGGAGGGCACACTGGGGATGGACAAACAAAGTCAACCCAGGGAGGGTGGAGGACAAAAATACGTAATATTGCAAAAATCAGGAATCTCCAGTCTAAAAATGATGCAGAAAAACTATGCATGCAAACCATGCATTTGTTACTTCTAGGCTGGATTACTGCAATTCTTTATCATCAGGCTGCTTGAAAAAGTCCATAAAGACTCTTCAGCTAGTCCAGAATGCTGCAGCATGTGGTCTGACAGGAACCAGGAAAAGAGATCACATCTCTCCTGTTTTAGCTTCTCTGCATTGGCTTCCTGTAAAATCCAGGATAGAATTTAAAATCCTTCTTCTCACCTTCAAAGCTCTTCATGGTCAGGCACCATCTTATCTAACAGAGCTCATAGTACCTCACCTCCCCACCACAGCACTACGCTCCCAGAATGCAGGTTTACTTGTGGTTCCTACAGTCTCTAAAAGTAGAACTGGAGCCAGAGTCTTCAGCTATCAAGCTCCTCTCCTGTGGAACCAGGTTCCAGTTGGGGTTCAGAATGTAATTGAATTGAAAATAAATCAGACCCGCCGGAGCAGGCGGCCACAGGGCACAAGGGCATAGGACCGGGGAACTTGGGGATCGGGTGGAGGGCAAATTAATATAGGACCACCAGAACAGGCGGCCCCAGGGCACAAAGGGATCGGGCGAAGGGCAAACAGTGAAGGTGGGACCCCTCCGGTGGCTGAACGGGAAATTGAAGACTCCCTGAAGACCGGCAGCGAGGACAGAACCCCCCCTGGCAGCAAAGCAGGAAGGCAAAGGCGAAGTCCCTCTGGAGGCCGAGCTGGATGGCGAAGACCGCCTCGAGGGAGGACAGGACCACAAAGACACTCTTGGGGCCGGTGGGGAAGGCAAAACCCCTCTGGAGGACGGCGACAAAGGCGAGACCCATCTGGCGGTCGATGTAGACCCTCTGGAGGGAAATCATGTTTTTTTTCAATCCTCCTTGTCCTCCTTGATTACTAGCAACTGCATGAAGGAGGGGTGGGGGGTGGTCACGGAAGGCTTGTATCATCATCATCATCCTTGTGGCCCAGAGATAAGACTGTTGTTGTGAAGCATTACCCTTACAACTTACCTAACAGACAAAATATCAAAACATTATTCTAAGATGTAGTTTTGTTCTAAATGGTCTTCATACATGACAATACAGCAGTGAAAGCAGAGGTAACAGCCCTGACATGTAATAGAGCCCATTCCTATATTCTGCATGCTCTAACATTATTAGATCTAATAATAATATAACATTATATGCTTGCAACAGTCATGCAACGTGTAATACAAGAGATAACAAAGTTAAATACTTTCAATATAGTTTTATTTTAAAAATGTGCTTGTAGTTCTGCAGGCTCCCCCCAGGCCATAGCTAGTTTGATGGGGGTAGGGACATGAGGGGGGACTTCAGACTCTCCGGGGGATCCTTCTACGGTCTGATGGCCATCGTTGCCCCTAAATGACGGACCTCTATTCCTCATTTGTACCTGAAGAGACGGGTTATACAGGATATACATCAGGTGGAGGCAGTAACAGCGGATACGTTTTAACATTACGCTACTGTTAACGTTACCGGCAATCAGCTGATCGATCTGAATACGTACAACTTGTTAAGATCACACACTTAACACTAAAATCTTCTACAGTGGGAAGGTAGTCTAACACAAACAACAATATACTACAACACATGTAACGTTATCTTATAACTTATTTGCCAATCTGGTTAAACTGCCACTGTTAGCTAGCTAAGGTTAGCTTGCTAGCACGTCAAATTACGGTACCAATAAAGGTTAGAATTCATGGTACAAAAATCATTACCGACTGTAAAATTAACCAAATATACATATACAGGTGGCTTATATGTTATAATTATAGCAAAAAGACTCACGTTCAATTTACATTAGTATTGCCCTATTGGTCTCGCTATCGCGTCTAACTGTTGTTAGCCCCGCCCCTTCCGCTACGTAGCCAAGATGGCGACCGTTGCGTGTAGAAAGTGTCCATTGATCCACACTCAACTTTCTGGCCGTTTTGAGTGCACCATCCGGGTACTCAAGTCCACTTCATTTGACCGCACTTTGACAATGTGAACGCACTATGTACTCAAATAGTTAGTATTTAGCACAGAAGTGCGCAATTTGAGACACAGCCTCAGAATGTGAGAACGAATGAGAGGTAAGGGTAGTTGGGTGTTTTATAGGAATGCTAGAAGAGGAGTCAGACAGATTACTTGCATGTCAATATATCATAAATCAATCCATTTCCTCTACCCATTTTTCCTTTGCTGGGTTGTGGTATAGTGGGAACCTCCCAACCTCCCAAAGCACATTAAAATGGAGATGGGAAACATCCTGGAAAGGCTGTCAGTCTAGAACACTGGCATATCAATTATTAAATCTTTGCTAAATCTATCCAATTATGTCAGTTATATTTACTGTGCACATCCATTCTCTCAAACCCTTCTGATTTTAATGATGAGGTGGTCTTGGCCTCCAACCCTGCTCCTGGAGAACTACTGCCCTGCATGTTTTAGGGCTCTCCCTACTCACACCTGATTCTAATGATCTGCTCATTATCAAGCCCTTGACAACCTTCAGCTGCTTTATAATGAGCAGATCATTAGAATCAGGAGCGTTAGAGTAGGGAGCTACCTAAATTATGCAGTGTAGTAGCCCTCCAGGAGCAGGCCAGTGTCACCTTTTTTTAATTTTTAGAAACTTTACATTTTTAAACCCACAACTGATGATCTGGGAATAGATTTAACACGTTGCTCCTGCGCGTGTAATTAACAATACAGCCTCTAGGGACCGCATGGGTTACTGTTTCTTTTTTTATTAATGTTAAAAATAAAATAAAGACTGGAACTGTGCATATGTGCTACACATGAAATCAGTAGTTCCAAGCTTTTTGTTTTGTATCACCTAAAAATGGAGCATTACTTAGGACCCCTTGTCACAGGTTCTTATGTCTGTGATCCGTTCTGCCAAAGAGTGATTTTCCCCTCTAAAAAGGTTCTAGGTTGATTGCAACCAGACAAAGTAAAACTATTCAGTATTCCACAAGAGAAAAGCCAGACAATTATTTATCAGTATATGACTTCATTTTTAGGCAAAAGCACCAAGGCAACAACCAGCTGGTGACTGAAGGAGACCATTTTCTCTGCTAAAACTTGGAGGATGAATGCTCACTGATGCAGAGAAAACACCTGCGAACAAAAACATGCACCCATTCACACAGATGTCATTCTTTCATCAACACACACACACACACACACACTCCATTGGACTGGAGTGTGAAGCAGAAGAAGTGGTGTGAGCATCCGTCAATCTCTCCCTACACAACATCCCTGAAGCCAAGGAGTCCAAAGACATGTTTTTGCCATCTACAGAAATTCAGACATTATCAACCACAAAAAAAAGGTGGGTTTGCTGTAGAAAGCATAAAGCGACACACGTCCACTTTTAAACGGGTTTAAACTGTTTCAGTTCGGTAAAAATGATGTCCGTTCCAAAGCAGCATGACTCCATGTATGTACAGAGTTGGCAGGAGCAAAGCAAGTGGGTCTGGAGGAAAATAAAGGAAACTACTTGAGTTCCTGGTGAGTTTTAAAACCTGTCAGAGTCAGAGCTGTCTCTCTCACACACGTACATACACACAGACTGTAAAAACATGCCAGGGGTTGAATTCAGACACATGAATTGGGATGAAAAAGTGCTTTGCTTTCAGTCTGAAGGAGGTCAGAGCTGAAATGTACAGTCACTGGGTCTAATAGCTGCAGCTGACTGGAAACAAAGATTTTTAACTCTGGTTTTGTAGAACATTTTGTATCGCATTTGCATGGTGTTTAAAAATAAATAAATCATATTGACATTAGGCCTGCACAATTTGGGGAAAAATATGAATAACGATTTTTAAGCTTAGATCATCATTGTCATGATTTTTTTCTCACGAAGTGTAATGTTTATTGTACACATGAACCTTGGCAGTACCAAACATAGATTTCTTTTTTGTGGCTATCGCACATTGCGCATCACCATAAGCCTGTAAACATAGAGGCTTCAGTGAAGACAAGGGATGCAGAAATTATATTGTGAAACGGGGGAATCGAGATCCCGATTGAATAACGATTTATCGTGCAGGCCTTATTGACATGATTCATATTTAATCCCTCCCCAAGAGCACGTAGTAACATAGAACATGTGCTGCTCATCAAATGAAACTCACCGGTGGATGTTGTGTTCTGTTAAGGGTGAAACGGGCCAAGCCTTGAGAAGCACAAGCATCGTTTCAAAAGGTTTCTGATGCATGAAAATTTGGCAGCTCAGGCTTATTGAGCTGGAGGAACTGCCTGCGCTCTGTTGTTTCGAGCTTTTGCAGCATGAATGTTAATTGGTGTTTAGTGTTTTTTTGCCCCCAACATCTTCTTCCAGGCAGCGCGGCATTGTTAATGTTTAGGAAGGCGACGTTGGAGGCAAAAAACATCATTGAGCATGTTAATTACTGATTGAGAAAGAGAATTGGCCTGAGGCCTCAGAAAATATCCAGAAAGTATGAATTATGTTTTGTTACACAAAGTCATTAAGAGGATGCTTTTTATGTGATGTTCCAATTCATACTATCAACCACTCAACTTACTCTAAGGTCAATGACAGGATGAGGATTGGAGTTTACATTAAGCCCTAGGTGATTCATTAAGTACAGCATGCTTTTCGATGTTTTTCATAATTTGTAACATATTCTAATAAGTTGCATTTGACTTATTAGGGCACATTCACATCACCATTTATTTCAGTGAAATTGGACACCAAACATTGTTTTTTAGAATAGAATTGACACTATCAGAGGATTTGTTCTCAAAGTAAGTCCTTGTGGAGGTTTTGTGCAAAGTTCAGCCTTAGACCTTTGAAATGTCAGTAATTTCATCGACCAACAGCTAACTGTGTTGCCACTGTTGATGTCTGAGGGGCTGTTAGGCTGTCCACAGGGGCAATAGCTATATCTTTAGCCTATATTTGAAAGAAAAAAAAAAAAACTGTCTGAGAAATGTTAGTAATGCAAGCAAACTGAGCTAGCTAGCACACTTAAATGACAGATGAAGGAATTTCTTTCTCAGAATGAACGCAAAGCACATTTTCATGCAGTCTGTATGTATGTGTGTGTGTGTGTGTGTGTGTGTGTGTGTGTGTGTGTGTGTGTGTGACAGAAAAAGCTCTGACTCTGACAGGTTTCAAAACTCGCCAGAACCTAAAGTTGTTTCCTTCATATTATTATAATTAGCTTTGGGATGAATAGAAACTTTCCTTCCGAACTGGCACAGTTGAAACGTCTCCACCTCACTTCTATCTTTCTGTAACAAACCCACATCTGGCTGTAAATGCAACTGTGCCGCCTCCAAAATGTTCTTTTCAATGTTAACACATCTTTACAAATACATGATTTATATCCAATCCATTAATATTCTGTTTGCGACTGTATGTTGGGGGCCAGTCATTTCTGTGATATTGTTCTGTACTTCACTTCCCAGAAATCTACAGTCAGTCAAACATGCTGAGTTGGTATTTTCCTTCGTTTTGTTTTGGTGGTTAATGAAGTCTGAATTTCTGCCGATGGCAAAAACATTTTTGACAGTTCAACAATGGCCATTATTTGCTCATCTTACCTATCTGGTTCTTCTGTTTATTAGTTTAAAAACTAATTGGAAACTAGAACCACATCAATTCCTACAGCTATATGACATTGCACTGCAAATAAACGGGTACATACAAATACTGTAGAAGGTGCTGACAAATTGGATGTACATTCAATTTGTGACAGACATTTGTCGATGCTTAAATGTTGCAGATTATTACTTTTAGACACAATGAATCAAACCCTTATCCTTGGCAGTATTCACCTTTTGCACTGAGCTATACAGAATCTCTTTAGCCTGGCACTGAAAAGAAAGAGCCCTTCATGCACAAGCTGTTGCTCCAGGCCACTCTCTACTTTCCTTTAAGTCAATATTTATTTACAAAATCATTATCAATCCCATAGTTTTATTAGATTTACTTCTGAGAAGAGGCACTAGGAAAAAAAATACCTTAGTCGTCTTCTGTTGAAGAGAGAGAGTATGTTACACCAAATGTCTTTTGTGACCAACGAGAATGGAATGAATGAGTGATTTTAGAGAGCGGAGGGGTTTCCAAACTTCCATTGAGTGGAGTAAAAAGCTTATACAACACTAAAGCCCATGCAACCCAACATTGGAGAGCTGATTAGACTCAAAAGTAAATCCAAAACAGTGGGGGTGCCAGTGCTGGTTTCTCCCTGCAGAGAGTAAAAAACCCACAATATAAGACATGAGGCAATTTTGTGACTTTAAAGCCCAACCCTAATCTCATTTAGTCATTCCTTTTTGTACCAAAAATGTGTTTTTTTTGTATTGTTAATTATTTTTTAAATTATTATTATTATTATTATTATGAAAAGGATGAAAAAAAGCAAACTGGCGCTGTAGCCTACATGTCATCAGCAGACAGCGCGTTGTTAGTGGTATTGAAGATTCGGGACAACACCAACATCATCTAACTGCACCAAAGTGATATTTACAGGTCCTTTTACATGCTGTTTAATTTACTATCTAGCCTGCAAGCTGACTATAGCAGTGCACTTTTTCCCGTATTTGTTCGGTGGCTTGTACAATAAGCTTTGTTGCAGGACATGACGGGTTCACGTAAGTTCCCCTCCTGGGCACTGCAAATGTGCCCTTAAACCAGGCACAGAACCCCCTGCTCGGGGCGCCTGTCATGGGCAGCCCCTTCACTCTGACATCTCTCCATTAGTGCACCAAAGGGATTAATAAAGCTAAGTCTAAATGTAGGTCCTGGGCATGTGTATAATAACTATAACAGAGGTTCAGTGAGACCGTCTGCTCCGCAAATAAAAGAACACTGACGTAAAGCTGGGCGATATGGGAAAAAAAAAAAAATCACAAGATGTCTTACCCAATTTAGATGTTGCGGCGATATCGTAGGGTCGACTATTGGTGCTTTCACAAAATATTAATTATGGTTTAATAATGAAACAGCTAGTAAGTCTAGTAAGTTTAGAAAATTACATCACTTTACTGTAGTCTACTGTATATCAACGATGTTCCACTTCCGAGATTGTTCAGGTGCCGCCGGAACATCCGCTGGATGTTCCCCTTTTGAAGCCGGATGACCCACCCCGTCCGCTTTCTTTGTGTTGGCATTCTGAACTCTGGTGGATTTCTGAGGACTATGGTGACCTGGTCCTCAGATCTCTGCAGGGTAAATCCAGACAGCTAGCTAGACTATCTGTCCAATCTGAGTTTTCTGTTGCACGACTAAAACAACTTTTAAATGTACACACGTTCCATCAAAAAAGGTCCCTCCTGAGGCTTTTTTCAGCGGCACCGTCATTGTGTCCGACGCTCAGCACCGACCAAGACGATTGTAATTGGTTTTAAAAAAAAAAAAAAAAAAAGCTTTCTCCCATCCCAGAATGCTGTCTGGACTAACGCTGCGGAGGAGGGTCTAGCAATGTGAGACTACTTTACTGTAATGCAGCCTTTGAAACCAGGAAAAGACAACACTTGTTATGTCTTACCGCAATATTACGCTGTCCAAATACAATGTCATTTGAGACGATATCTAGCCTCATATATCGATGTTGATATAATATTGATATATTGCCCGGCCCTATGCTGATGTCACTGCTTTGTGCAAGATTTGATTGCCGTCTCTGTATTACACAGGTGTGGTATCCTTTTCAATATCATATTAAGAAAGGTAGCACTTGTAGGCTCTCAAGGGGTCAACTGCAGAAACTTAAAAAGATATCAGAAATGTGACGGTTTGTTGTTTCTGTCCTGTGGCTCTGCCATGCAGCTCTCCTTCTAAATGAAAAAGACATTTTGTCTGCAGAGAAATGAGTCAGGCTGTCAAAAATGGAACCATACTGGTCACATCCAAAGGTCACATCCTGTCTGGATGGCATTTTACACATCCTCCATCTAAATGTAATTTACATGATGCATTATATAATTAATATTTTAATATACAGTATGTTCTAATAGTTGAACAATTATTCATATATACAATATATATATATATTTTGGCAAAATGATCCACACTCAAGGATTACTTTTCACAGTGGTCCTTCGCACAGTCTTCATCTGGTTGATGGAGTTTGCTCAGTTGTCATGGAGATAGATCATAGCACTTTTAAGGGCATCTTGTCTGTTTTGTTGAGAAAATAAAGCTAGAAGTATTATTTTCATTTAGTTTGACAAAAGAATTTCAGCTCAGGTTAATGTTAATTAATGTCCAATGTCTACTAAACAATGTATTTTCAGAGGTAGTATATTATTGTTTTGGATCCCTTCTAATGTTGCACTGGTCCATTACATCCGCTTTAACTGAACTCAAGACACCCTTGAAAAACTGCAACTGTGACTTTTAGGAGACATAACATGTTGAAAACATTTTATTCTTTTTTTAACTGCATTATTTTTCAAAGCAGGAACCTCTTCCTTTATAATTAAGTACTGAGCCTCATAGCGGTAGCCTGACGTCAAGATGTTGGGTCTGGGAGCTCACCATTGTCAGGGCTCAATCTGAGGGGCGGGACAAACACTTGTCTTTCAAATTCCCTCTGCATGCAATAAGATAGCGCTACAACCAACCAGAGCAACGCTAGTTGATAGATTAAACAGTAAAAATCCAAACACATCTTCCTTTTTTAAGAATGACTTCTGTGCCATTCTTTGTTCTTTTCTCAAAGAAAAACTAAACTCAACGTTTAAGTCTTCCAGAGCTGCGGCCAAAGCCGATTCGAAAGACTGTATTCGCCAACAGCAGCAGCCATTTTCTTTGTTTTCAAGTAGCAGGGAATTCACCCAGAACCGTCGCAACGCTGACGTTATTATGTAAAGCCCGCCCACCGACTCTATACACAATGTGATTGGCCTGACTAGAGTTTGGGCTGCTAGGCTGATTTAGGTCTAGATTTCTAGGCTATCGTAGCTGTGCAGTTAGAAACAAATGTCCAATGTGAAAAAAATCTCACATATTCAATCTGCTGGGTGAGGGAATATAAGCCAGGGCGAGTGCCTCTGGGCTAAATGATGTGACCTGTTGAGTAGTGTCAGAAAATCCTGACACAGTATCCTGCAGGGAAAAGAAAAGTGTAGAGTTATAGTCTCTTTTCTTCTCCCTCTATCCTCATATGAACCCTCGCTGTTTGTATTCATAGTCAGCGCAACAATTACATCATACCATAACATTTAGTTATTACACTCCTGGAAGATCTTTAATATATTTTTCTATTTCATTGCATTCTTTATGTATATCCCTTATTGCCTTTTCATTCTCATTCCTTCCAATCTTTAGATCTTTTCTTGATTAACTGACATCTCTATTCGCTGCTGCTGCAGCAGCAAGCCTCTTCCCCCTTAGGGATCAATAAAGTTTATTTTATCTTATCTTGTTTCTCCAGAGAAAGTTGACTGAGCATGAATCCTGTTTATCACTGATGTGATCAGACCCAGCCACAGTTAAACGAATTAACGCCAGGATGCAGCATTAATACCTGTAAAAGTGTTGACTAAACACCCCATGTCACCCTCCGCCTCTGTTCCAGCCCCACCCCAGGCTCTGTGTGATTTGAACCTATTTTTAAAGGTCCCATGGCATGGCATGAACATTTCACTTAATGAGTTTCTTTAACATTAATATGCGTTCCCCCAGCCTGCCTATGGCCCCCCAGTGGCTAGAAATGGCGATAGGTGTAAACCGAGCCCTGGGAATCCTGCTCTGCTTTTGAGAAAATGAAAGCTGAGGGATCAATACAAGCTCTATAAAGACAATAACGATACGTGTATCTACATTTTAACATTTATTCAAACAGTATACACTGTACACACAAGCATATTCAACATGAAGGCCTGTGTAAGTGGGTGTTTATCAATTTTGTGACTTTTCATATGTTGGTTGAAGCTTGTGTGTCTACAGTTCTATTGAACCTTTCACACATGCAATTTACTGCAAAATATGATCAGCAACTACAACAAGATAAACATTACCAGCTAATGAGCTACCACGTTTTGCAGTAAATTGCACGTGTGAAAGGTTTAATAGAACTGTAGACACTGAATTTGTTTGAAAGCTAGAAGCTACTGAACAATGAGCTAACGTTACATGTATGCAGTATATTTCAAGCTAACGTAAACTGTTAGCTACTGTAAGCTTAATGTAATTAAGGTTGATTAATGCAATTCTCCTTACCAGTAAGTGTTATGACAACTACAAACATGAACTCTCACGAGTTTATTTAATGACAAGGGATTAATGAGAGATAATGACTATTGCTTACATCATAGCCTATTAGTCTCGGTAATGTTACCTACTATTGCACGTTGCGGGCAAAGTTGCCGACAGTAGTCTCCTCCTGCTAGCAGACTGACGATGATTCACCTTCTCCATCTCAACAAAAAAATTAAAAATAGCACAGTTAACAGTGCCGACCATTTTATCCAGTGTTTTGAATACAGCGTGCACAAACGACGTGCACTTGCTAGCCTGTTCCATTTACATGTTCTGCAAATGCAACAGAGGAGCCTGGCCTAGCCTCTGAAGGACCAGTCCTACCAAAGAAGGATCCTTGACTTTGAGAAACGTTGTCTGTCTATTAATCTGCGCTCGATTGCTCTTCAGTCATCCTTCAAGTACCTGATATCTGTCACACTAACTTGAAATTGAATTGTGAGAACTGAATGTGAAGATATAGAGTTGAATTTTCATTGATCATATTTTATTGGATTTCAGTTCCAAACAAACACATTCAATTTCAAATTATACTATTCAGAAATTCAAACAAATGATTTAAATTCACTTTCTGTTGGCACACATTTCCGCCCTTATGGAACTACCAGAACAAAACCAAAATTATGATAAACTATAGTTGTCTGTAAAGCTACATTTATACTTCTGTGTCAGCAACACCGCTCTAAATGTCGCTGGCCTATGAAGGGTTTTGTAACAATAGATGCATCATGTCCCACATTATCAGGCACATCATGTTATTAATCTCCACTGGCATTGGACAACTAGTCGGCATAGAAAACACCAGCAGCCCATTCAGTCTTGCAGGCTCCCCTTCTATCTTTTTGAGGAGGTGCAGGTTACGTTGTAGTGTCGGGTACAGCTACGGTGGCAACTTGCAGGCTGTGTTGCTACGCCATAACCCCCTAATGCACAATCGCATCATATTTTCACAATTGCAGTTCTTGAGAAAACGGTCCCTGTCTGTGTTTACTCTTGCTCGGACCACTGTAATTCTCTCTACTCCAACTACAGTCAGCTAGGCTTTTAACAAAGGAAATCAGATTACATCCCTTCCATTCTTGTATCTGACTTTCTATAAAATTTATGATTTGACTCATAACTGTTGAGGCTCCACATTGTCATGCTCCCAGTTGATATGTTAATTCTTTATGAGCCACAGCCCAGCCTGAAATAAATCCAGCTTTACACATGCAGAAACAAACCCCTTTTGCTGATTAATATTTTCAGCTAAAAATGTCCATTTCAGCTTTTTGGTAAAAACTTGGACGTACCATCCTGTCAGGATTGTGATGCTTGGACCCAAATGCAGGAAGGAGAGGAGTGTGCAACAGTTTGAAATAAACAATAATTTTAATGTAAACACAAAAAAGGAACCAACAAACTGGTAAGCAGAGCAGGTAAAAAAACTCCAGGAACACAAAAACACAAATCCAGAAGACAGAATAACAGCAAAACAGGACAGCATGAGGAATGACAAAAGACGAGCCACCAACAGACACAGAAAGACAAAAAATAAAAAGCGTGGGTCCTCTTCAAACTTCAAAGACCCTCACTGACTGAGTCCAGAGGGTGAAAAAGTGGCACTAACTCCATAACTGCTGGGTCCATAAGTGGTTGGTTGTGAGGCTTGGACCCAAATGCAGGAAGGAGAGGAGAGTGCAACAGTTTGAAATAACCAAAATGTTCTGTAAACACAAAGGAACTTACAAACTGGTAAGCAGAGCAGGTAAGTAATCAGGAACACAGGAAAACTCCAGGGACACAAAAACACAGAGAAATCCAGGAAGTTAGAATAACAGCAAAACACAGGACAGCATGACAAATGACAACATGGGGATCCACCAACAACAGACACAGAAAGCACAGGGAGTAAATACACAAGTAAACGAGACATAACAAAGGGCAGGTGACACGAGGCAGGTGACCAGGTGAAAGACATCAGACAATTACAAAGGCGGGAAAACCAAAAGACTGGAAGTAAAACAAGACAACACATAAGGGAACAGAGAGACTTCAAAATAAAACAGAAACACCAACAGAAAACTACAGAAACTTGACAAAACCATGACACCATCCCATTCTCAACATTTGGAAAAGTCATTTTTACATGATTAAGAAAAAAGGCAGAACTCATCTTATCTTGAGAATATTAAAGGGCAACTCAACATGGGGCTGAAAAACAATAATTATGTTTCTGTAGCAGCCATATCTGTAACCATATCCAAAGGTGATATCACAGTGAACTGGCCACACCTAGGAGCACGTTTCTACGTCACTGCAGGAGGAGGGAAGTTAAACCACTGGAGGTCAGAGGAACAAAATATCCATTTGATGTGGAATTGGTCTTTAAAGTGTTTGGCATGGCTTTTTCCTTTTAATTTAGTTGCATATAAGTAGAAAAATAATAATGATTGCCTTCACTTACGGTTCCTTTGCCTTACCCCCAAGTTAGCCAGATAGTTACTCACTGTTTCAGAGTTCAAATCCTCTCAGTGTTAATAATTTGTGAACAGATGTGGATTTTAAACTCGGTCAGGGTTCTCCCAGTGCAGTTCAGTGTTGTCGTGTTAATTGCTGTCGGAGCCCTGAATCTCTGGGAGAGACTCTGTAAAAAGCACGTTCAGAATATCACAGCTTGGTCGGCCTGGTGGTTAAGTGCACTTATATATAAGAAATTCCAGGCATATACTGTATAACAAAGTCATTTGAAGAAAGCCAGTCTTCTTGACAACCCATACCCTTCAGACAAAATATGCATTACCGCTATCTGATAAATGCATATTGCCAATCACTTATTAAAAAATGAATTCATTTAAGATTTTTGTCTTTTGTCGATTTGTTTTGCTGGCTGACATTGCTGAGCCAGTATCACTTCCCTACAGAGTATAAAAGGATGTAATCAAACTGTAGGGTAGACTCAGAAGAATAACACACGGCAAGGGATATACAGTAGTTCATCTATAGACAACAATCATTTCTCATTCAAACACACTGAAGTGGCACAAATAGTCCACACACACACACACACACACACATACACAACCTAAACGCTCTGTTTATCAGTGCAAATGAGATCAAGCGCTGATGCTCTTTACTTGGCGTAGATCTGACCTCCACAGTATGACATTTCTCCAGACACTCAAAAGTGAATTTCTCATTAACACAGATGATATTTTGATTTTTTGGGGAGTTGGTCTTTGCTCTTTCATAACACATATTCTATCAATCATTTATTAGTGCAGATGCATCTGGGGCCAAATTCAAACAAATGAAGATGGTCTTCAACTCACGACGTAGCAGCAAGTGAACCTGAACACCCTCTTCAAAGGTCCCATGACATGGTGCTATTTAGATGCTTTTATATAGACCTTAGCGATCCCCTAATACTGTATCTGAAGTGTCTTTATATAGACCTTAGTGGTCCCTAATACTGTATCTGAAGTGTCTTTCCCAAAATTCAGCCTTGGTGCAGAATTCCAGCCACTAGAGCCAGTCCCACAATGAGCTTTCCTCAGGATGTGCCATTTCTGAGTCTGTAGTTTTTGAGGAGGAGAGGAATGGGGGGAGGTGGGGGTTTGAAATCCATGATGTCTCTCTCTCATGGGTGGGTGGGCCAATTCTCTGGGTGGGCAAAGCAGAGAAAAGGGGAGGTACCCTTTCCCCTTATGACCTCATAAGGAGCAAGATTCCAGATAGGCCTATCTAAGCTTTCATTTTCTCAAAGGCAGCGTATGATACCCGGGGCTCGGTTTACATCTATCACCAGTTCTAGCCACTGGGGGACCATAGGCAGGCTGGGGGAAGGGATATTAATGTTAAAAAAACTCATAAAGTGAAATTTTCATGCCACAGGACCTTTAACAATGTAGACGTACTTTTAAGTCTTGTGAAATGGCTCTCTTTTTAATTTCTTGAACCAGAATAGTTTACCTACCCTTTTACTCCTACAGTAGTTTATCATTTATTTGTTGTCAAATTGTTCACTGGCACTTTATTTAGTTTAAACAGCTTCTAATCTGCATCTAATTCCATATTATTAATTAAAGGCAGGGCTGGTAATGTTGAAAAGCTAGCAAGATTTGAAAGTACTATACTTCTCTATGTCACGGAGAACACATTGAGGGGTAAATAGAGCAGGCCTATTCATGACCAAAATAAACCCGTCTGTTAAATGACACTTTTGAACAAGAATAGGCATAAAAATAAAGTTGCAGACAAATAGCCTTGTTTAGCTTTAAAAGATCGTATCGAAAAGGATGAGATCTCTTTTTCTCGCTTCTTTTATCAACTATCAAACTCATTCTCCTAAAGTTGGCTTTGCTGCCTCTGGGCTGCAAAAACATGACAAACCCAATCAGAGCGACTCGGGGGAATTTCAGGGCAGATTCGGCACGATATTAAAGGTCATCTCATTTTGCTCTGACTAACTAACTCTGTTGTCTCTTATACTCTCGCAAGGCGATGCATCTTTTTCATCCTGCTTTCCTGCGAGCTCTTTCTCATACACTCACACATACTTTCTTCTTCCCTCCGACTGTGCAATATTTATAATATTATATTATTATATATATAGATAAAATATAATTATGTTATATAATACCTCAAAGGACACTGGAATCTGTGCAATTTCATACAGTGCAATATTTAACCATTTAATTTCATTACTGTGCAATATTTATTTATTTGTTAATACTTTACACAATGTGTATTCAAAGCTATTTTATATATGTATACAGTTGCTCTCCGGACTCAGGAATGTGCACCAGGTCCCCCCCCTCTTTTTTCTCTGTACTACCTATACTTGATATTTTTGATATTTTATATTCTTACATCTTATATCTTTTATATTTTGTGTCAACACTGTAAAGGGATTGCTTCAATCTCATTCCACAGGTACTGTGTACTTGTGTATAATGACAATAAAGGCATTGTATTCTATGCTCTTCTATACAGTTTTAATCAATTTTCTGCCTGGAGAATATAATGGTCAAATGTGTCTGAATTGTGCCCCCATTGGAAATTGTTAAGGTGATAGAATATCACACTTCTTATTCCCCAAAGTGAAATAGAATTAGTTTAAGTCCAAATCTTGAGCATTTGTATAGAGAAAATCTCTCTCAAAGCTCCAGTGCAATCACTCCTGGCTGAAAGTTCACTATAACTCCACTCCATTACACTTGATGACTTCTATATAGACTCTCAATATCCATCTTGTTGAAAGGCTCCTCACAATGAAAGCATGCAATTCATACTGAGGAGTCAATGAGACTCAAAGTAGTCCCTCAGACAAAAATCAATAGCATTTTGAAGCCTGTGCTTTAGTTTGTGGTAAGTTATGGTATGTGTTGAGCTTCAGAGCTGGGTATGATCATTCCTATATGCAATTCACATTATGCACTACACTATGCACTACTTTGTATGCAGCATCCACCCCTACATGCTCCCTTGTCAGTCCCTATCTCTGTGAATACATTTGCAGTTGTAATTTGGAACATAATTAGCAAAACAAATTTCTGGCTTGAAGGGACGTCCAGAATTGTTATGGCACACACTGTATTACTGCAATGCACCTGCTTCATCTCCCCCTAATTTCCTGTCTGCATCTTAAGTCTGCTTTCCAATAAGGACCTCAGGAAGAATAGCACCTGCAATGCAGGAGCTAATGAGGATCCTAAATAAACAAACAACCAAATACAGGTGAAAAGGTGAAGAAAAGAAATTGTATTCATGTTTTTACATGTTCCTGGTGTAATTGGGGTCAATATTGTTTCCCACATTATTTTTGTATAAAGGGAAGCAAACACATTTGACTACATATTATTTTGTGTGCAAAATAAAATTTAAATAACTTTTTTTAATGATGGTTTAGTTTAGTTTCTAAGTTTATAATGTTGTAGCCAGTCCCCCTTAATTAACTGTACAGTAAAAGGAGCGGCTTTAGCCTCTACGGCTAATTTCCAGCTGTAGTTCCTGGCCAGCTGACAATAGGCATCCTAAAATACAATGGTTAACAAATGAAAATAAATTACATTACATCGATAATGACAGACCTAAGCAAAAAGGATTAAGACAACAATCAAGCAAGCACAGTAAAGCAAGCACAGATGATGAAAAATGCATTAAAGCAGTCCATGGTAAAGCGTGATTTATGGTTCTGCGGAGGCTACACGCTGATATAGCCTACGTAAGTGGCCTGAAGTTGGTGTGCGTGTGTCGACCTCAGCAGGGCCGGCGTGTGTGTGTGTGTGTGTGTGTGTGTGTGTGTGTGTGTGTTAGAGAGAGTGAGAGAGTGACAATTGAGTGAGAAAGTGATTAGCTTCGGAGCAAGTAGGACTCTAGAGTCATAGTGAGAGAAACAAAAGTGTCTCCCCTGTGCTTTCTGACCACGGTTGGACATCTGTAGCAGGAAAAGTTAACCCTCTCCTTGTTTTCATGTTGTTTATGAAGAAGGTGAAAGAGGAGATGAGTAAGGAGAAATGCAATGCTACCAAACCACAGCCGAGCAACGTGTAGTTACATTTTTCAAGAGGCGCACGTCAGGCTACAGCGTAGGGTCCGGCGTAGGGTCTGTTGATTACAGCCCAGTCTAATGGCAGTTTGTAAAATGGTAATGTTGTTTAATGTATTGGTCCGTGTACAGGGTGAGCATGAATTTTAAACTAATGTATTTTAATGGGAAGCATCTTTTGTGATAAAAGCACGATTATGGTAGCGAGTATTATTGAAAAGCATTAAATCCGCTTAAGGAGGTTGGTCTGGGTGGTGGATGGGTCAAACAACACAGGACTTTCACCCTGGAGACTGGGGATTGCGTTCTGTGTGTGGCGGTTCCTTTCCACGTTCTTCTTCTCCGAACCACAACCGTCCGTTGCTGTAGCGCGTCCCGCGTGTGGCGGTCCGTCCCGTTGTTGTCACCGGCGTGTGGCCTTTCATTTCCCCGTTGTTGCGTCCCCAGAGACCGCGCATCGTGTCCCGGCGGCCGTTGTTCATAAACGAGAATAATCGTGTCCATGTTGACAAATCAATAGATCAAACTAACGTGACCATTTCACAAACTACCGTGAAACCGGGTTGTTGATTATATACCAATAATCTTTGTTCAGATATTGATTACTGTCTAGACCTTATATAATATAAAATATTTCCTCAAACCAAGGCTTAATAATCCACTGTTTTTGCCATAAATGTGTCATTTTTTTAGATATCTTATGGCTGAAAACATCAAGTACTTTCATTTTAAATCTTGTACGCCATTTTGGCCCTTGGGAAGACCTAAATAACACACTTGCAGGAATTTCAATAAATCCATCTACAGACACACTTAATGGGGGTGTTTTTCTGATGCTCTGGTTTATCCATTAGGCTATTAGAGGCTCCTTACAAGCGTGTGTGTGTGTGTGTGTGTGTGTGTGTGTGTGTGTGTGTGTGTGTGTGTGTACACGCAAAGCATCTGTCTCTTTCTGTTGCAGGTAAACAGCCCTTGTAAGAGGTGTTGTGATGCTTCCTCAGCCGTCAGCTTCCTCCCTGAGGCAGCTTCCTCCCTCTAGGATCGCCAGTCAGCCTCGGCTTCCTCTGGCTTCCCCCCGCCCTGTCTTCTCATCCTGTATGACAATAAAATAATGGCTGTAGGATAGCTATTTGATACCGTAATCACATGTTGCCGGGAATGTTGCACACACGGCTGGTGATGTGTTCCTCTCAAAATAGTTGCAGGGATGCAGATTGTCCTCAGTGCTGAAGTGCCACTTTATCTTGTAACGGGGTGAAGAGTCTTGCCATGAAATTAACTCGGCTTTTACTGGGATTTGATGAATTTAGTTTTCATGGCAATATAAAACACTGATCTTATGCTGTGATTGTCAGATTTCACGGTTAAAAATGAGTTTGAAAGGAGTCACAAGTTCACAGCTGTCATGTTGGGGAAAGTTATGTATTGATTTTCCTACAGAAGAGTAAAAGTGTCATCTCAATATTTGCTTTCAGAGGCACAAGGCATACAGAATTTCACAGTGAAAGGTGGTTCCATTCAGACACCATTAGCCTCAAGGCCAAACAAATGCTGCATCTGTTCGGTCCACCTCAGTCTTGTTATGGGTCAGATCCTCTATTGTCAGGTGTTCAACACTTTAGCTTTTAAATTCACATTAATATTATTTATCTTACCAAACCTAATGAAAATCATGACAATTTCAAACTCCAGTGGATTTCTGAGGACTATGGTTACCTGGTCCTCAGATCTCTGCAGGGTGAATCCAGACAGCTAGCTAGACTATCTGTCCAATCTGAGGACTATGGTTACCTGGTCCTCAGATCTCTGCAGGGTAAATCCAGACAGCTAGCTAGACTATCTGTCCAATCTGAGGACTATGGTTACCTGGTCCTCAGATCTCTGCAGGGTGAATCCAGACAGCTAGCTAGACTATCTGTCCAATCTGAGGACTATGGTTACCTGGTCCTCAGATCTCTGCAGGGTAAATCCAGACAGCTAGCTAGACTATCTGTCCAATCTGAGGACTATAGTTACCTGGTCCTCAGATCTCTGCAGGGTAAATCCAGACAGCTAGCTAGACTATCTGTCCAATCTGAGGACTATGGTTACCTGGTCCTCAGATCTCTGCAGGGTAAATCCAGACAGCTAGCTAGACTATCTGTCCAATCGGAGTTGAATACTCAGATTGTTGCTGTGCTGATTGACCCAGCCACGACCCCAACCAGCCTCCCTGCGCAGACTTTCGGCTTTTCAGTACTACTCTACTACAACCGTAGTCATGCTGTGATCACGAAAATGCTTCCCATTGAAATACATTAGATTACAATTCGTGCTCACCACCACGAAAAAACAACAACAAATGTGTCCATGTTTGTGACCATTTTTCCGAACTGCCGTGAAACTGGGTTGGATAATAATTTTTTTCACTTTATCCATTTAACCTAAAAACGTTAAATGTTAGTTGATTTCTGTTTGAATCATTTTAATTTGCTAACTCATGAGTATCGAGTGATGCATTCATCCCGCCAACATATTTTCCAGTTGATACAGGAGCATTGCTAGGGTGATCAAACAGCACACCAACCTGTATTGCTGCGATGATCTCATCACAATTGTCACCTTTTTGTAGCGATTATTCTCTCGCTATTTCGTCAATTATGTAGCTAGGTAGCTTGCTAGCTAAGTCGAAAGATAACGCATTCCTATTCTCAACGTACAAAGTTCTGATTGGTTGATTGTTTTAACAATCAGTGAACACATCACACATCAGACCCATTTGAATCACTGAACTATGTGGATACGGGATCAGAGAAGAACCAATCTAAGGTTTTACCCTCTTAGCAAGGGAGGATCATTTGATAGTTTCCAACTGCCAAATGTGTTTGTTGTTATTTTTGGAGTTTAGATTGCCCCTAGAGGGAGATTATGTCACTTAATGCCACTTTAAGGCATTGATGGAGGATGCACATGCACAATAAACATTAATGCCTGTGATTTCATGCTATTCCTTTGAATGACAGATGGCCGTAGCGCAGCAAGAAACGCAGCAATGCACAAGCAAAAAGCAGAAAAGAGGAAAACTAAGCATAAATAAGCATCATTGTAAATTAAAGTTGTTTATAGAAAAGCTCTTTGTGTATGTAAGAACTAGACACATTTACTGAAATATTCATGTCCTTTAATTAATAGCAGGAGTTCATATTCTTGGTTTTGCTACTTTGATAAAACACTGGCCCAGTTTACTCTCAAACAGCAAATGTTTTCAATGAACGTCCGTGACTTATTGAACGTCCAGTGAGAGACAAGGAGTCAAAAGGCCTCTTTCCTTTCTAGGAAAGCTTATGAGTGCACTTTCATGTTCAAAGTGTTGCTGGGGAGGTCTGTGTCTCCAAGCAACTGTCAAGTTCTACTGACCATGTGCTCTAGTAAGAAACCACGTCACGTGTCCCAAATGAACTAGGCTACAGATGAATTAAACATGAATATCTGTTTTTAGTTAGCGGGCCACAGAGAGGCCCACTTCCTTCTCAACGAGCCAGTTATCACAGACTCAGAGACTGCTGGGATTGTGGTGCTTTGATAACATCAGATTATTTTCTCGTGTAAAAAGCCGCCAGGAGTCGTATCAAGATGCTGTTTCCTGCCTGTGTGTGTGTGTGTGTGTGTGTGTGTGTGTGTGTGTGTGTGGGGGGGGTTACGTGCACCTACGTGTCGCCATCTGGTATCTGGGAGCCACTGTCTTGTCCTCGTCTGGAGCACGGTGGGACGCTGAGGAAACAGGCGTAGAAAGCTTATTTATTAGTCATTTTCTGTACTGATGCTGGTTTTATCCCCATGTTCACCTGTCAGTAACACTTGACGTGTGGCTGAGGAGTCTGCTGCTAGAGCTCAGGGCTGTCCTTCTCTGAAACCCCCAAGGGCCTGAGGACTCTCTCTGTCAATTTCTTTTCAGCCATTTTTACGCAATCCTGCTGATGTGTGGAAAAGAAGAAAACTATCATTTAGTGTTACAGTGAGCCTAAGAGTCAGTAAGCAGTGTGTTTTCAACTTAATTTGATAGAACAATGTCACTATTCTGAGTCACTGCAACATAAATCAAACATGGAATATAAGCCTTTTTTTTCTTGTCTTGTAAAGTCATAAAGTTTTGTCCTGTTCCTCATTTTATCACTCTGAACTCATGGGACACTGATTAGGCCAGAGTACTTCTCACAGAAAAAGAAAAAGGTTTTATTAAGTGGATATGAGTATGTCATGTGTTGCTTTAACTCAATGTCTTTTCTTCTATCTAATCTTTGTGATTAGCTATTAGCTATTGGCTATAAATGTTCCCTCACTTACATGGTACGGAACAAGCATTATTTCAGATCCTAAAGAGGACTTTCTTCACTTTAGAAGCCACTTTGATGTTTAGCATTTTAATTAATTTTCCTTGTTAGTTTCAAGTGTTTCTTTGTTCAGATATGGAATGTGTGTCTCCATCTTGATAAAGATCAGTGGATTAAAAGACTGGGGGCTACAACGGGAATAATTATGGACTTAATTCTCATCTAGCTAATTTGCTTCTTGAAATGCATTTAGAGGTACAGGATTGATTTTATCAATTTAAAATAAGTTAGGTTGAACAACTGCTGAACAATATTGCTATATATACTATGTATGTAGATTGTACATTTTATTTTACACTTATATGCACTATACATTATGTTTTCAATGCTCTACCTAACTCCAATCAGCTGTTAGAGGCGTTCACCTTCCTGCTAAACCAATCAGAATCATTACACAAATGGCAAGGGCCAATCACAGAGTCACAACCCTGCTTTAACTAGTTGTTTCTCCCTTTGCTATCAGCTGTCGTTGCAGACAAAGAGTGCAACCCTCCACCCCCCCTTCCACCTCCAGTCATCTACTCCAGCTGAACCGGTCCGGAGCCTCCTTCGTCACCACCACCGTTGTCTAGTTTCCATCGGGGGGGGCTGATGGTTCTTTACCCCTATATAGATATATGTATAGCAATGGAGTCTAATCACCAAAGAGTTTGTACATTTTATTTCAGCTGTACAATACATCTTATTTGCATATCTGCAAACATGTCTCTCCTGATTGAATTGGAGACGTCATGTGTAAATATATATCTATATCTATGTTTATAGACCAAATCAGAGGCATTGCTAAAACCCACATAACCTGTTGCGCTAACGAGGCCATTCAAATTGTATAGGAATTTTGGAACTCATCATCTGTGCTCTGCTGATGAAAAGGTCAGGTTCTCGCCCGGGTGACGAAGACCTCAATCAAGTGGGAAGACAGCTGCAGCGCCTTCGAGACAGATAGATGTGTAACCTTAATATCAAGGTGCTGCAGAATGAAGAATGAGAGTGTGCGGAAGATAGAGGGATCAACGTTATTAGTGTTGTCAGTCCAATCTCCCTCCATCAATGATCTGGGAATGCAGTCAACTACCATTAGTGTGTCCTTCTCTGGACCGCAGGACTGTTGAACAATTATTTAGCCCCAAGGCCACTTGTAAGGATTAGGATTTGTTCTTTGCCATATGAACCAAAACTGTTATTATTGTGATCCTGTGTTGAGGATTGATGCTATTGACGCTGTTCTCTCTGTCCAATTTACCAGCCTCTATTTCCACTTCATGTAATCTGGTGTCAAGTCTTATTTTCCATCACACAATGGGAAACTGTCTGAGCAGGTAGAGACAATTTTGCATTTTTTTCCAATGCACAATTTGTTTTTATTCCTTTCATGTGCAAATAAACTTCAAAACCTTCTTTGACTACTTTGCTTTTATGACTTGCATGTCAACATATTTCATCCTACTCAACTACTCTGAATAAAAAACGACACAAAAGGAACAAATATACATATTTGAGATCAGGCCTGGATATAAATCAATGCCACCGCAGTGGTGGTGTTACTTTATATTGTGAGATCAGGCTTGTGCTTCAGTCGACCCCACACACACACACACACACACACACACACACACACACACACACACACACACACACACACACACATGCAAGCACGCACGCACATACGTCAGTCTGTCAACACAGCTCTATCTTGTCTTCCTGTTGAGATGGACAGGCAGAACACAGCCAGCCTGAATCTGCTTAGTGTTCAGAGACTCCATTTTACAAAGACACTGTCATCGTCTCTCTTGTTTGAGAATTTATGTTTAAAAAAAAAAACTTTTTTTCAGTTTTTCTCTTGTTCTGCCCATAGAGAGTTGGGAGCAGCCAATGTATAGGCTGTCATGTTCCAGCACTGTCACAAGTTGAGTTGCTCCAGTTTGTAAAAAAAACACTGTCACGCACAACAGCAGCGTGAGCTCCCATGTCGTGTCAAAAAGTGCGCATTTCCGCAGTCCGCAGTGGCATTTCTCAGTGTCACAACATGCCAGCTACCTCAACGTCAAGTGTGTGGAACAAATGTCAGGTTTTTCTAACCTTTATCTTTAGTCAGGGAATGGTGATTCATCTCCAATAACGTGTTGCTTCACATTCACAGCTTAATTCACAGTTTAAGTTTAAATGCAATCTTTGGAGCAAACTACAGGTTTATGGATCGATAAAGAACACTCCAGTAATAGCTGGGAAATCACCCTTTAGTCACAAGCTGACATTTTCTGAAATCTACTTTATCCAAGCCAGCCGTACCCTTTTATTTTGTATCTTAAAGTGTGATTTAACTCCACACAGAGGGTT
This sequence comes from Percina caprodes, assembly GCA_013375575.1. NCBI lineage: Eukaryota > Metazoa > Chordata > Actinopteri > Perciformes > Percidae > Percina > Percina caprodes. The sequence goes on along the minus strand of JABXJD010000003.1, from coordinate 9,517,148 downwards.
GGTTAGATGATGTATTTTTTCTCAGAGACGGTTGTTACCAGACACATTGATCAACAAAGAGGCAGCCTTGTAGTCAAAAGTTGCATTCAAAGTAGCAGCCGACACTGTGGACACTGCAGGTTCCCTTAAGCAGGAATTTTAATGTGCATGTGTTACAAACTGCTCGAATTACAGGACTTAATGTGATATGAAAGAAGCTACTACAGTGTGTCGTTGTGGTTTTATCTATTCACAAATTATGTTACATGTTAATTTGCACCTTTTTTGATCTGTTGCCAATTTGCATTGCACTGCCTCTCCTGTCATTTCAGAACCTGCTGTGTTCATTTTCAGTGAGTGGTTGTAGACAGCTGATTTCAATCACTCTTCATGGCCTGGAGGATAAATTAGCTGGAAAAAGCTACGGATGGGGCCAGTGGCAGGAGTGTGCCTGAGTCTGCACGCTTGGTGTCTGTTCTGTGTGTTCAGTGGTTCATTTAGTAGAACAAAATGCTACTCATCACCTTGGTTAGTGTGGGGAATGTTACAATAATCTTAAGCAAAAGTTAAAACAGTCAAGTGATAACATGTAAACGAATTTAAAACATCATCAAATCTTAGAATATTCTATGTCCCCCATTGGTGCTGTTATAAAAGATAAACTGGCCGGCATCGGCTGGCTGTGTCCAAAGGACACAAAAACATTTGGACCAAAAGCAACACATTTACTCTACCAGTTATTACTAGGATTGCTTTGTTTAATGATGCCAAAGTGCTCAATCAGTGTGCAGTGTGAGAGGGGGAGTGGGCAGCGGCTAGAGCGGCAAAAGCCAATGTCTGCTTCTTTTACTGATGTATATATTTAATGATATCTTTTGTATTTCTAATCCACACGTCAAACTTGGTACTGAACTTACTCATGCCCGTAGCAAGACACCTGTCAAGTGTGAAATCCATCGCACTAATGGTTCTAGAGATACGCGGGTTATACACTCACTCACACACACACACACACACACACACACACGTTCCTGACAGACGTTCCTGCAATTTATAGACAGATAAGAATAATTTGAAATAATCACACAACAGTTTTACACTTTACACATTTCATGCAATTTTCTTTGACATGAGGGTTTATGGATTTTCTGAAATGAATATATTTTTATCTAATTACCCTCACATATTATCAAATTACATCTTTTACAATTTTCTCAAAAGATAGTGAGTAGTTCCTGTGGTTTTCATGGATAATTTCCTGTTCACATAATGACTTAGGGCTTGTCTGCTGCATAAAGACTTTACTAATGATGAGAAATGACATCAAATGAATGACACAGTGTGTTACAAATGGCTCGTTCCTGTTATTGGTACAACAGCCTGTGATTTCTCCTTCATAACAAGCTGGGAATGAGAGAACAGGCAGGACCAAGGTATTGGCCTATTCATAGTGAGAATGTCACTGCTTTTGCATGTGTTTGTAATGAGAGTCAGTCAGTCGGCAGCCTGGGTCACTTCAGCTGGGCGGGGTCACTCTGCCGTCCATTAGTGGAAATGTCAACACTGAGGTAAAGGCCCTTAATTATTTACCACTGCTGCCGTAGACACAGTGTGTTTGCAGTCATGCCATCTCTCTCTCTCTATAGACTGTGCTGCAAGCATGGTATGGCCGACGACCGTCTGCTAAATTGGCAGCAGACAATCCCTAAGCTTTCAGGCTTAAGTAGAAACATATCATTCATCCTGCTGAGTGGTCACACATCTCATCTCTAATTAGATAACTTGGAGAGATGACAGTGATGCAGTCAGTTGTTACTGCTGTGACAGGATTCATCAAAGCTCGCAGCCAATACAAGATGGCATTCTGTCCAACACAAGCACACACAGCCTCTGGTGTTTGGCCCTGAATCCATTATTATTCTTCTTTTGTGTGTGTGTGTGTGTGTGTGTGTGTTTGCAATCACAAAAAAGGTATCCCTGGAAATAATCTTGATTCAGTGTGGTGGGGTCCAAATGGTCACATGGCATAATGGGTGAGTGATTAATTGCAAACTATCACATCAACATTATTCAAGCAGGATCTTAAATGTTGTCAGGAGAAGAAGAAAGAGAAAAAGAAAGGTTTGGTATAACCTAGTGTTATACTGTACTACGCTTTTAAAATATTTGTATAAACCTTTTAAACATTTGTCTGTATCATGGATCATGTATTTATGTATGTTTTTGATCTGTAACCTTATTACTGAACAGAATTGCATGAAGTATTCCAGCTAACTGGAAACCAAGAAGAAACCACTTTGGCTAAATGCTAAAGCCACAAGTACAAGAGTCAATGACTAAAAGGAGCTTAAGCAAAATTTCTTGGAGAACCACCAACTTCCCTCTCATAGTGCTAATTCAATACATTTATCCCCCACAAATATAAAGTAATTTAGCAGTGGGTTGTTACGTCTTAATGATGCATGAAATGGATTGGCCAGTGAATGAGTGAATCAGACACACATAATGACACACTCATGATTCAGCAGATCTACATCTGACATGTTTTATCAGGCTCTTATATATAGAAACTATATGCCCTTGTCAGCACAATATCTCAGCTAGTGCAATAGATTAACAGTGGTCGATAACGAAGAAAAAAAACTTTAGAGGTTATTGTCTTTGGGTCTGTTAATAATTAATTTAGTTTAGCCTTAAGACCTTTTCTTTGAACCTTTTAACATTTACCTTAAAGTCAGTGGTATTAGCAAAGATGTTCTGTGGTGTTGCCTTTTTTGCAGCAGTCTACAGGCACAGATCTGTGGGCGGGCCTGAATGGGCCTGGGCCCGCCCACATTGACAGCTGGCCCGCCCAATCAGAAATTAACAACAAAAGAAAATACTACTCTATAGTTAAACATAGATATTAGTACTATATGTGGTGTATTTTATCTATAACATGTTAAAAACAGTAACATTATAAGTAGGCTAAGCCTGATAAATATTTAAAAAGTTAAGTGTGTTAGTGTGTTTTCATTGGTCAGTGCAACATCAATGTGGCACTAGGCTATAAAGCTATAAATAGGCACGTTTCCCTGGCAGCAAGATGTGATGAGATGTCACGGCCACTCAAGACAATGCTTGTATTTCCACCAGCCGCGTCCCAAAAGCGTACCTCCACAAAAAATACGCGCCCTGTCTAGTTTTGACATAACTGGGGGCTTTCACCTGTGAGTGGAAGGCCTCGAGCTTGAGGCAGGCGAAACGCTCTGCTTCTGACACTTCTGACACGCCCTGTGTGGTTCGACACACAGCGGACGACAGAACACAACCGGAACGTGTGACCACTAGAGGGAGCGGCTAGTAGGAGCTGTTGTTACAATTACAAATAAAATATGTTTTTATGTCTCTGCCAATGACAAAATAATTGTCAAAATATCAACATGTAAGCTTGCTAAAGACAATGGGGAACAATCAGAAATATTCGGTAATGAGCTTAAATGTCACCATGGTAGCGACTGGAATAATTCATAACACTTGTCATTTGTTTTGAGAATGCAATGTCTCATGTCACTCACAGGAAAGTCTTTCCTCCATTATGTAATGTAGCAATTACGGAGCTTTCAAAGGCCAGAAATCTCCGTACACAAGCCTGTAGTTGATGTCATCACTATTGATCAATAATCCAATCAACTCCTCTGAGATGTACTGAGGTAATGTTCTGCAAGAGTATGCTGCTTATAAGAGAAGAAATGTATTAAAAGGGAATGTGTGAAGGCAATATATTAACTTACATTCATTTTCAGGAGGCTACTTCATACCTTACCCATGACCACTACATAAATCACAATCCTAAAACTAGCTTAACCTGAGCCTAATTTTAAGATAAACCAAGAAATAATTTCCTTAAAATACATGGTTATCCTTGTGGGGACCAGCATTTTGTACCAGGTATGTGAGTCCCCACAATGTATGAACAAATTGTGCTCCCCACAGCCCCTCTGTCTGCTTTTAACCAAATTGTTTGGCCTTCTCTTAACCTGACCATAACTTAAACCTTGACCCAAAGTCTGAATGTGAGAATCAGACAATGAGAATCTCTCATTTCCAAAAACATCCACAATCTTGAAGTCTAAAATAGAAATATACCATCACACACAGTCTCTTTCTCTCATCCTCTGTGTATTTTTGCCATTTGTTCTTTCTGTCTCTGACACAAACACTATAACATTGACTTGGGACAAATAATACAGCACAACAAGTGTGTGTGTGTGTGTGTGTCTGTGTGTGTGTGACTGCGGAGATTGTGGCCATCCGTATCAGTCATGAAAACAGCAAATTATGCTTTTATAAACACTTTGCCCTTACCACATCTTCTGCAACTAGGCATCCAGGGCATAACCCGATGACCAAAGAGGAATGCCAGGAACGTTGCAAATCTCATTAGTGGGCAATTACTATCCATGGCTGAGATGACATGCTGACATGAAAGCTTTCTGGATGACTTTTAAAGCTTGTTAGAGCCCTCCGACTTTGAGCCAACTTTCTGCGGAAGGGCTTTGAATTAAACAAGACTGGGTGTTTGCCTTGAGAACAGATCCCTGTCATTCTTTGCTAATGACAACAACACAGTGTCCGTCTCACACAAGGAGCAACAGACTATAGTGACATGTGGCTTTCAATGAGGCATGGAGGCCTGCAGGTTGTTATGGCATTGTGACAACAAGGCTTCCTTCAAAGAAAGTTTCCTTAACAAGACCTCGTACAGTGTATTGCTCAAAAAGTAGAATACACATACGATACAATAGGGTGCCTCAAGGCTGCTGGGCTACAGTGACAGCGGAGCTGTCTTTGAATATAGTTTTTCCAACCAAGTCTCGCAGAAAAAAGGATGTATGAAACTGTGGAGCCTCATGGATATAGAGCTTACGAACTAGCTTGTGTATGTTTTACCCCCAAAAGATTTTATATTTGTATTTTACAGCAGCATCATTCAATTAATTTATTTTGGCCACTTGGGACAGCAGAACAAGCAGTAAACACAACCTTGATGTATTATCACGTTATTAAAAGAACATCAGGCTGTAAATGCTCCATTATGTTCCCCAAAACCATTAACTGTGTCTGTCTGCTGTTTGGTGCTAGACCAAGCAATGCCCTTTTAGGTAGCCAACAGGAAGTCAGCTGGCTCGGCCAAAGGAAGTCACAGGCATGCATGCTTATAACCGGCTACGACTCTAGTGTGTCCTATAGTTACAAAAACGCAGAAGTACGAGGTAGACTTTTTTGGTAAACAAAATTCTTAGGAATGAATGGGGCACCATCTTTAAACACAAGATCCAGTTCTTAATAAATCTATGTTCTGGACAGGTTGCCAATAGTGGATTTACACTGGAAAGGACACTGATGCAGGTATACTTTTTAGTATTACATTTTTAGTTTTTTAACCTTTTATTTAAAGGGATATTTCACTGTTGGAAAGATGAATATATCTTTAAATTGGGTCACTTATGTAGTAGAAATGTAAAAAAAAAAAATCTAAATTGGTGCCTTCTATGCAGGGAAAAGCCAGAAAATGTATTTTTGGCTCATGTTGATGAAAGACACCAAATCCCAGAATGCACTTGCTTCACTGCTCAGAGTCCACTCCCAAGCCACACGTACCGCTTACATACATAGACAGACAGTGAGGTATTCAACTCAAGTGTGTTTTATTGTCTGTTCAACCATATACACGAAACGACTAGTGCTGTCAGTTAAACGTGTTATTAACAGCGTTCATTTCTTTATCGCGAGATTAACGTTCTTTTTGGCCTAGCAAACTTTGTAGTTTTTTTCTGTGTGTGCAACAACTAGTTACGTTAGAAAAACTACAACACCACACCGGATCTGGTTAGACCGGAAACAAAACAACAGGCACACCACACGCCGTTTGGGCTTGCGAGCCAAAGAGCAGTAACGTTACATTTTGAGTGGATGGCGAGCTTGAGACACCAAAATGGATGCCGAGAAGATTGATTGAGAACAAATTCTTCTTTGCAATGACAACCTGGCCAAGATAAAGCATAAACATGCAAGACAACATAGAGTCACACAGTAATAACACAAAATATAAACATACAAAATACAATAAAAAACAACAAAAATACAGATCAAATCAAGAGTCAATATATATAGTGTGTGCAAGGTGATTTCTAAGTGGTCTGGCTAGTACTTAACAGTAGTATTGAGAGCTTTTATAACTACCCTCCATATTAAAATAACAATCTCCTTTTTACTTACATGATGTGGGCTTACGTATGAAGTATGTAGTGAGGCATGTGCCTGCTTACTTGCAAAATGAGTTTGAGGTCCAGGATGTGATTGGACTTCATGGCAGACTGGAGCACAGAGGTTTAATTCTCAGGAGGATCAGAGTTTTACGTCACAGTGCAGAAGAGAGAAGCGAGGCAGACTTGGTGCAGGGGGGTGTTTAATTGGGATACTGTGTGGAAAGAAAGATGAACCACTCACTTTCTCACTGGTGAGACAACAGAGCATCCACACCTTCACATTGTGTATACAGTAGTGGTGAAACATGTAACTGTTTCCACAATCAAATTGTGCAACTAATTATTTTATAATTGATTTACTACATGCAATTATATGGCCTCAAATGTCAGTCAAAATTCAGACACAACGTACCCACTTCTCTTTCCAAGTGGATTTTCAAGAAGCCAGTTACATTGTGTGGTCATACGAATAATGAACATCTTTCACCTCAAAAATGTCAACTTTCCAGGAGGATAAAGAAAAGGCAAAGACACAATGTTGAAACCAATGACGCCTGGGTTTTCTAAATAAAGAGTATTTGTCTACATAAATTGTTGCAGTTCATTTGGACAATTGGTGCTTTTCTCTATTTCATGTTATACAAATGGCTTATTTTGAGTCTGATGAAAATGGATTTATAACTTGAATGCATCAGTTGAAATTAAAACACAGACATCACATCAACTGGAAATATGAGATTTATTGGAAGCAACATACAGCACATGCAACCTCTACCATATGAACACAACATGATCCACTGATGTGCTGTCAGAAAATCTGACAGGGGTGAAGCCAATATAAATCTTGCCGTAACGAGCTGAAGGCCTACTGTGAGGCTAAAAGCCCCCTTAGGGAAGTTAGACATCCTCCACTTTAAATTCAGGGTATTTCCATTTGCCAATGATTGTTATAATTTCCAGTAATTGTATATTCCTTAGCTAATGTTTACCTCAAATGCAACGAGAAGCAGGCATTTCTTCTTAAATTGGGCATCTGTATTTTTTTATATAGAAATCATGTTACATACACACAATACATCTCAAAATAATGGAATTTTTTCCACTGCATGGTACCGACATGGTTCAACTCGCCTCGACTCTACTCGCCTTTTTTGGTTTTCCATTATGAAAAAAAGTCGTGACTTGAAAACCTGCAGAGAGAATTGTGACTAATCACTGCGTCATCATTGCTAGTGACAGACAAGGGGGTCCCGGACAAACCCGCCGTGTTTAAATAGTTTAGTCAGCGGGGTTTTTATTTTTTTTGCTGCCTCCAGCTTCTTTTGAAACTAAATGTGTCTTCTGGCTGTGGCAACGGCCACATGCCGAGAATCAAAAGCAACACACCTTTTGACTTTCTGTGTGTGTGTCGGGTTAGGTCACGGCAGTTTCCTGCTATGACGACCAGCCACGCTCGCCTCACCCATGAAGTGGTACTAATCTGCAATGAAAAAGGAGGACGGGGCACTGCGGCCGAGCCGAGTCAAAGTGACTCAAGCAGTAATGAGTTACCATTAATGGAAAAACGCCATAAGAAACCTGTTCCCTGTAAATGAGTAAAGTTGACACATATACTGCCATCTCAATAAAAATATTCCTCAAAAAAATGCACCAATTACTTTCAAACTTTCTCCATGTTGTGCCGTTGTTTCTAAAGTGTGAATTAAATGTCAAAGTCCATGGATTATATTAAATGTGTAACTGTGGGCCTGCCATGTAGATGCGTACAGCACCATTACAGGACACCCATTGTGATTTCTTCTTTTAAAAACGGTCAGCCTTCACATGCTGTTTTTGAGTTAGTGTCACCTGCTGGACTGTGTGTGTGTGTGTGTGTGTGTGTGTGTGTGTGTGTGTGTGTGTGTGTGTGTGTGTGTGTGTGTCTCCTCACTATAATGTTTTGGTGATTTGGAAACTGGTGCGCGTGTGTGCATTTAATTGTCCCACATTCACTGACCTTTTGGTATCCACAGGAGTCAGTGTCTGCAACAAGGAAGAAAAGATAAATGAGCGGAACAGAGAAAAGAGATGGACAGAAAAGGATACAGGAGAGGAAGCGATGCATTAGTAAGATGGAAGGAAAAAAGCGAGAAGAGGGGAGCAGAGGACAGCAGAGTGAGGGAGAGGAAAGAGGGAAATGGAAGAGAATATCAGACTAGAAGGGAAGCCAGTGGAGGAGGAAGCCTCAATAGAAATTAATTTGGCAAAATTAGAATTATAAGATAACTAAGTGTGGGAATGAATCATTTTAAAGGCAGATGTCTGTCGAATTTCAAAATCCTAATAAACAAATTTTAACAGAAAAGGAAAGGACGCAAATTCCGGTGCCATGAGTGAATGTCTTGTTTGTTTGACCCATCCACCACCCCCACCTGCCTCCTTTTGTGGAATTTGGTGCTCAGTTCCTGGTTTGTTCTTGCCATAATAACGATGGGATAGGATAAGGACGGCTGTGTGTAGGTGATCTTTGACTTTTTACAAACCAGTATTCATCCTACAGAATTGCAATATACACTACAACATGGTGTGTTTGGGTCTTGTCTCAATTGAGGATGTCTCATAAAAAGCCTTGGCATTACATTCTGGCAGCGTACCGGGCTGGAAAGCGTGTGGTTTGGCTGATGAAAGTGACTGCAGCCCAATGCGATCATGATTCATGGGAACGTAAAAACGCAATCTGTTGCAATGCCGGTTCACTCAGGAGTCAGAAAGCAGGAAGAGTTTCATAGTACTGCTGTTACTGCTACTGGTGCCAATAATGTGGCTGGTGGATTCTTCAGTTCACCAAACATATGTTAGAGCTGAGAGAACGTATAGTATGAAAACTACTCAAAGTGATTAACATTCTCAGGAAAAAGTAAATCAAGGTATAGCTTCAGCATCTCTTTCACATGTTATTTATAAGAAATTTTAGAGGCTCTTTTATATTTACTTATGCATCTGTTTTGCGCTTTTGCACATGCTTTCACTGAAATGACTGCATCCAATTTTGTTCTATAATAATAAAGTCTATTCTATTTGGCTTTTGGTTAGCACCTGCAACTAGCACTCCTCAAAGTGCTTTTTACATCATACAGGAACCATTCACCATTCATACACTGTGGCCGAGGCTGCTGTACAAGGTTCCACCTGCTCATCAGATACACACTCACACACATTCACACTCCGATGCGCAGCACACTTTGACATGGGACTGCAGGGCCAGGGATTGAACCGCCAACCTTCCAATTGGCAGGCAATCTCTGAGCCACAGCCGCCCCTTATGGACCCAGTTTCCAATGAAAGGCTCCAGTAATTTGCAAATTTAATATTATTTTCTTTCACTACCACATAAGACAGGAGGAGAATCACATGTCTTGCAAATAAAAGAAGCTAAACTCTTTTGGAGTACAGAGGGGTGTCAAATAATGCTTCACACCCACTAAAAGTCATCATTTCATATCCTCCTCTGGGAAAATCTTTACACAGGATGAGGATCGCTAATCAGTATGTACCTAGTGATACAAATGTATTTTTTGTAAACATTTTGGACACCTAACAAGTCCAAGATACATTATATGTTCTTAAAGACTGAAGAAAGACTTTTTTTTTTTCTGATATTTGTGATTTTTTTTTAATTATTATGTTGATTAGCAAATTTCATGTGGTATTAGATTTATCAACTAAATACATTTCCTTTTGGAAATTAGTATATAAATTAGTATATATATTATATAAATTAGCATATAAAACATAAGTTCTTGCAATTTCTTTCCCTACAACACATGCTAATACTTAGATATAGTCAAAATATTTTAGCTCCAAATGTATAATAACAGTTGTAATGAGACCAGTTAGGAGCTTCTGAATTGTGCTTTAGAATAAGATTATATACAGTGTGCATTCTCTATTAATAAATCATCTGTATGAGATCTTTACTATTTCTACTAGTGGCACACAGTCGATTTGGTAAAACAAGGAGATCACTTTAGGCAATTACCATGAGCTAATGTTTTGACAGGAGGCGGCAGGTGTTCCCAGCTCACCACGATACCCCACAGTGAGGGATAAAGGCTAACATATGATCTTCACTCCAACTCATTAGATGACCTTTCAAACCATTGCCTTGATTAAGCTGCACATTAGTCACGTACTTCCAGTAGAGCAGATCAGTAAGCCAAGAAATCAACCTCAGAGACGGAGAACCTATCGCTGGAAAACTAGTAGTTAAGAGTAAAGGGAAGCAAAGTGTTTCAGAAAACACTGTCAAATGTTTTAAGCTGTTAAAAATAAAGGTAGCATTTATTGGAAAAGTGGTTATTTTGTTGTATAAAAACCTAATTTTAGAAATAATATAAAATAATGTCACAGGGTAGAGCTAGCCCCCATAGGCAAAGGCTTAGTCCTCGCCGCAGCAGCATTGGGTTCGGTCCCGACCTGTGGCCCTTTGTCATTCCACCTCTCTCATATGTAGGCTGTCCTATCAAATAAAGGCCTAAAATGCCACCAAAAAAAAAAACAATACAAAAAAGAACGTCACAGTTGGTGCAAACGGGGCAACAGGGATATGCCCCGATTGCAGACAGCTTGGCAGACGGTTCAGATTATTACTGACCAAATGAAGAGACTTACGTGTTTACGAGGCAGTCCACACAGGCAAGAAACCCAGAGTCTAAATGATCAAGAGGATCAAAACAGGCAAATTTCAATTTTCCTGTTACTCTTACTTCTTCATTGGTTAGGTCCAGTTCTTGTGTTTTTACATGTACATCAGCCAGGCAGCTACTTATTTACTCAATTATTTCCATAATGAAGCATTGGTGGAGAGCTTGTGAAGTAACAACACCTCATGCTGTCATAGATTACTTTACAGATGAGTTAAGTGAGCAGCTTAATGATTAACAACATGGAGAATACATATCTTCATGGGCAATAAAGCCTTAGCAGCAGCTATTCCTCCTTTTTTTTGTGAAACCGATTTGCTCAAATTTAACTCTCATGTTTCAGTTTTTGTATCACAAAAAATGGGCCGTCGAAATAAGTGCTGAAAAAGTTAACATTAGGAATATCAAATGACTTTTTGGAAAAAAACAAACGTTATGGGAAACAACAAATCATGTTTAGAAATTTTAAATGCTTGATGCCTCCATAACTGTTTTATAATCGCATCGTAGGCCACCGTAGGAATCGGATCGTGAGGTGCCTGGACATTTACATCCCTACTGCTGTTGGGCAGCATGTGTGTCGATGTCTATTGTTTCCCACCAAGAAACTGAACAAGCCTTTGGAACCGTTTGTCACCATTAGTTGAGATGCTACAACAACAATCCACTTACTTGCAGTAGAAACATTTTCTGTCAGCAGAAAATAATCCAATTTCAGCCACGTAGGCAGAACATTTTTTATTTTTTATTATTATTTTAGATACAGTTCACTTATTGAGGAACTAGGGGATTTCAAACAACCATGCAATTAAGCTGAGGAATTCCCAGTGCTTTTCCACATCGCTCTTTCTGTCAGTCTCCAGCTCTCTGTCTCCGAGTTTCTCTCTCGCTCTGCAGGTTCCCCAAAATGCAGCTGTCAGGAGTTATCCTGCACCCCCCCTCGCCCCCCATGGTGCAGTACATTATTCACAGAGCCTATCCTTTGATGTAGTTAAATTAAAGTGACAGATTCTGAGGCAGGCCATACATCTGTGGCATCTGCGAAGCTGCGCCCAGAGGCAATTTATCCCAGGACCCAAAGAGTTGGAGTTACAAAGTTCTCAAGCTCCTTGGGACTTGAGTCTGAAAAGTAAAGATGTCACAAACAAAACCCGCTAATCTCAAAACATATTAAAGTTGTTGCTACTGTTGGCAGAGAGACCTGGGTCCTGGTAAAAGGGTCTCATGATTGGGCCACACTACACTTTATTTCCAATTTTAGTCACCAGCCGTGCTGTAATTACAACATCCATCACACATAAAGACGGCTGCTATCTACAGCTGACACCTTAAAGGCGGACATGGAAAGCACCGCAGCTAAATATGTGCAGCTAATTACCCACTGCCAGTCCTTCCAGACACACTGTATGAACTTCAGGTCGCAGACACACACACAAACACAGGCATTCACACACATACATGACACCCTCTTATTAGAACAATTAGCAGATGTAAACACACGTTAGAGCTTCCGTTAAGTACAAAGATTTAGGAGTGACGTAGTGAAGTCCACTTTTAACTTTTCTACTTTGACCAAACTTTGATGCGGTGGAGTCAGTATCCAGTTAATCTCTTTAAACAGATATCCGAGTGGCTGTGGCTCAGGAGGTGGAGCTGTTGTCTGGTGGTTCGATCCCTGGCTCCTGCAGTCTACATGTCGAAGTGTCCTTGGGCAAGATACTGAGCAAGATATTGAATGTGCGTTATCTGGTGAGCAGGTGGCACCTTGTATGGTAGTCTTGGCCACCGGTGTATGAATGTGTGTGTAAATGGGGTGAATGATGTAATGTGACGGGCTTTTGGTAGGATTTTGGTATTAAAGCATATAGGTTTTCATTTGTGGTCTGAGTAGTATGTTGACCCATCACGTTTGAGCAGACGTTGGTTGCATGCAGGTAAACAGTGTGTGGAGGGCAAAAGAGGCAAAACACATTTGCCTAATAATAATAATAATAATAATTATAATGATGATGATTACATTATTATTCCCGCAAGGGGAAATTACAATTTACACTCTTTTGTTACTACACACAGGCCTGAATTACACACATATGCTCAGTACCTATCCATGCACTAAATGGAGAGATGTTGGGGGGGGGATGCCATGGAAAGGCTCCCCGAGCAGTTGGGGATTCAGTGCCTTGATCAAGGGCACCTTGGCAGTGCTCAGGAGGTGAACTGGCACCTCTCCAGCTACCAGTCCACCACCATACTTTGGTCCATATGGGGACTTGAACCAGCGATCCTCCTGTTCCCAAACTAACTCCCTACATACTAGGCTACTACCACCCACCAGCTATCATCTGACAAGCATTTTGCATTTTATCAGCTTATTTTGGTAATTTATCTGCATTCACATTAGGGCTGAACAATTAACTCCATTTGCAATTAAATTGCGATATGTTAAAATTAGATTTTCTAATCACAGAGGCTGAAATTACACCTTGGTCATGTGACACGCAGGAGTAAAACAGTCTACGGAGGAATTTGCCCACAAACCGTCACGTATTGTGCAAAACGTGCCTTGCTAATGTTGCTCCCTCACGGGGCAACACCATAACCTGTATAACCACTTCAAAAAACACCAAAAAGCCATTTATGATAGTTGCTAGAGCCAAACACCAGGGTGTCAACTGTCCTTATAACGAAATATCCTCCGCACATATTTTAGCCAGGTCGCCATACTGACGGTGACATTACACAGAATTTTTTTCCACTGCTTCTACTGACGTGGTCGCACAGCCATACTCGTTATGCACATATACTGTACATTGATGCTGTATTTAAAGACTGTCCAGTAAAGTTCACAGACAGTGTTTTAAAAAGTGATAATCTGCAATCTGCGCTTTAGTAGGTGTGATTTCTTACTGACTTTAATATTAATGTTTACACCAGGCTTATTTGTCAGTGCTTTATGTTGTCATGGTAATTATTACATGTCATTGTATTACAAGGCTGGACATCCAACAAATCAGTCAGTCTGATTAAAGTAATTTATAAATAATTAATGTCATTCATATAAACTTCATTCATGCATCACCTAATTTAATCAATACAATAACAATAAAGGACAATTCATGTTTAATCCATTTAACAATCATTGGTTTGTCTTTGTTAAATAATACAGGAGATAATGAGCTTAAACAATAATCGCCTTTTATATTGCAATATTGGTGGGAAAAAAATAACACTTAGATTATTTTTCAAAATCGTTCAAGCCTGATTCACATGCAGATATCTGTTATCTTAAAGCATTGTCTAACTGTAAACATTGACCGGCGCATGGAAGAGTAAGTCTTAAATCGGATAGCCGATGGCTACGCAGGAACATCCAAAATATTGGCCCCCAGAGGCTGAATCATCATCAGGCCGAGTAGTTGGCTACCATGCTAGCTACCATCTCTATATTAAAAGAACTAGATATTATCCAAGATCAGAATCAGAATCATCTTTATTTGCCAGGCATGAGGACACATACGAGGAATTTTACTTTGGATCGTATTGCTCACAATGCGCTTACTCATGCAAAACAAACGGTCATTCATTTTTACCTTATGCTCACCTCTTTCAAACTGCATACCCACAGATTGCTTTCATTTTAAACTTGTAGTATTTGGCCCTAACTGATGCTGACTTAAGTGACATAACTTGAGGCACACAGCCCCACCCCCTCCCCAAGACTCAAAAGGCTTTAATCCCCAAAGACAGTACTCCCTAACACCTGTAAACAGACATCGATGCCTAAAATCAGTTAAATTACTTGAACAAAAACAACTTTTTCTGTAGTTTCTTTTAAAATGTCATGTAGCCTGTTTCCGATGAATTGTGTCCTCAGCCATTTATTTTACTGGTATTGTGTTTTGTTGCCAGCCTGCACTTATGCAGCATTTTAGAAAAGGTTCATGCTGTCCCATCATATTATAATCACCGTTTGTACTATGGTTTTGCTGTTGCTACTTCAGGTTGTATAGGCCGCCACATGAGAATATGAACCTGTACAAACACATTTTAATCCCAAACCCTAACAATTGACTAAATATACATTATAAATTAGTGCATGAACTTAAAGTTGTTAGTCTGTCTTTCCCTTGACAATTGTGTTATAGCGCTGTTTTCTATGTATGCTATGCTGTGGTTTCTCATCCTATCTACACGCATACATGCACTGACAATTGTAAAAGCTCAGATATTCACACAGAAAAACATGGATGCCTGCTCACACATATAAATAGACAAATAGGCAAACACAAACACTCACACACTGTGTCTTTCTTTCTCACCAGATTAGTCTCAAACACAGAAATATGGAGACTTTGCCGACGTACTTTAAGCCCTAATCTTCTGGGATGTTGTGGATAAAACTGAGATATACAATCTGTTTATTGTCCTCACATCAGTTCTGTTGAATGAGAGCACAGTGTTGTCTGCTACTGTGGAACCACAGTGAAGAGGCACTTATCAGTGCAAATTTCAAATAGGATGGTGCCAGTTGTGTCATGTGTAGTGTGGTTTCCCATCTGCCTTTGTTACATCCTGACTCTTTAGATACAAGGGCCATTTCTCTCAAACATCTTATCGTGTGTCCTCATCTCAGAGGAAAAAAAGTTAAAAGATATCTTTCAAATCGCTTATCAGCCCTAAACTATGGAGAATCTGCTGTAGGTGACGCATGCCAAAAAAGTAACTAATATACTAAAACCATATGTTTATTATTTAGCAAGAAATATTCAACATTCTGCTTGGAATTCCCCAGTTTTCCCAACATAAATGCTTTCTGTTGTCCAGTCAAATCCACTTTACAGGTGCATGTTGTGTCTTTGCCACGGGAGGGATTAAATTATACTGACCTTTTGACAATTAGACAATGATTCTGACTTATAGCGGATACTGCTGCTTCTTTGTCTTTGTGATTATCTCTGAGCCAGATACAAAATCACCTTATCTATACGCATAGCCAGAAGCCACGTCTCAGTCTGTGCTCATTAAAAAAAACACTAGATGGCCATCAAAAATCGATACATAGAACTCAAATTACAACAAAATATACTTCTACACCTTCACAATATTACATGCACCAGTGCAGCAGAATCAGAAGAAAAGCTTTTAAAATCTAAAATACTATGGTATGCTTTTGAAAATGGGTGACAGTAAAACATTAGCCCATTTATGACTGTTTCCCTGGTTGACAAATCAGAGCACTGTAGGAACGATGAAGAATGGGGATGTCATCACGCAGAGTTTGACGCTGTTATACTTCCTGCTTTGCTCCCGTCATAATTCTTTGGCCTCTAGGGGCGCCCACGTCTATTAATAAAACATAAATATGGGACCTAATTCCTGATTGTACAAATATCTTTATGAGTCGTTTTTCAGGGAAGAAAAGTCTCGCAGAAATACCTGGAAAGCCAACATTACAATTAATGCCATTAAAGTCATTTAATACAAGAGATTCTGCTGATACAAAATGAGCTTATCTGTGTAGCTAATATCTAGCCTAACTTGAAAATAGCTAATTTAGGCTACATTTCCGTTTATATGGCGTGACTACACAGCTTGCAGTGCGAGTAATCATCTTGGAACAATCCCTGATATCTCCCAGGTTATTCCGCATTAGCAAGGCAATCAGAAAGAAAAAAATGTCACTTAAATCAGCTGATTGATTTACTGAAGAGGTAAAATACATTGTGATGTCTCTCACTTGTGATTTAAGATGAAACAGAGGACCTTACCAGTGACATACACGGAACACTAGACACATCAGCGAGAAGCATACACGGGTAGCATTTTGTAATTTGTGAAAAGTAATTTTTCCGAAAAAATCATTATTCACCCTTGTTTCATATAATTAGTGTTTTAAAGCGCTGCGTGCTCCAAATTGATTTGCTTCTGCACACTGCTTCCTAATGTCACTGTAGGAAATTTGACTTGCTTACATTTATATTTACCTGGGGCCATTAAACCGTTGTAGGAGACAAGCAGAGCAGAAGAGGCAGTCAAGCAGTTTCCAAAAGGATTGTTTACGTATTCTGTCAATACTAAAAGTTATCTTCATTACCCAGACTGCACCAAAAGAGTCAATACTTCATCAGGGCTGTTTGGACCATTTCTACACGCAACAATGAGCGTGCAGACTTTCAATCACATCCATTTTTTTTTTTTTAACCTGGATGCCTTATGAGCACTCTCAGGGAAGGGCCAAACACATCTGCAGTGGATATTGACCAGTGGGTCTGTTTAGTAAAAAGGATGGTGATATGCTGTTGAAAGTATCAGGAAAAAAATCTTAAAAGAGGACTTTCATTCAAGAGATTCTTTTCAAATTAAAGATATTTGTGTCAGTAATCTCAATTTGGAGAAGTTTAACTGTGATGTAGATTAGAATAATTTTTTAACGAGCTGTGTTTCTAACCAAGACATTAAGATAATATTCTGAGGAGCTCAGTGGTGGAGCTACACATAGCTGATGGGATATTTGCCACAGCTGTAAAGCCACAATTGTTTGGGGGTGTTGAAATTTTGCCCTTATCCACGGCAATTTACAGCAAAGTGACAGAGGCAGTTGGGGGCTCTGATTTAGTGACAGTTTGACCCGACACATGGCTGGACAATAACACATATAATATTGTGTCTGCAATCATTGTATGAGTTTATCTTGCATCACTTATATTGTTTCACAAATTACAATTACCTCACATACAATCGTATCACATAAACAAGTCAAATCCCACTTGATTTATTTCAAAATCACCAACACATTCCCTCTCTCCTTCCTCCTCCACCACCACTCCTAACTCTGAGACAACCTAAGACTATCCCATCCCTGATTTTTCATTTCTGAGCTGCTTTTTTTGTCCCCAATTTTCAAAATATTGAAATTTATTGAAAAGGATTCTGATACAGGATATAAAATCCTCTATTCCAGACTCAAGCAACACAAAACAAACATCCCAACATATAATTTTCATAAAACACATGAATTTCATGATTTTCTTTTTCATTTTTTTAATAACATTTCATAAATAAGTACTGCACATACTGTACATTACTGACAATCTTTATAATTCTACATTACACCTTTTGACAGGCAAAATGCATCCAACTTATTCTTAAAAGAATTAAGCATGCGCTATGATTTAACTGCATGGAGTGTGAAAAAAAACGTTTCTCTTTTCACACAAGCAAAAACACTTGGGAAAGGTTTTAAAGAATTCCCTCTTGTCTCATACTTATTGCTCCAAAACTGAAAGATAAGCTCAACTGTTACATCATATATTCCCTGAACAAGCTTATACACCTGAATGATATCACTTATGTATACTGTGTCTCCTAAATGTGAGTTGGTAAACTTAATTTTCTCAAACTTCATAAGACGTATTTTTCATTCCCGGAGTTCATTTAGTAGCTCTACTCTGGACCCTTTCATTTTTTAACATATGTTAATTTATATGGACACCAGATGGAAAATATATTAAGATTTGATGCAGGAGGAACATGGGAGACATGAGCATCATGTGCCGCCTTTATTCCCCACACAACCCAAACACTGAAATGAGCTTCGAACTCCCACACAACTCTTTTAAATCTCAATTTGTAGTGAACGAGGAGTAAAAACACACACACACACACAGAACACATTCACAACTACACTCTATCGTACAGGCATCAGATTGAAAAAAGGTGAAGGTATTCATTCTTTTGATAATTGTGATGGGTGTTTTGGGAAAATGGACTGTGTTGTATTCATGTCTGTAGGCTGAATCACACAAAGCTAAACTGAGAGAAACAAAGAAGGCGAGAGGGAGAACACACACACATACAACCATATTCCACTGATGTAGACGCATTGCAGCTGTATGAAGCAGCAGACGCCATCGCTGCCATTACGTTTCTGCTCAATTCTGTTGCACTTGAGCTTCACAACCCCCAGAATGCTTTTGTTTCGGAGCAGAGCTTTGAACTATTCCCTCTGACTGGTGAAGCACTACTCCCCCGCTGTGGCTTGGTATAGTGTTTCTCTATTTTTTGTACAGGAGAAGTGAAACCAAATGACGCAGTGCGGCCGAACCTTTTCCCACAGCACAAAGGTTGGTGATTCACTGTCCCTGGGACACCCAGAGTCCACAAGGCAGCTTCAGAAGATTCCCAGCCAACTAAGGAATAGTCCAAAGCTTCATTAATCACCATTTGTATATTAACAGATAATCAAATGACTGTGTAATGTGCTTTGGCAAACCAAAAGAGAATGATAACCCAACTCTGCAGCTTTTTAGCATTTTTTAATTCAGTCTGTTTTGGTCTTAGGGACAATGTAACATATGGTTCAGGTATAGTTAGCTCTAAAAACATTGGATATGCTACATGCCCATCTACCACCTCGACCTCTATGACTGTACTTTCCACCTTGTAACATTAAATGCACAATATGTCCTGCATCTGCAGGCCACTGGATGTATGTTGGAGTGGATGGTGTGGTGCAAAATTGTCCCAAATGAATGTAATTACTACAATATTGGGCTGCCTTTACAATCGACATACTATGATTTCTGTTGAGGATATTTAGACTGAAATACAGACTGACCCACATCATATCATCATATCACCCATACTGACTCCATCTTTTTAAAGTATTGCGTTTGATGTGAATATTTCTGCACGAAGATAAATATCTAAATCCTGTGCTACATTACATAATAATTGTTAATATACTGTTATGGCATCAACAATGGCTGAGGGAAGAGAGCTGTTAAGTTTTTTTTTTTTGCCATCCGTGATATTTGCAAGACAGCTGTCTGCTACAGCCCCATAACATTCCTTAAACATACTGAAATAGAGACCACCGAGCAGCAAGGAGGAATGCATACAAGTTGACATTAGCTTTCAGCTGCTTCTGTAAAGAGCTGCATTTCTGCTTTTGTCTTTCTGAAAGTACATTAAACAATTTTGCCAACAAAAATGTCGGCGATACCTGTTGTGGCATTTCATTGTATCAGATCAAAACCAACATTTCTGGCATCAGCCATCCCTGATGGAACATGTATTATAAACATAAATGAGAAGGCTGCTGAGGAAAAAAGTTCTTTAAACCCACTCAAAGATTTGGAAATAAAGCCAAATTCATGCAAATTATGGCTGAAGACTGGTGTTAATTGTGAGCTTTTCCAAGAGAAAGGTCTCTGAGTTTAATTTCAATCTTTAAAACACATGAATGAGGGAATATGACAAATGATTAGTCGATGCATTGACTGTTGACCTAATGGAAATGGCAGCTCTAAACAGCAGGGGATTTGCAGGTCTATAATTGTGAAGGAATTTGACAATGATGGAACAGGGGAAACTAGCAGGGACATTCAATACAGATTATGTAGAGTTGTCCCTAATGACATATTGTAGTTTGTGTCAAATGCGTTGACCTTATTGTTTTTCTGCCAATAGTTTTTTCCCATTAATTCCCCAAACCTGAATGAGAAGATATATTTGGCATTGTTAGGAAAGCCAAATAGCACGTACAGGAGGCAGGTCATTAAGCCTCAAAAGTTAACTTTGCAGCAACTTCAATTACTGAGATGAACTGCACACACTTTACTCAAAATGTTATGGCACCAGGCTGTAAAATACGGATCACTTTCACATCATTTTAGATTGTGATAAGATCGGCAGCTTTCCTTAAGTGGCACTAATCCGTCTGGGTGATGATTGGCTGATTTCTTCTGCATTGAAATGTGATACTTGAAGTGCAGCTCTGGTCTAAGTGGTGTCTGTGAAGAAAGGGCCTGCCTGGAGAAGGCTGGAGCGAGTTTTCGTCGAGGGATATTGACTTTAAAGCGTCTCTGTGTTTCCATCAGCTGCTGAGATTTATTGTTTGTGGACTACTGAAGGAGAAGCCAAACAACTTTGTAGATGGTAAAAGAAAACCTGGAAGTTCTCAGTCTGCGAAAGGTGATTGAAATTATAGTTCATAGAATGGTTTCAAAATCATTCATAGGAGTAATTTTGCTTAAATTCTGCTTTAAAATGTGATTATTTGTATGCATAAACTGGAATAATTCAGTGTTTCATATCTGCGATTAAAGGCCTTAGAAATAGAAATATGGACGTTTTGCTAAAACTGTTTTTGGTGAAGTATTATGGGTCCAAACTGCATTTCAATCAGGTGTTTTTGGAGAGACTTTGTTGCAGATATGCAAAGATTTATTGTACATATGCATAATATGATATGTACAGTCTTTGGAGATTAGACTCCATTGTTATAGAATAATTTTTTAAAGGGGTAGAGACACAAGACGTATCCCCCCGATGGAGTCTAGATACTGGTGGTGGTGGTGGAGGAGCCAGAAGACCAGACTGAAGGAGTCAACGGGAGCAGTCAGCCGGAGGAAGAGGTGACGGTGACCGGAGGTGGATGCTGACAGCAACTGAGAAAAAAACAGATTTTTGTTTTTAAGGATTATTTTTTGGGTCTTTTTCCCTTTATTACAATTGATAGGCATGAAAGGGAGAGAGAGAGAGAGAGAGAGAGAAAGAGAGAGAGAGAGAGAGAGAGAGAGAGAGAGAGAGAGAGAGAGAGAGAGATGAGGGATGACACGCAGCAAAGCAGCTCTTACTGGGTGAGCTGGAGGCCGCCCCAAGAGAAACGGATTTAAAGCAGAGATGTAATGCTGTGATTGGCTTGTGCAATTCATGGCTGACTTTAAGAAGAGAGGGGTGAATGAAGTTTTTAGAAGTCTTCCCAAAACAATTTGCGCTGATCTTCATCAGTAGTTTGGTCAGCACCTTCAAGTCTGAGGCCAAGGTAATCATCATCCTTCTTTTCTCAAAGTTTAACTCTGTTTTAAAGAGTTATTGCCTGGTAACAATGCATTAAGCAATAGTATTGTTGCTATGGTTATTTGCAGACTAATACAACTTGCACACATATTTAGATATAGTGTTGGAACTGTTACTCAGATTTCTGTTTTGATTTGCTGTTATGAGAGTTTCACCACCACCTGCCAGCCAATCAGAAACTAGTATTTTCCGTGGCCAGGAATGATGTAATATGACAACAAGTACAGACCCAAAATGAAAAACGTCTTTTTCCAGACAGGTTGCAATGAGCAAGAATTAGCTCTCTAATTTGTTTAATTTTATTTCTGCCTGAGGGGATGCATACACTATACCTGACAAAAAATAGATACAAATGCTGTTTTCCGGAATCTTTCCTTCTGGGCATTGCATTAAATGTAATTTCTAGTTGTGTACTATCTTAAATGCACGTTAAATGTGAGCTGTATTTATTAAAAAGAAAGTCCTATAATGTTATGTGCTTGTTGGGAAACTGGTTCATGTGTGCTGAAATGCCAACCTGAACTTAACTGGAAGCTGTCATGAATGCCAGAATCTCAAAGTTTTGTCCAAAATGTGTGTTGCCATTAAGCGCAAACTAAGTGTGCAGGCGAAACTGGCAATAACAGTTTTGAGACTATTGCCGTTTTGTTGAAGTACTAATTAGAATGCAAATCAGAGGATGTTCTGCCAACAAAATGTTCTGTCACCACATCCTGCAGACAAAAAAAACACACTTTTTCAGTGTGCTGAGGAATAAAACATGATTAAAATGCAAATGGGAGTACGTGTCTCTTGATCACATAATGTGGGCTAAATGATGTAATGGAGTCTAATGGAAAGAGTTGGACTTCTGCTCCAAATTATGAGCGTGCACAAATTACTTTACTTTTACTTGAATTCAACCTAGTAGTAGTAGTAGTAGTAGCAGTATTCAAACTCGTAAGACATTGATTAGACCTAACATGCCAAGGAAACAAATCTTTAGGGTTATTCTGACAAAAATTGTCAAACCACTCTCCTTTGTCATATTTCTGATTTAACACTGAATTTAAATGTTGCATGAACAGGGTAATTTAGCCATTTGTCACAGACTGCAACTAAGCACCCATTGAAAAGATTTTAATTGAAATTGAATAACAAAACTATTATTATACAAATTATACTAACTTCCAAAGAATCTTAACAACTTGAAATTGAATGAAAGTGTTTTTTCCAAAGCTGAAGATGTAGAAGATGCACATGGCTGACCAACATGGCTCAGATCTCTTCCTATACTTTCCGACGCCTCTGGTGTAAATAAAATAATGTTCTTGGTCAATCTTTCTTAAAAGAACAAGCCTTGGCTAAGGCCACGGGCAGCACAGCTTTCCAGCATCACGTCTCGAGGGTTTTTGTGCTGTTTACTGAAAGCAAAACAGATATTGATGTTGGATAATTAGGACTTGGAAAGATTTTGAAAAAAAAGGAAGAACGTAGCAAGTAAAGGAGTTTGGGGAGTGAACTTGCAATAAAGAGGAATCGCAAAATGAGAATAATCCTAATGTTTATGCTAATTACTGATTAACCAGTAGGGTGTATGACGTTATACAATTGCAGCTGCACTCTTTTCAAAATAATGTTCATGCTTCTGTGCTGCATTATCGTATGCATTTGCATTAATCACTCATAACTTGAACAAATTGAAACAAAAGACATGTGCTCTACTGTCATGTAATCCAATTGTTCACTTGGATTACACGAGTCTCCCTGTTATTGCCATAACGACAAGGCTGTAATCACTGTGATGCATTCAATCTCATCTCATTTTGTGCTATTATAGGATGACATGACGTCAAACTTTGTGCCATTTTCATGATGACAGTGTCCAGCTCAGGAACAGCTCTGTTACTTGAATGTGAGAGTTGAAATTATTGTCAACAATAAATAAAACCACAACATACAGTATATTCAGATGGTTTTAAAGAGATTAATTTCATTCATTTACCACCTATGTGCTGTTTAATAGTTGAGTGGCCAACTCAAATGTATAATCTGCCTCTGTTGTTTTGAGTATAAGGTTACATTTCTCATAGGCAATAACTGTCTCCATTTGATGTCAATGTCAATTTATTTATATAGCATGGTTAAAAACAACTGGGTTGACCAAAGTGCTTTACAATGTAAAAACAACAATGAAACAACCATTGAATATAGAATACATCACCTAAGAAAATAATAAACCAACAATGGTAATAATATATTTCCTTAGCTGGAAGTAAAGGCCAGAGAAAAGATGATTTGAAGGGTTTTAATATGAAATGGTAAACTGTTCCACAGGTTAAGGGCGCTGCTCCTTCGTGTCAAAAGGAGCCAGTTGAGGTGGTTTGGGCATCTGGTGAGGATGCCCAAACCACCTAGGGAGGTGGTCCAGGCACGTCCAGCTGGGAGGAGGCCTCGGGGAAGACCCAGGACTAGGTGGAGAGATTATATCTCCAACCTGGTCTGGGAACGCCTTGGCATCCCCCAGTCGGAGCTGGTTGATGTGGCTCGGGAAAGGGAAGTTTGGGGTCCCCTGCTGGAGCTGCTGCCCCCGCGACCCGATACCGGATAAGCGGATGAAGATGGATGGATGGATGGATGG
This sequence comes from Percina caprodes, assembly GCA_013375575.1. Lineage (NCBI taxonomy): Eukaryota > Metazoa > Chordata > Actinopteri > Perciformes > Percidae > Percina > Percina caprodes. Next base: position 9,492,753 of record JABXJD010000003.1, on the reverse strand, counting down.
ATGGATGGACAATACTATTAATATATTGAAAATGTAATAAAAACCTATTATAACATCCCCACATTGATCATATTTAAACACCGCTAATGTGTCAATTATCAGTAAACTGACTCATTACATGCTCGCCACAGAGCACGGCACGTGATTTTAATATTGTATCTATGCTTTAGCTCCCACAGTGTCATGTTGGTTATTTACTACCTAGCTTTCATAGTAAACACAATTATGTAATTGGTGATAAATCACTCGGTGAGACTGCTTTTAACTGTGCCCCTGGAAGACCTAATGTACATGACAATAACATCAGCTATTGATAAGTACAGCCAATAATTCTGCGTTTGGTTTTACAAGAGGTACACAGTTGTTCAAGTTTGTTTAACTAAGTGCAACAAAACTTTTTGTATAATCTCAGCTGATGAAATTCAGGAGGGTTTGAATAGCAACATGAAGTGACGAGGCAATATGGCTTGAATTATAAATCAACAGTATTGGGCAAGTTACTTTTAAAAAGTAATTAGTTACAGTTACTAGTTACTTCTTCCAAAAACTAACTAAATTAGTTACTCAGTTACAAATTATAAAAGTTCACTGAACGGTGAATGCCATGTATGTAGATGTAGATCGATACAAATAACACAATAGATGTTTTGGAACTTTTGATATTTATTGCTCCTCATCTGGGCTCGCCATACCTGTCTCTCGTTGACTGACCCGCTTCGGTTGTTCATTTGTGTGTCCGACTATGCGTGCTTATGAACACCCGCCCAACTCTACCTCTGATTGGCTTACCATGAAATTTTACTCAAGCTCAGCCAATCGTCAGCATTTATGTGCTTGACAATTAGATTACTACTGAAAAAGGTAACGCTGTTGTTTATAAGGCCTTATTCCCATAAGATTATAGTGAGATTTAGGGCAGTGAGTTTAAAGAAACAAGCCTGCATGTCTTCATATAACTTGTTTTTGACTTTGCTTTCACTTCAGCGATGGAATGTCATCTCTCAAAGGGAGTGAGAGATCAGTGTGTTTGAGGAGTGTTGGACTTGCCCGTGGCACTAAGAGTTCAGGGTGCCTCCGATACTCAAGATGCTCTGAATTCTCAAACTGACAGCACACAGCAAGTGCCTTTAGTTCGCTGCCTGCTGATATTACAGGAATGCCAGTTTTCTACATGCAACAGACTGGATGTCAGAAAAAAACAGCTTATAAAAAAGACCACAAAGATGTATTCAACTGATCTGATCTGACATGTATTACATGTATTAACTATATTAGATTAGCAATATCCATTTAAAGGAAAACATAGCTCTGTTTGCATCTTGTCCTGTTAAGTGTGTCATATCCAGATAAAATCCACATCCTTTTTTACTATTGGTAAAAATCTGAAACAGAATCTAACAGAAATCTGACTGTCAATCTTGGTTTTCTTTATATATATACTATACCACATATATTACACCAAAGACAACCAGCTCAGAAATGCATAACCAATGCATTGCAGCACAGCCATGGCATGACTACCAAACTGCTGAAAGATAGCAGGGTGATGACACTTTTTATTGTTGGGATTCATTGTACTGGGGCTATATTCCTCAAAATGATTTATTCTGAAATGAACTAGCTGTTTTCAGTACATTAGCCGGATCAGAAATCTGATTGCCAATCTTGGTTTTCCCAGTCTATATGCAAATCTGTCCCATGCATGGCACCTGAAGGTATTTGGTAACTGCCAAAAACACCTAAAGATGAATAGTGTGCACTTTGGCAGGTTAGTTACAGCAATAACACTTTTTATAGCTATCTTACAACTATTCTTAAATTAACACAAACACATGGATCAATTGCATTTACCAACTAAAAGGGACCAATCTCGGAACCCACTGGCTCTCAGTCTGATGAAAATCTAGCCTCTGGGGACAATGGTCAATATTAATGGGGGTTTTCGCGTTGCCATCAGATATTTAGGCCAAGAATTCCTCTTCCGTGCGCCGGTCATTGTTTTCAGTCCAATAAGCAACTTGAGATGCAAGAATGGAGTTGGAGTTAAGAGACAACGTCCTCTATAACAGATATCTGTGTGTGAAAGCTGATAAATACATTAATAAAAAAGAATAGTGAAAGCATTGCCTCTTTTGCTCTTCACTGTTTACCTGCATGCAACCAAAGCCATCTCAAACGTGTTTGGTCAGTGCTACTCAAACTACAACTGGACTACAAACAAAAGCTTATGAAGGAGTCGTAAGCCCAGTTCAGACCAAAGACGAGACGAGACAAAATCATTTTACAATGTTGCAGAGAATAGCTGAAGCAGTCTGTGTCAGCTCGACCCAAGCTGGCTGATGGCGTCGCCTGTGACTCAGCTGGTCAAGTCACAATGGCTGGTTTTAGAATGGGAGGGACGTCACCTGTTTTAACAGCCAATATTAAAGTCAGCTTGTAAAGTCAGCTACAGACCATGGAAATAATATGATCCTTAATCCATTTCATGACTTTTAAAACAACCACCCGCAAGAACGGTATATGGTCGAGCGAGCTAGAGAGTGACTGGAAAGAGGGAGCGCCTAGAACAAAGCAGTAAATCACAAAAATCAAATGTTGTTTTCGTCGAAAAGAAGTGCAACTGTGGCAAGTATCTTACTATCACTGACGTTATTTCCATTCCTATTTAGGCACAACAAAGGATATATCCAGCTACAAAAAAGCCTGAAAGTCAAAAATTAGAATAGAAGTACAATGAGTTGTTGCCATGGAGATAATTCACCGTCTCGTCGCATTGGAGTCAACTGGCAGGTATTAGAGCATTGCAGACCGGCGCGTTGCAAGTAGCTGCAAGTTTCAACTCGTCTTGTCATGAATATTTAATCTTAACTGGGCTTTTGGATCAGATCCATTCAGAGTACACCCTTATTATATCTGTTTAGACCTTAAACCACCTCCCTTGCCATGATGAGTCTGTATTGCACCCCAGAATGGCAGTTTTGGAGGTAAACGCTTTACAGGCCCATTTCCTAACCTTTACTTTTCTCTGCATCACTGCCTCCTGCATGACAATTGGCATTCAAACTTGATTACTGTTTAAAATTGCTGAATTTGATCATAAAGCACACTAGAGACCTTTGCTGGCAAGGGGGTTGATGCCAAGAAAGCAGAAGGATTCTGATGATACACCCCCAGGACCAGAGATGGGACTAGTAAATGGGGCCAGGTAGAGCATTAAATAGGCGAGGTAGATTTGATGTGATACAAGGAGGGAAGGGAAAACCCCATATATGACATGCCCGGTGCATGTCATAGTATGTTGTAGTGAGTCGGACTTTTACACAGGAGACCTTTAGGAGAACTGGAAGCGACATTTGTATTTTTACCAACTGTAGCAATCATCCCTTTCTAACAGTGAACATACTGTTGCCATGCCCAATGTTTGGATTGGATGTGAATGCCACTCAATCAGGCGTTTGGCAGAATTGTCCAATATCAATGCTCTTGTCTGGCGATACGTTTGCACAGCTGCATGGCATTTGTCCCAGAAAGCCGACTGGCCACCAGGATTCAGTCCATGTTGTTCTTTTCATCGCACACCACAGCAAAAGAAGAAAAAGTGAAACCTCTTTTAATTCTGTTTTCCTTCAAAGCATCACAGAATGGCCATATTGATCTGACAGAATAAATAGGCATTGAAGTAAAAACCATTTGAAGATCCTCTTTGCCATTTGGAATAATCAATTTTCTTCGTGCCCGGAGCAACTTAGCTAAATCAAGATGATTACATGCGTTATTTTAACACTTTGGCGGGAATCTTGTTATATATATTATACTACATATATTACAACAAAGAGAACCATCTCAGAAAGTCATAACCAATTGCAGCACAGCCATGGCACAATTGCCAAACTGCTGCAAGATAGCAAGGTAATGACACTTTTTATTGTTGAGTTTTATTGTACTGGGGTAATATTCCTCAAAATGATTTATTCCGAAATGAACAAGCTCTGTTCAGTACAAAATGAGGGGGAACCGGACAAAGAAATGTCCATCAATATACACATAGCTATGGGCTTTTCATCTCATATGCAAGCAAACCACACAGCCTTCAAGGAAAATAACTGCATTAGGGAGAGAAATGGAAAGAGGGAGATTGCTGGTTTTCTCTCTCTTCCCAGTCTCTGTCATTTCCCATGACATGAGCTGTTTTAATGGGTTTTTTTCATCTTTGTGTGTGAGGTTATATGATAGGTATTCATCTGACACCGCATGGGGCAGAGGACTGATGGAGAGGTTGCTCATGTGCAAACATAACATGGTTTTACCTGCAACAATCACATTACTCCAATCCTTCCTGTTCCTTGTTTCATACATGGCACGGTGTCAGACCTCAGGAATCATCTCTGGTGCAGCTGCAGTACCGTGTGACCTGCTACTATGGCTTTTCATTGCCCCAATACATTTTATGTATTATTGTGTGTTTTGCTCTAGAATTTTGAATTCAAATATTTTATTCCATAATGGTTTGTTGCCACCTTAAAAATAAACAGGAGGAAATTATAAGAAAAAATGAATTGTAAAGTCAGATGTGCACGTGATCAGAAACTAAGAGCGCTTTCACACCTATAGTTCGGTGGACTCGGTGCGATTTGGGGGTGAAGTTGCAACATTGTTGCATTTTTCATTTGGTTGAGTTTGATTTTCACACTGCACGCACCAAACACTGTCAACAAATATCACGCGATTGAAATAATCGCTTGTTCATTGGACAGAATGTCTGAAACTCGCCAATATTTGGTCTCAGAATTAGGAGCAACATCAAATTTATAACATCTTGGGTTTTCTGGTTCTACTTTATAATATTCAGAAGAAGGCAAACAATGAGCAGCTGACAGACAGCAAGTGAAGGAGAGAGAGATGATGATGTGTTGTCACAGACGACCAGCGATGTGTGCTCACAATATGGATCTGAATGTTATCATCCCTTAAATCAGGGGTCTTCAAAGTTTTTTAGGGTTAGGGCCCCTAGCTGAAAAAAAGACTGAGCAGGGACCCCGTACTACATATATTGTATGACATTAAGAAATTAGTTGCATATTAAACAATAACAATAACATGTTGGGCGGCCTAAAGCCTTTACATAAACCTTTTTATGGTGCACACAATACCAAGCTTTTAAAAATAAAAATTGTTGCCACATTCATGTATTTATTGATGAAATGTGGAACAGTGAATCCTTAAGCTTAACTGTATCTGTGGATGGCTACCTTACCTATAAGCAAGTAAGCCAATCATCATGTTGTGTACAAAAAAAACATTTATCTTTACTAATAATGTATTGGATTCATGTTAAGTTTTCTTTTTAAACCATTGATCAGTAATTTGGTGGCCCCTCCTGCAGCAACTCTGAGGACGACTTAGGTGTCCTGGACCCTCTGTTGAAGATCTCTGCAATAAATCATATAGTAGTCCGTAAATCAGCTGTTTTTGGTTCACTTCCTGTATTTGGGTCAGATCTCACTAGACTGGGTTAAACCCCGCCCACTCTACTGGCGATTTGATTTCGCCCTGCAGCTTGGTCTGGAAACCTGCACGTTTAATTCTCCTGCTTCAGTTCACAATTTTGCGGGAACCAATCAAAAACTGGCTTATCTACCTGGTGCGCTATTGGCAGGTTTAACATGATGACGATAGAGAAGCGACACAGCAGCTTCTTGTTTACATTCAACATAGCGGTCACCGTACGCAGCAACCCGTTGATGCTGCTGTTGCTTCTACGTCACCCGGATCGTTGGTCTGATTGGTTGAAGGACTATCCAATTGCGTACAGTCTCATTTGAACTATGCCTGTTGGTCACACCTCTTGTACAGAGAAAATACAGAGCAGACTCCTCAGACCAGAGCTTGGCTTGGTCTGGTGATAGCCAGACCACGTTCTCACCTGCAGTGAACTAAACTAGGTCACTTGGAAGCGAACTGAAACCCCTGTTTTTAAGCAGACCAAGCTGTGAAAGCAACCTCATAAGTCCATTAATTCCCCCAAATGGCCAAAGAATGGTAAATACTTAGCATTCCAGAAACACATAAGACATAACTCAAAACGTGTGAGGTAAATGGTTAACATAGAAATTTAATTAAATATATACAACATGGTTTATCTATTCCCAATGGCCCCACTCAAAGACCGGGAAAAAAACCCTGACATGGGCCATATTCACTTTGCTATGTTCTGGTTTTTAAGCAGAGTTTTGAGACTGCAACACAACACCAGAAAGTACAAACCAAAACAGGAAGTGGCTTCAAATGTCTCCAGTTGAGGGGCTCTGAAACGCCAGAACAGTGTGAATGCGAGGTGTACACGTAGAAAAATATGTTTGTTTTCATACCAAAACGTAGCAATGTAAATGTAGCCACATCAGAGATCAACCCTCAAAGAAATCTTTTATGTGACTTTATTCTTTTGATGGGGTCACTTGTAAAACTCAGGATAAAAATTGAGGAAAATTTGAAGTTGAGTTTTAATGAAAATTATTACCGCCCACCACCGGCTCTGTCATTTTTTTTAATTACCTGCGATGGCCCTAATACGTCGTACTTTTATTATATAGGCCAAACCTTGGGAAAATACCGATCTTGGTTTCATTTTGTTGAGAACCTACAGTACAAAACAGATTTTGAAATTCAAGTTCAAAAGAACTCATGAAAGTTGAATATGAAAGCTTATACAACTTCAAGTAAAATGTTCATATTAAAGTCAAGTTCTTCTCTTAGAGGGAATATGGCAAGCCTGATGAGAGGACCAGTTCTAATGTCAGAGACACAGAAAGCCAGTGAGAATGAATATATTCTTCTTCATTATCTGGTCTCATGGTTGTTATCTTTGCTGAAATAACTGATTCAGAGGAATGACAGTATTTACATGGAGAAAATGTATTATCTGCTGTCCAGTGTAGACTCTGTATGCTCTCAACACAAATACACAAACTCATGTGATATTCATTTATCTCTGAAATAAATTTTTTTTTTTTTTAAATCTGTGCTGAGAAAGAAAAGAAAATCCTAATCAACTAAGCAGTTGGCTGGCTGAGACAACATTTAATGAAGCTAAACATATCATCAAATTATTACATTTGTATGAACCAAGAGCCAACCAGTATGAACTTTTCTTCTTCCATCTTTTGGCTGCTGGCTGGTTTTAATTTGCTCATCTCTGACCATTTTATTGTATGGAGACTTAAATGTCTGTTTCTTGGGGGAGTAAGAGTCTTGGGGCAAAGGAGGATACGTGAAATACATTCTGATTCACTCATTTTGATGAAGGCATAATTGAATCCATTCAAGGGTTTTAAGGGGCTCAGACATGCCACGATGCTAGCACACGCCTGTGTAATATCACATTAGCCTGAATTAGTATTTGCATAATAATAATGCTTAGCTTTGGTTGACCACTGGGGACTAAATGTGTGGAGTTTAGCACATCAGCACAACTCAAAGCTGTGCAAATTTACAATTGTGTTCCTAAGAGTTTCGCGTGTTTTTGTGGCAGAATAGAGAGCAATTGTTTCCTCGGTATCATCCCACAAGAAACACCATGAAGAAAATCATCAAGATAAAAGCAACATAACAAAATAAATTCATATAGACACATAAGCTACGAATTCAAATATTCCTATTGTTCTTGTAATTATGCAGATGATTACTTATAGATTCTCTGCATACAGAAAACTTCATTGGTTGACTTAAATCCTATAGGTTGAGATATCATTTACTTATGTTATAAACATCATTTTTAGTAAATAACTTTACATTGACCTACAGTTTGAAAAGAGGAAAAAAGGATCAAGCTGTCATATACTGAGAAGGTCCACTCAAAAGCAGAAAAAGCAGATTTACAGTTGGCAGCATTCATTCAAACCTTTATTTAACCAGGATAAAAAAAAACTCCTTGAGATTAAAAATCTATTTTACAAGAGTGTCCTGGCAAGTGGCAGCAGCACGGTGTCAAATGGACACAGAGACGCTTACAGGTAAATACATAAACACACTTTCACTCATATCCAAACTCATCATAAAAAAACCTGGGTCCTAAATCAATTTAAAAACAGTAACATCCAGACTGCCTTTCTGCAAGGTCCTTTAAAAAGCCTTTAAAAGAATAAAATGAGACCAACTCTTTCATCTGGAGTTCATTCTGAAGCTGATTCCATGCAGATGGGGCTGCAAATATGAAATATGATAGCATGATGTCATATATATATATATATATATATATATATATATATATATATATATATATATATATATATATGCCTCTGTCCAAAAGAGTGCAGTCCTGGGAACAGCTAAGATACTGCACAGATCCCTCAAACTCCCAGGCCTCTGGTAGAGGACCCGAGCTTGAGGATGACACTTACCCCCACAAGGGGGAGAGGGAGATTTTTATTTTTTTAAATATATAGGTATACAGACCTGGGCTATCAAAAGTCAAGCATGAACAAATTCAAACTAACAGTGAATGTGTTCAAAAAGAAAGGTAATTTAGGTCAGTAATTTACCTTTATTAAGATTTTTATGATTTTTTTTTAGACATCCATGAACTCATTTGTTGATCACATGTTACAATCACATATTTAATTAATATATGATTTCAATATGTGATAATATTTAAAAAAAAGTTCCAAGAGGGGACTTCAAAAAGATCTTGGCGAGCTGTTAACATTTCTTGAAAGATTAATTGACCAACATATTTTTAGTATATTTATTTTCTACATTGCGTCTACATATCCTTGTATACATATCGTATAACCAGTTTTAAAATCAACCTTTAACTTTTTTACTAGTAGCAAAGAGACGTATTGCAACTTCAATGCCTCTTAAGGAAGTAACATACAGGCTATAAATATCTCATATTTAGAAAATGTAATGTCCATCACCATGGGAACATCTCTATATAGTTCAACTTTCTAGTAGAGGCAATGGGGAAAATACATAACATCCTTCTTTACAATTATGTGTCACTCCCTTGTGATGAAACTGTTCAATACATGCATAGGCTTTAATGAAATATGCATGTGTATTATTATTGTTTTAGATAAAGAAAGATCTGCCATTAATGTGGGAAGGAAGGAAGGAAGTGTTGAAACAATTATTGGTAACAGCTTCATTTTCAGCCGTTTATCTCTGACATTCTAACACAGATTACACTTAATTACACAGTGTCTGCAGGACCATGATTTTACATTTTCACACTGTAAAACATACTGTATATCCTTTTAAAAAATCCAATTTGTAAGTCACACGTTTACAGGATGACACCCAAAGACAACCCGTTCTCACTCCAAATGCGTAAAATACAGACGTTTGGACAGTAGCTGTCCGCGTCTGATGCAACGAAAAAGACACTCTTCAGCGTGTGTGTAGAGCGTACTGGGGAGAGCAGCATCTAGACGGGGTTTGGCGAGTAGTATGTAACGGGGAAATTCCGTGTAGGAGGTTGATCGGGGTGGTGAATAGGTCAAACACAGGACTTTCACCCAGGAGAGCGGGGTTGGTGTCCCACGTGTGTCCTTAACCGTCCCGTTATTGCCGCATGTCAGGAAGCCACTTTCTTCTTTAAACGGGCCGTTATTTCCGCGTGTCATAAAACTGTAAGCACACCCACGAGCATTTCCTAACCTAACAGCGTCCAAAGGGACGCCAATTGTCCCTACCAAGCGCGTGTTATATGGAGACGACAAAGGCACCTGACCAAGCGTATTTTCGAGATGGGAGTGAAAATGTCTTGACAAAGACCTCATGCAGTAGATGACATAGAATAACAAGCTAACATTAGAGTCTCAAAGGTCAAACAGACTACACCTAGCAGGAACAACAGATCGATGCAGGTCATTATTGTATCTATACCTACAGTATATCATAGCATCATGCAGCCTTGTTTGGGTCAGAAGTTTTATAAATTGAGACTGCTTTGTCCAGATGTTTGGGTATTGCTGACAGAACGTAACATACAAACCAACACATTACAAGAGCCTCACAATCATTCAGCGATGCAGCTCCAACAGCCTTTGAAGATGGAGTCAAGATGCATAGATGTTACTCCAGTCGTTAAAACTGGCACATTTGCTGCGGTTGGACTGGTTATCTCCTGCTAACCCTAACCCTAACCCAGTATTTGTGGCATTTTCTCCTTTTTTCAGTTGATGTTTTCAGTTTTAAATGTTTTATCTCATCTGGCCGTGCTCTCTTTGTTTCAGCACTAATGGCATACATTAGCCACCCTGACAAAGGAAGATATTCAGTTCTTTCATATTGTAAAGAACATTCAAATGCTAATCAGGATGCCTATTCACCACTCAGAGCAATGTAGGTAGTTGTACCTTTCATCTGTAAAAAAGGAAAAAAACATGATATTAAAAACACTCCAAGGTTGCAAACTAACTTGTAACAAATTTGAATTTAAGCAGTTTAAATAATAAAAACTGGGAGAGTCTGGGTGAGCTCCCAACGCTGGTGTGAAACAGTGTGTTCTGTTACTCTACAGATGTACTGCAATGGTAGTGTAATATTGAGTAAAAGTTGAGAATAGGTTATTTCTTAAATAAATAAATAAATTATTCCTGTACATTAACTAGGTTTTCTTACTTTGTTTTTGTTCTTTTCCCAGCTGGTCTGGATCCAGTCTATATATCCAAAATTGTGTTCATTGTTGTTCTGTTTGCTTGTCTTTTGTTGACAAAAATGGGTTAGGCTAACCCTAACCCTTCGACCTAACTTCCCCACGGGGACAATAAACTTACTAAGTAACTAACTTCTTGCTTCGGTCTCTTGAAAATGGATGGCATCTCTTCCAGTGTGAAGACAAATCATTTTCATTTGCCTTGACATCACATTCCTCTCACTTATTGTTGGTGTATGCTCTGGTAACGACAGCAACCTTCGCAATGAGCTGAGAGTCACATTGAGTGAGCTTTGCCCTCATTAGCAGCTTGCACTTATTGTCTGCTGGTTGTCTCACCACAGATAAAAAAAACAACCAGAGGAAGACGCAACCTCCGAGGCGGCTCGGGTGAGAGCGTCCCTGCATGCTATCCTGTCCCCAACCTCGCCCTTGTCCCTTCCTCTGAAGCCTGAGCAGGGACAAAAATGTCAGCAACACAAGGTGCCAGACAGGCCTTTGCCATCTCTGTGGGTTGTGGGTCCTTTCTGCTCATTAGGAGGCATAACAAGATTTGGCCCTTCTGCCCAAATCAAATAAAGGCTGTGATGATGGCCTCCGTGACCTTAAGGTTCCTAATGAATCTGACAAGAAAGCATTCCTGCCTCCCCTCTCTCTCTCTCTGTGTATCCGCAAGTATTTGTCGGTGTTGGTGGAGATCCTGGTAATGCTTCCTGCAATATATCGGAGTGGCCTGCTGATGCGAATAAGTAGCGATGAAAAGGTGAGTTAGTACTGAATGAAACATTATCGATAACCTATACAGGTTCTGCCAGCCAAAAAGTAAAAAAAAAAAAATTGGGTTATGCAACAAGGAAGGCCTGCTTGGTTTCAGGGGCGTTGGACTGGGGGGGAAAGGGGGACTGAGTACCCAGGGCCCTCTTTGTGAGGAGGGTCCAAAAGTATGCTAGAACAATTAGCTGTGGATGCGGGAAGGGGCCCATAGAAAATGCCTTTCTACAGGACCCAGAATTTTGTGCTACGCCCTGCTTGGTTTGTTCGGGGAATAATTCTAAAGATTTACGAAGAATATATTTACAGCATTTACTCTCTAATTGGGACATTTTGAGACTGATTGGGGGTATTAGCTATGGGCAAAATAGACACGGCGATATACTGGTAAGAACAGATAAGGTTTAACCTCTTCACAAATCACTTCAAAATATATGTTTTTCTCGCCTAAATTTTTCCCCAAAAAAAATTGCTACAGTTTCCCCATCCTTTGGCCCTCTGGGATGATCCTGAGGTCATTGGGAAGCTAACACTCTCAATTTTTTGTTTCTAGTGTCAGTGTGACACTAGGTCTTACTGACACAGAGCTAAAGAGGTTAGAATAGAGAATTTCTATTTCCGTCCAAGTAAATCATATGTAAAATCATTAAAAAACATTACTGTAAGCATATTACATGATCTACATACAAACATAGTACCCCAACCACATGTCTGAACTTAATACAGAAAAAATCCAGAAGAAAATGACTCAGAAAATGGCTATTTTATGAAGTTATTTCTGTGCGTTTTTCTTATTTCCTCTCAGAAAAAAAGCCCAAAAAGTGCAAAATTAAAAACTTCTCAAATTAAAAAACACATCCACATCACTCATACACATATCTAAAATAACTACATGCATAAATTTATAGAAATAAGTCATTATAATTTGATGAAATGGTGAAATGCCTTATTTTTGCTTTGACACAGCTGGAGCCATCACAAGGTTAAAGTTTTCTGGTCATGTTTGGTATCAATCAACTCGTCTTCTTATTGGCTACACAGGGAGGCTGGTTTCATAGCTTTTGATTCTAAATGGTTGGAAGAGCTGTCAATCTTTCCCACTTTGCCCTCTGTAAATCGTGTGACTTGATTGGCTTCCATAAGGGATAACTTAGAGTAGACGGATTGGCTGAAACAACCTGTCAATCAAAAGCTGTTGATTCAACCTAACTTGCTGAATAGAAGGATACTCTGTACCATTAGCAGAGCAGGCAGTAGGAGCGATTAAAGTCCATAAATGATGGACTTTTCAGCTTTGTTTGCGAGGAAACACGGCCAGAATCTACAAGACTGTGAGGGGACCAGCTCGTTTTGGATTAAAAGGATTGGATGGACTTATTCTTTGAACTGTTGGCAAAGCAGGAAAAAAAGTTTATGGAGATCTTTCACCGCTGTGAAGAGAGACACGAGGAGAAAGGTAAGGACTCATGTCTGAATTTAGACACTATCTGCACAGAATCCGTCTGTGTTTCTTTACTTTAAACATGATTATAACCGCTGTAAGTCACCTTATGCTTATATGTGTGTGGGCTCAATGGAATCATGAGACTTTAAGCTTTCTAATGATGCGCTGCATGACCGTGTTCATGAAGAGATAAGCTTGCAATTTGAGTTAAGAAAACGTTTTCTCCTAATAATGGAGAAAACGGTCCCGCCGACGGGACAGTGCTGTCCAAGAGGTTTTAACCATGGATCCAATTATATTATATAGCTCAAGTTACTGTATTGTGTGAACAGTTAACTTCCTTCAATAGAAAACAAGTTCCTTCTGGAGACCATTTTGAAGAGCTACGCTCCCTGTGTCTGGAGCTTAGCGCCGCCGAGGACGATTGTGATTGGTTTTAAGAAATCACAGTAAACCAGAGAACATTTTCCTCCTATCCAGGAATGTTGTTTGGAAGGGCCACACCTTCCTCCGCAGCGCTGTGGACATAGGTCTGGCAAGGCATGAACGCTAACAAGCTAATCTGCTAGCATTATAGCTGCCTGGCACCATCATTTTTTGTTTTAAGAATATTACAATGTACATATTTCAATTGGCATTGGCATTATCACAGGGATAAACCGATTTGTCAAAAACAAAGAGAGGTGTAAAAATCAAAAAGAATATGAAAGGTTCATTAACTTAAAGTTATTTTTGCTCCAATAACTCATTTTCTGTAGTTTTTACATATACACATTTTCCAATGACAATTGTCCTCTTCACTGATTCTCCTCTGAAAGCAAGTAGAAAAGCAAGCAAACGTACAGAAAAGTAGTACATAACCCATGCGTATCTGTGATTTTGATATTCTATGGCTTAATGTTGTCTAGCTAAATGTCAGGATGAAGTTGTTCATTTCCAACTTTAAAATCTGTCTTGTAAATTGTAAAGGGTATTTCATCACACCCTTGCTTATTGTTCAGGCTTGACATAATTTGGTTAAAATGATGTGCCCATTTACTGTCTGCACATTGTTCCATTTGGTCGAGCAGATGTTCCTGCCTAGTTGTTTTGCATCATGAGATGGGTCTGACAAATGCAAGGAGGAAGAAAGCAGAGCCAGAGTGTATGGTATTATCAGCATCTGCGAGGTGATGCTGTAAGTGCTGCACTCTTCATCAGATGTCTGCACTCCAAATGTCAAGCTCACAGGTGTAAATGTATTCACACACCTTTTACAACATGAGGCACTGTCCAATATTGTCTTCTTCATACTTTGGATCCTCACCAAGGACCAATATGTGTATTTTACCGCTCTATATAAGAGTTGCAAATTGACATGTTTTTCACTAAATGTTGCATCAGGCTGCGTTCATGTCCTCAAACAGCAACTTAAGTCCATGATTTAGAAATTCAACATTTTAGAAAGTCAGTGACGACCTTTAAGAACTTCTGTTTTATTAACTAAGTTTAGACATTTCTCTCAAATGTTATAATAGAGTTAAGCTATTCAACACCTAACTTTCCCTGGCACACCTGTGGCCCACACAATCTCCTCGAAAGGCCGCCCAAGCTGCCGTTAAATATTAATCAATTCTATTAATGCAATATGAGGGCATAGCGTGCAAACAAAGACAAATCTCCGCTGTGTTCCAGATCGATTATTTTAATCAAGACAAAGGCACCTCCATGCATCACGGGGTAACTGGTTATTTGTTATCCGGGGTGAAGGCTTTCTCGGGGGATGTGGTGTAAATAGAGATCTCATTTAAACTTATAAAACTGATACAAAGCTTTCTCACATACTGTCCTTTTATATGTATTTTTTTACCACCTGAAGTTGAGAGTCTGGATGGTTTGTGTTCTTTGCCGCAGCTTCATTTCTATTCCTCTTAAAGCACATTTAAAAATATATATATGTACAAAGCTTGGTTACACTTTACTTGAAGGTATCTATATAAGAATGACATGACACTGTCATGAACATGTCTTAAACATTATTAACAATTCATAAACTTTCATGACATAGCGCTTCTTTTAGTAAGTGTCATTCAGTCTTGACATGACAACTTATGGTTAGGGTTAGAGTTCATGTGTTCATGACTGTGTCATGCCACTCTTATGTAGATACCTTCAAGTAAAGTGTTGCCAAAAGTTTATATAATATTTGCTAGTTTGGCCTTTTTTCATGCACGCCAGGACTATTTCTGTCCTCTTCAACCCCGATCAAACGTTTTACTTTCACCAGCAGTGGCTCCACATCCTGCTGAGATTGACTGCAGTGCAGCGACCGCCTCGTTGGCTTCCCACTGGCAT
The DNA here is from genome assembly GCA_013375575.1 of Percina caprodes. Classification (NCBI taxonomy): domain Eukaryota; kingdom Metazoa; phylum Chordata; class Actinopteri; order Perciformes; family Percidae; genus Percina; species Percina caprodes. The sequence goes on along the minus strand of JABXJD010000003.1, from coordinate 9,477,547 downwards.
GCATGAGGAGTGGAGGAAATTTTCCTGCAATCAAGAAGTTTAAAAACCTCCGCAGAGTACTGATCCCAGGTCTGATTGCCTTTTATCATCTGCAGCCTGCTTTTGGGAGAGCCACCAGGTGAGAACTTATTTCCATGAGATTCTCAGACTTGTAAAAGTTGAAGAGAGAATAAATGGCAGACTTTAAAGTTTATCACTTACAATCCAACTCGGCGCAGCCTCTTATTTCTAATGCAGTCCAAATGATGACTTCATTTATTTATATTGTGGCTACTTTTGACGCTAATTTCTACTACAGTTTTTTTATTTTGTCATTGTTTTGGTTCATTGTCCCATACATGTACTATTGTGCGTTTTCTTTCATTCCTATTTGCTATTTTTATCTTCCTGTTTTAGTGAACTTCCTCAGACAATTAAGCCATGGCATTTAATGAAAATTGGCTCTGAAATTACCATTATAGCATACCATTCCAGATCCATACCGGGCGAGGAGGAAACAATGTGGTTCTGCAAAGAAAACTCAGTAGGCTATATTTTTGCTATAATTAATGTGGTCAGTCTGTCTCTGCAGCATTGTTCTCCATTACTTCCTGTCACACCCTCAAAAACAGGAGAAGCTACGAACTGGACAGCCAACCCTGTCATGAGGACCTCCCTGTTCGATCTTTTTTAGCCTTATGTCACCTTGACACCAACACATCCTCATACCACAACAACTTTATAGCTTGATTTCCATAGACTCCTAAATAGACATATATGATCGTTCTATTTACTGCTGCACGGTGGCTGTCTAATCATGTGAATGTAATCATGTGATGGTTCTATTTAAGGTAACGGGCACAGTTTCAATAGGTAGTAGTCTAGCATTGCCATTGCTTTCCTCCACAGCGCTGCAGAGGAAGGTCTGCCTAGTCCACACAGCATTCTGGGATGGGAGAAAAACACACTCTGGTTTATTGTCATTTCTTTAAACCAATCACAATCGTCCTGGCCAGTGCTAAGCAGCTAGCGGAGCCACAGTGTCTCTGCAAAATAGCCTCAGGAAAGGAACTTGTTTGGGTGGAACATGTGTACGTTCAAAAGTACTTTTAGTTGTGCAAGAGAAAACTCCGATAACGTGACGACACGGACTAAGGTCCGTAAAACATGGGTCAGTTGAAAATGGCAGTTGACCTAAACCCTGGTTTCCTGAGTGAAAGTCCTGTGTTTGTTTAACCCACCCATCAACCCAACTTGCCTTCCTTGGTGCCACCTCATGTCCTCCTTTCCACTCACGATAATTTCTACATGAATTGATAATTTACTGCACTAAGAACTTATATCAACAAGCAACAGTTCCACCCATATCTCCAGCACAATTCTGTGGAAGCTCCCTGCAGAAACTATTCTGATGCAGCCCACAATAACTGAAGACTTACTCCAACAAAAGGACCTATTCAGAGACTCCCACAAGAGTATTGGATTGTTACCTAACTCTCTCTCTTTCACTTCAGGAGCCAATTACACACCCCTCATACACTTCTAATAAACATCAACCTCGCGCCACACACCACGCTCAACCCTCAAGGGCAAAACTGTTTTTTTATTATCAAATTTCTCTCAAGACTGTGGTTGTTACCAGGTGGAGGAGAGGAAGAGAGTGAGGGGGATTCTCCTAGTGGCCATAGAGATATCAATATAATTATGTACTTGTTCTCTTGGTTCAGAGCTGGTCTCAATAAAGTTTGAAAGTAATAAAGCTAGAAAGTAGTTTTAAAAAAACTTAACAGCACAGAGGAAAGAACATTTCTCTTTAATGGTGGAGGGACGTGATCACAGGGTGGACATGGACTACTGTTACTTTTCTACTCTGTGTCCAAGTGCCATTATTTAACCTCTTAAACCCCAAGGACATGCCAGTGGGGTTCAGTCATTACAAACTCATGCTGTGCAGCCAAGATTGTTCAAAGTCTATAGAGAACCCAATGTTTCATGCTGAAAGTGGATGAACTGTGTTTAAAATAGTACACAATAGATTTTTATTTGTTACAAGCCAAATGACCGAAGTCATAAATAACATGCATGTTTTTCATGTCTTGTTAGCTTGTTTTCCTCACCTTCATGGACCATTTTATTACCTAAGATATTTTTCAGCCCTTAACCCTCATGTTGTCCTCGGGTCAAATTGACCCGTTTTCTTATTTCAATGTTCTTTTTAATGAGCCAATTTTAATTCCCCAAAATAACATGATTGATTCCACACAATGCTCTTTGGCAAGTACAAATCTCTACTTCCATTAATTTTGGGGTGTCTTATTCAATTTTATAGCATTTGAAAAACAAATTGAAGTGTTTTTGAAATAGTATTGAGTAACAGTTGACATATTCCAGTCTGTGATTATCCATCAACATACTTGTTTTTAAATTTTAGCCTAAATAATTCCTAATTTCTGCTTTTATAACTCAAACATTAGGTATAATTTCCTATAAATGAGGTTTACTGACCAAAAATAACTATAAATCTTAAGTTAAGTTGAAAACGTCAAAAATAGTGACAAACATTGAAAGAAGTGTCATAAGTGTTGTAATAAAGGGACAAAAACGTAAGAAAATGATAAAAACATTGATAAAAAGAATCAACAAAAGTGTCAATTTTCATTTTTTTATTAAACGGAAGTTTGAAGAAATATAACCATTTGTAATTATCAAAAATAATAATTTATATTCCATGGTCACTATTCAAAACACGGCAGGCTAACAAGAGGAAAGCAAGGATACATAATGTATGCCTTCTTTAGTAAAAATAACATTTTGCATATACTTTTTAAATACTGGTAATTTTTAAAGAAGGTTGCCTGTCAACATGATACATAATATGTAAATACACTTTGATCACTGTGATGTTGTATCCTCTGATTTCAGCCGACACTTTCCCTCCTTGTCATAATGCATCACCATGTGTCTGTCGGTTCATAACCAAGATTCATATCAGCAGTCCATTTCCCTCAATGGAACATTATTACACATGATTAATTTCCTCATCATTAGGAGCTTTGGCTGTGTTGCTGAGAAAAAAAATGCAAAAGAAATTAACAAATATGTATTACTGAGATCATCCTATACACATCTATTGTAATTTGAATGTGAAATCAGTGATCATTTTGTCAATGTGCAACACTGTGCTCCCTCGTATGAACCCTGGAATAATAATGGCAGACGAGGGGGCAGACCTTGAACCTGATAGATGAAGTGCAGCGTACAGAATACGGTGCTTTCTGTGTCACTGAGCTTCTTTGCTCAAGCTGACCTCTTTGAAGAGGTTCATATCAGGATAGATTTGTTTAGCAAGTATAACATGAAGGCGACGTTTAGAATATACCAGCGGGAGAAGTACATAGCAGGAAGCCACAGAACAGTTCTGAAAAACTTATAGAATAAAATGGAAGATGCTCTACACACAAAACCAGTGGAGATACCACCATGATGTGAGGCATCGTTATAGGGATAAATGCTGAGTATTTCCTGCCTGACATCAGAACTGTAAGGCCCTACACACCAATGTTACACCTACGCACATGATGTGCTTTATTGCATAGCACTGATAGTTCAAAGTTTATAGTGCTGCAGCTGCTGTTGTTCCCACAGTTCTCACTTTTCAACACAGTTTACATCAACAGGTTCACAACCGTTGCCCCTCTCACACCAATCCTGTGTCCTAAAAATGACGTTCTTACAAATTAACTACAATCTAAATTAAGTTGAGAGGAAAACTACATTTCTCCCAGATATTTGTTTCAATATTGTGCCAGCGACAGGCGGATGATTGCTGTTTTAAACATGTGGTTAAAGTTGAGAATTCAAATACAGCAAAGCCTTTTGTACAAATCTCAGCAATACAGGGGTTGAGTGCAAGCAGCCAGCCACTGGACACAGTGTGAAACAGCTGACTGTGATTGGCTGATTAGACATCACTATTCTCTGGCAGTTGCTCTTTTTTGGCTGTTGATGTGTAAAAAATCTTCAGCCTTTCTTACGATTTGAGCTTACCCGTCACACAGCTTTTGAAGAAATGTATTTCAGCTCCCTGCATCAGATCAAAAGACATTTTCTCCCCGTTTTGGTGCATGGACTTTGGTGTGCTTATATAATTCCAAACATAGATTCACCTAACAAGGTCTGATCAGCCAAAATAACTGAAAACACCACAAAATAATGACTGGCAAACATATCTGTAACTTCACTAATACAATCCCAGTGGATTATCTTGTTTGGTTTTGTTCTGGAGTTAAACTGTTTTACATTGATCAGTACTCAAGCTGCATAGCAAAAAAAGCAGAAAACTGATTAAATGAAACTGTGAAAATATATAAGTCCTCCCTGCCAGTACAAAAGTATTATATGTTGTTGAATAGTTCTGTTTTATGAGAGCTTTTTTCATCATGCAGTAGGTATAAATATATCAGACACCAAATGGGTGTAACGTAATGGGTCGTGACAAATGCTCAGAGTTTGCAATTTAGATTGCAGCTGCTACAATCAGAAAGAAAATACCACCTGATATGATTATGTTGTATGGCAAGATGGCTGTTCTGTGGCCTACAACACATTGCTATAAAGCATTGGCAAATACCTCAGTTTGCTGCCTTCACTGGTAATATATTTTTTGCAGAATGCTGAAATGACTAAGAGTCACACCTTAAGGTCCGATATTAAATAGGGTGAGAGACCTCACCAGGCTGTACTTTCTTTACCACTGCCATAATCAAGGTGAAAATGACCCTGCAGTGGACAAATCATCCGATCCCTTTGAAATGAAGGGGCATGTACCGATTCATTGCAAAGGAACTGTGAGCACATTTGTCTCTCTTTCTGTAGCTTTCCTTTAGGCTATATTGAGCTGTCAGACTTTAGATGTGATGGAGACATTTTTAGAGTCGATTCCATCTGATTTCAATTGCTTGAATGCTTGCTTCAAATGCTTAAGTGATTGCTGAGGTTGACTTATTGACTCATGCCACCAAAAGGTTAAGCTGCTGTAGCTCTCTAATAAGGGTAACCTAAAACGAACTTGTGTAAGTTCAAGAAACCTGATAATAATGCAGGAAATCGTGATACATTTGATGTTGTCAGACTTGTTCTCCTCCATATCTTTAATCCATCCTCGCTCTCCAGGCTGTATACCGTCATGGCTACCTCGGCTTCTGGGACTCAACTGTGAAGCCACCAGACTACATTTCTGTTCTTATCTTCCTGGCTTCGTACTTCATCCTCCACTATAAATATGGAAGCTCAGAAAGAGTTTTGAGTCTGCTGAGCTGGAGGATATAGCACCTAATCATGGATTAGATTGTTTTCTGAAAACTGGGATGTCTATATTTCAACGAGGCCTTTGGGTGGCATATGATCGCCCAGTTGAACAATTTTTATTGTGGAAAAAAACATCCAAAACTTCAAGGCAGCACTTCATTGTGAGCAATTTAATAATGCAAGCTCAGTCACTGTGAATGCATACTAATAAAGCTTCAATTACTCAAGGTCTCCAAATAATAAAAAAGCAACAACACCAAAGGGAACAACATAGCAATGTTTATGGTAATTATTATCTTTGGTAAAGTTTTCAGATCTTGTATATTGACTAAGCAATTTAGTGGCGCATTCTATAACTTGCAGCTCCATGTAATTGTTTGATTTTCTATTGATTATGTTTTATCTGCTGAGCACTGTTTATCTGTGTGTATTTTAAGTAACCATAGTATGAGGGCAAAACCTGTCCCCACAGTCACATTATGGGGACTTATCACCTATCAGAGGATTGACATTAGGTCCCCACAAGGTTATCCATCTATATTCTCTGGGGAAATCTTGGGCTGAGCACAGATCAGCAACCGCACAAGGGAATACATGCAATATGTCAATGGCTTCCTGCAGGCTTTACAATTTGGTTTACAGGTCATCTCGCCACTTAAACGCACACATTAGCTTGTGCAGGTCAGCATATGTGTGTGTGTGTATGTGTGGATGGGGGGTTGAATATAGTACATTAGAGTTGTCCTGAGGTGAATTGACAAGACGTCAGGGGAGATCTGAGTGTGAGAGAGGGGATGATGGCATGTGCTCTTGTGCTCCATCCTCTCAACAAAAAGTGCCCAGGAGGATTTGCTCCTTTCAACTGAGGTCTCAGGGACATTGCATCAGGTTTGCTTCAGGGGAAAGGTTAGATTTTAATTAAAAGTAAGATTTGAAGTATGAGTGTTTGAGTGTCCAACCTCTAAGTGTGCAAGATGTCTGTATGCAGTTAGTTGTTTCTTTACGGGTTATCATTTCATTTCTAGTGAAGGAACTATTGGGAAACTAGTATAGAAGACAAGTGTTTTTAGGATACCATGCATGTGTATGATATACAACATAAACCTTATAAAACATTTGTCCCTTAGCAGGAAATGGTGACCTGAACAGTGTATTTAGAAACAGGCATGCAAGCTCTAAATTGGATTTACTCAGTAGTAATGGATAAGTCACTGTCAATTCATGTAATGTAAATACTAAGTACTGCTAAACATAATCTTGCAAAAGCCATCTACACTCACACAAGAACAAGGGAAAAAAAGGAAAAAAGAAAATTGAGAGAAATTATTTGAAACAATTACCTCTTTGTCAGCAAGCCTGCTTCACCAAACCAGACAAAAGTTTTTGCCAATTGGCGATGCAATACAAGCAATGACAGAAATGGCTTAAAAAATCACTAAATGTGACTTACGATTGATCTCAGTATCTGATCAATAGTCATCTCAGGGGCTGATGGAGGCTACTGGGTGGACGCAAATGACCTCTGCTTTGGTCATAGCCACCCTGGGCAACAGCAATACTGTAGTTTGACAGCTGATGCTCAGAGATGAATGGAGAGCACATTCAAATTACATTTTTATCAGGTATAATAGGAGCATTTTAAACATTATTTTGACAAACATACCATATCACAAGATCTACATACTATACCTGTTTTTTCTGAAACTTTCAGCCACATCTCATGACTTTCAAGCCTCATTTAGAATATTACTTACTTACTTATTGCATATATACTAAACTGCAATCTGATCAGGAGTTTTCAAGTGCCCAGAAAAAGGAGGGCAATACAACGGTAATAATTATGCAACTGTTTGCATTCTCTAAAAAATTGTACAACGTTGCAAGACAAAGAAAGAATAAATTGACCAAAAAAGACAAAGTGTATGGCCTGTGTATGAAAGCTGTACTCAGCAAGTCTGTGCAAAAAAGAAAAGTTCAAGGACTTCAAGAAATCCGGTAAGGTGACATCAGCAAGACATGCACAATGTGCTCGTGTTAATCTGCCCAGCTGGTCTTTGATGCTTCATGTGAAAAGAAACCAAAGGGACGTGAAGAACGAAGGAAAAGATTTAGCATTGATGAATTCAGCTCTTCTCTGGATCGGCAATATTTAGACATTTTATAGTTTGTTCTCAGGACTCGCTTCACGTACTTATAATTGAAGTGAAGAAATAAATACATTTATGACTGCATGTGCAAGAATGTGCCCTAATGTTGAAACCGCACACGAGTGTTAACCTACTGTATCCCTGCTCTGTTGCAGTCCTGCTTTTTAAAGTAAGACGGGTGTATTTAGTAAAAGTTAATTGCCCTGTGCTGCCTAAAAATGAAAAGCAATAGCAGGTATTACCCTTCATTTTTATTACATCATATTATACTGACAGGGATGAGTGAACTCAGAAGCATAGAAGCTGCACACATAAAAACAAGCAAAATAATGTTTGAATTGTCTTAACTTTATCTTGCTTGAGCCACATTACACTGATATTCCTCAAATGAACGGATAAAATAAAATAAGAGAGGGGATTAAAATTCTCTACATCAGCCTAATTCCAGGAAACACGTCAAGTCCCTGTTACACAACTGAATAGTGAAGGGCCTCAAATTGGCATTTTTTTTTTACATATAAATCATGCAACTGAAGAACATCAGCGAATGTTGAATCGGATGCTAAATGAGACACAGCTCGTAGAGTGTAGGATGTGAAATTTTGGTGTCACAGCTTTGCATACATTTGCAGAGCACATCCATCAGGATAAAGTTTGGTACTGTTGTGTGTTTGGTGTCACTGAAATGATCAGCCTAACAGGTTAAATCCTCTCTGCAAACCAGCTCAAAGTTATTTTAAATCTACAAAGTTCAAGCTTACAGCGCAGAGTATCTGTATCCCTTATGGCATGTCCCCCTTTCTTTCCCATTTGTTGAAATGCAGCAGCCATAACAATGATGTGCTGTGTTTGAAATGTGATATAACTCTTAACTGTAGTCGGTGAAACAAGTAGACGCAGAATATGTACAATGTGTCTCACAAATCTGGAGCTGGATTAAGAATGCAGACAGATTTGAGGGTGCTGGGACAAATTTCAATATAGAGCCAACGGAGGTCAAAGAAATGTCTCTCCCTTTGAGTAGAGCTTGCACCGATCGACTTGAAAACATCTAGTATTTGAGCTAAGCCAGGCTAAGTTCCATAAAAACTGCACAGACCAAAAAATTGCATTTTAAATGGAATCAGCAAAGAAAATAATGTTCATTATTATTGGAAAAATCTGAAACTTTCTAATTCCCTATGAGAATACAGTAAAAGCCTTTTAGTAACTTTCACAGAGGCTGAGCTGATTAACCCTTGTGTTGTCCTCCTGGGTCAAAAACGGACAAAAATTTGACATTTTCGTCCCTTTTTCAGACGTTTTTTTAGTTTTCATTAACACCACCATACTACCACTAGTTTTACAGTACATTTTGGAATTCATCGTTAATAACCCTTATTTATATAGAATTATACCTAATATTTGAGTTAAAAAAGCAGAAATTATGAATTATTTTGACTAATAGTTAAGATCAGAGGAACGTACAGATGAGTTAAGTCAGGAATGAAAGTGATCAATTGTATTTGCAAAGAGCGTTGTATGGAATCCAATCCATATTTATGTGGTAATTTGGTTAAAAAGAAACCCATATTTCAGATATAGACATTTTTTAAAGGGGTCAAATTTGACCGGAGGACAACAGGAGGGTTAAATATGCATGTGCGCACATTCAGATTCAGGCATTCAGATTACGAACAAAATGTTCCACAAGTCAGTGCAGGCTCATTGTTTGCTCATCAAGCTCGGTGACCAGAAAAATGGAAATCTGCTAAACTCTACACAAAGAAAAAAAACCTACTTACCACCTTATTGTTCAGAGAAGAAGAAACATACAGTATCAGTCATGTTGCTTGCACAATGACTGAAGGTTACACATTACTTTTACATTTACGGTCCACTGCTGTGTTCTCCTTGCGATTCTTCTGAGAGTGTTAACTATGATCAGGTTTTTTTCCATTATTGTCACAGTTTGAATGTACAAAACGTTTCAGTTGAGTAGTGTTTCCTTCTATCACTTTATTCCGATCGATCTCCCCTCACACTTCTTTACATTGTCACAATAGTCATCGTAAACCTGTGAAGACCTGGCAGCACCATAATTAGACCTTGTGTGGTAAGGTATGGTCACAGTTGTGACTCTAATGGTCAACCTCCTTAAATGTGTTAAGAGTGAAGACAAGAATCCAGACACTTTGAACAATAGTATTGATTGTGAGAGCACTGGTTTCATTTCCTGCCTGGGATGTTAGAATAAGAAAAACCTTTGTATCATGGGTCAACATGTCTCTCATCTATTAGAGCTATAGCGCGTAACTTTTTGATATTAATGAATGTCATTTAAATTCAAGCCATTGTGAAATGAGTTGCTACAAAGCTAATTAAGACTATCAGCTCCACAGAACTCTCTCTGTATTTCTCAGTACGGCTGTGATCAGAAGATGGTGGCGTCCAGCGACTTGAAAGCAAAAAAACTTGAGCAAAGATAATAACCTCTTCTGAAGACTCCGTCATGTTTTTTTAATCACTTGTGTCCTCCTTGGTGCGCGGTCACAAAAGTCTGTATCATGTGGATGCGCAGACAGTGTTGTTGTCATTACTTAGAATTCTTCATGGGGGCAACAGAAAGTACGCACTATAACTTTAACTCTGGTTCATTTGTACTGCATCCTGTGAAAAGTGCAGGTTTTTGTAACATCTTGCAAAATGTGATGACTCTGTATTGTCACAAATCTTTCACTTTTTTTTAACAAACAATAAAATCACCACCATAACTATTACTGTGTGCTCACTTTTAAAGTGTTAAAGGGATACTCATATCAATTTAGTATTGCAGTGTCGGAAGTCTTACAAGAAACAGATCAAAATTGATGCAACTGAAAACGAGCTCTCCTGACGTTCAGACACTATTATGGGTCAAACAATGCTACATTCTGTATTTTCCATAACGCAACTCAATAGCATGTTATGTTAGACTTCCCCTTTCTGGTGAATGCACAGATATTTTAAGCACGTATTGCTGCAGTTTATATGGCAGGCTTTCTCCTAAAAACTTCTGGTCTCCAACATGAGTCCGTTTCCACTGAAGCTATTATACAACTGTGTCACAGACTGTGTACTACTACTCAGGCCAAACGGAGATTTCCGTAAAGCTCATGCTATAGAGTTCGGCATAATTATTCAATCATAGTTGGACTTCATATAATGATTAAACATCCCTGTTTGTCTATATTCATGTTTTTTACGTGTAGGCCTAGACAAATAAATAGATACAGATTAATACAAATAAATAATATATAATAGAAATTATTATTAAATGTACAACTTTCCCATGAAACTAGGCTTATTTGGTGAATATCTCCTAATTGAAATATTACCAGGGACTCAAGACTTGCTGTTGATCAGTGTAAGAGCACTAGGACACATCGGTGGCTGTGACTCAGGTGGTAGAGTGGTCGTCTACCAAACTGAAGGCCGGTGGTTTGATCCCTGGCCCTGCAGTCCCATGTTGCCCTGCTGCTTGCCCAGTGTCCTTGGGCAAGACACTGAACCACAAATTGCTCCCGATGCTGCGCCATCGGTGTGTCAATTTGTGTGAATGTTGCTCTGATGAGCAGGTGGCACCTTGTACGGCAGCCTCGGCCACAGTGTGTGAGTGTGTGAATGGTAAATTGTTCCTGTGCTATGTAAAAGCACTTTGAGTCATTAAGACTAGAAAAGCGTTATATAAATACAGTCCACTCACATCAAAGAAATGTTCAATCAATCCAGTAACAGCTATACATTAAAGTAGCCAACTAAAAGATTGTAGTTTGGAAGGGCTGAAAAACATTGTCATTGGTATAAACTGTGTCCTATTCATTTTTCTTCTGTGCTGCAGTGATGCAGCGAGCTGAGTACAGCCCACCCTGACACATAGCTGTAAAATCCAAGTGAAAGGGTTAACAGCTTTGCTTTGCTCTGTGTTTCAGCTGGAAATGTCTGCATGTAGCATTAGCCTCAGGGGCATCCAGAGGGGCGGTCTTAGTGCTTGACCATAACAGGATACTTCCATGTTTTATTTTTGCCCCACAGGTTGCATCAGAGGGGAAGCATCCCAGGTATCAGGAGAAGGTGCTTTTCTTTCAGTTTACTCCTTCTCTCACACAGATTGTGCACACCACTGACATGTCCTGATTTCTAGAAGAAGATCATAATGTAACAAGTTAAATGTCATAAATAACAATAGCCCTTGATGTAGGAAATAGCACATGTATGGTAACATGGAAAGAACCCCATTGGAACATTTTGTGATTTTTCACATTACATCAAATGGAAACCACAATACATTACACAAGACAGTGCAGACAAGCAAAAAGACATCCAGCTATAACACATTTCCCCCATACACATCATATTTCTGTTATGTGCAGTACCGTTTAAGTGTAAACTGAATCCCTCTCCCAGTTGCAGAGAAGGGGGGGGGGGCTGTAGGACGGAGCAGCCAGCCAGCGTGAGGGCTGAATAATTGATCTCTGTCTATCGGTCAGGAGGACGTTACTGGGACGTTTCTCTCTCCATCCCTCTATGTGATTCAGTCGCTCTTTCCCATGACGGTGTGAAGGGCACCACCACCCCCTTTCTACTCCTCCTCTTTCTCTCTACGCGCGCGCGCGTGTGTGTGTGTTTGTGTAAGTGAGTGTGTGAGCAGGAAGACGAAGCAAGCAGGAGGAGACACCAAGGACGTCCTTTTTTTTCCAGCCCCGGGAGCCGGAGATGCAAGGGACGAGCAGTTAGATTAGCTTGTGCTGCTGCAGGATAACTTGGATCCGGAGAGTGCTGAAGCCGAAGCTCTGTCTGCTCTCTGATCCCTTGTTTGGTGTGTGAGTGTGTGAGGAGGATTTCATCCAGTCGCCGGACGGAGGTAAATCGATGCTTGATGCTGCTGTTACTTCAATGCAATTCAACGGTTTGAGGGGAGCTATCCACTCGCCGTGGTGCTGAAACCAGGCTCTGATCAAACAAGGAAGTGCATGTGTATATCCCCGCTTTTTGTTACACCATCTCTGTCTCTTTGCACTCGGATGCACACTCAGGTCGATTTTGAACACATTTACTGCACGTCCACTGCTTATGTTAGCTGTACACATGCATGCATCCGTGTGCATTGCTGTCTAATTAACGCACTATACAGTTTAGTGGCTTTTTTATGCCGGAGTGGGATGGCTGTGTCCAATGTACCTCCAATGGAGGATGGAAAGTTTTACCACATGATCAGGAAAAATACACAGCGGTGGTTTTAGTCCCTCGTCCACATGCGTGACAACAGACTGTCCTGCCAAGCTGAGGACTTGCACCGTGCACTTTCTCCAAACTCGCTCGGCTGCGGGCACATTGAGGTTATCACCGATTGCCGTGACACGCACTCTTGTCAGTGCCTGACACGAAAGAGGCTCACAACACACTCCAAAAGGCGTCACATTTTGCGAGGAAACGCTAAGCCATAGCTGCTGATTTGGTGTGTAGATTGGAGGTGTTTGGTGATTTACTGTCCCCGGCTGTGTTTGAACCATTGACCTTGGTGTCCTTCAATTGGCGCATTGTAGAAACGTGCCCAACACACAAATACAGATTCTGTAAGCCTACATGTGGCTGTTTGACTTCGTGTAAGCTGTAATTGGAGCTAAATGTAGAGAAATTAATGTTTAATATGTCCACAACCTTCTTTACATATTTAATGGGGAGTGTGTCTCTAGTCTTGTAAAGTGAGTGACGTCCTTATCTTAACACATTTAAAGTCATGACCAATCTTCCTGCAGACTATGTTGCAATGCTCATTGCTTTTCTGTCTTGTTTATAAATGTAAGGATTATGATTTTTTTTTATTTTATTTTCCAGATCTGGCTACAAAGGACTTCTACTTTTCCGTCACAATTGAATGTAACATCGCTCGGACAAGGAAGGCAGGGAATTAAAAGCCATCATCATGAATTTCGTTATGAAACAAGCGTTGGGAGGTAAGACGACCCCCCAATTTTGCACCCCAGTGTGAATGCAGAATGCATATACGTGTGTGAGTGCGATGGTGTGATGGGGTTTGTGCTGTTCCTGGAGTTTTATTTCCCTACAAACTTCTGTCAGACTTTATGATATTCAGTGCCTTCCCAATTTCACGTATTGGTGCACAAATTCACACGTTGTTCTTCTCTTCAGTCATCTGCAATAGAGGAAGTCAGTTGATGTTTCCTTTCTTTTTCATCTACCTTTCCCTGAATGCTTTTTTTTCCAATCTGCTTCTGTCTTGCTGCACACATGGCTTAGTTGGCCCCTGAGGCACACTGAGGACAGCTTACTGTAACAGGCTGGTGATTTGTAACGTAGACTAAACCACTGTGGCCAAAGGGCACTTCAATTTCCAGTGAGGGCAACCCGTTTACCTAGAGGTGTTAGCTGTTGCTCAGTCTTACCATTAACCAGACTCTAAGTGGCGCCTCATGACTGGACGCTGCAGCGCGTCTTATCACGACATGCTGAGTACACATTTTCCACCTGAAGGGGAAAAAGATAATTAATTCTGAATCTAATCTGCAAAGATTTAATTCCAGCATGCAGGCATGTGAATGATTTTCTAATTTCTGTTGCTGCAACAACTCCCTGGACATGAGATCAACAGAGTAATGTATTTTTGAGGGAAATAAACTTGTTATTATGTGTGAATATTAGGGGTGGGGGAAAAAAAAAATCAATTCAGCATAGTATTGCAATATTTTCAGTGGCAATACTGTATCGATCTTTTATTATATACTGTATGTGTTGGTCAGGTTGTCTGCTCGACAATCCCATTTTGCAGCAATAAAATTGAAGTGGTATGAACAAACAGAGAAATGTATCTTTTCAGATTAAACAGATTTAGACAAAGTTTCCTTTTGGAGATATCATTTGAAATTGGGAAAAATTAAAAGTTGGAAAAAAGGTTGTAAATTGCAATATGTAGCAGAATATTGCAATATGTTTAAAATCACAATAACATTGTATCGTGGCAAAAGTATCGTGATGATATCGTATCGGGAGGCGTCTGGTGACTCCCACCCCTAGTGAATATGCAGATGGTGCAGTGGAAGGTGAAAGGACCTCAGTGGTTTGAACGCAGCAGAGACGCTGCTTTGATGTGTCCGTAGCGAGCCCTCAGAGCAGAAATCCAACCCTCGTCTGCTGTTGTTGGTGCCGTCAGGAGTGGATCAGACTGTGATGTATCTGCACTGAAAATACTTTCTGTATATATGAGGATTAAAGCCCCTTTCAGTGTTTCACTATAGCAATAAATTCATGACTAAACAAACAAGTTAAACGATAAAAAAACATCTTTAGGTATTATTTATTAAGAGTTTAACAGTCCTAAACTGTGTGGTTTGATTAGATTGACAGTGGCCTGGTGACATAAACAAATGACCCCAGATCTGTCATCACTTTGATTCACATAAACCCTTATTGGTTCATGTATAACTTTCACATTCAATTTATTGACATTGCACTGCAGCATGTGCACTAACTCAACAAATTGCTACACATACACACTCACTGCTTGATCGCCTGTTGTTTATTACGTGACTTATTGTGGCATGTACATGCAGTCGTCACTGTTTCTCTGGAGGGGATGTAGGCTCTGAGGTCAGCAAATCTGTACAGATGTTAAAGCATGGGGCAAACATGACAGGAAAAAAAAAAAATCATAATTGCAATTAGTTGGTCAATATTGAAATCCTGATTATTTACCATGATTACTCATTAACTTTTGGAAACATGTTGCATTTATGGCACTTCTGCCATCTTCACTTACCCTACTTTATAAATGCCCCCAGATATTACAAACAGGAGCTGGCTGACCATTGGCTGAGTGAATTTAGCCTTTGGGAGGGGCAAAAGTGCACGTATCATTCAGAATACAAGACAATATGAGAGTTTATTTGCAAAACGTAATGTGCAAATTTATCAATGTTCCCAATTACATTGTTCTTCTGATCGTAAGGAGCCAAATTTGAAATCGCGATCAAAATTGGATTAATTGCACAACCCTAACATATTATTCACTTCATTAAACAGCTTCATTTTCTTTTGGACACAGAAACGTGTGTCTGTGATTGGTGTTACACTTATGTTATTTTATAATAAGTGCTGTCTACGTTGGGACTCCTGCTGTAAACTTACTCGTAAACAAAGATTTTTGGGTGAAGCTGTCATGTTGTCAGTTGGGCAGGCGTTTCTCACTATTTCAGTGATACACAACGCTGCTGCATTGTACCGCCTACTCCCTTTTTGCAATATTTACAATTTCACTAGACAAGGTATGGTAGATTGCAACTCTTCTTCTCTTGTACAAGTATGCTGCAAAATTTGAATTTAATTCACAAAATACACAAAATGATCTGTGGTTCCAGGCAGTCACTTAATATTCATTGTGATGGAGTACACAACAAAAGCAAGTGTCAGTACTGTTCTGCTAATACATCATATAAAAATTAATGGAAACCAATAGTAACCACAAATGGAGGGAAAAATACATCCAATGACATAAAATTGCACAGCCTGAATGGTCAGCAAAACTGTCTACATGTTCTGTAGTTAAGGAGTTTGGCATGTTGCTTTAAGGCTGTTGGTCTCTGTGGCTGTGTTTGGTTTGTTTGTGTCAGGTACAGTAGCTGTGTGTTCATCATGTATTCAGATGTGCGTGTGTGTGGTTCACTGCTGGTGGGTGTGTTAGCGCAGGTGCCCATCACTAGGCTCGCACAAAGCTCTTCGTGAATAAAGACAGAGTCAAATCCGCTCAACTGTGCATAAAAGAAATTTTACACATGAGGAAAACCAGGCAGTTTGTGCCAAGACCTTAAGCAGAGTATTTCTTTCCGTCTTGGGGAGAAAGGTTTTTTTGTTTTCTTCTTAAGGAGTAATGAGTTTCGGAGTTCAGTGGATTAGCTGTGGGCTATTATCTCACTTCTCTCTCTCTCTCTGTGCATTCTGAGGAGAAACTCACACTCCATCTGCTCCCATCTAGGCTATGATTTCTATTCTGTCTGCTTTGTGCAGTTAAGGGCAAGGTCGTCTTGCATGGCACTAAGAAAGGGCTCCTCTCTGTCATCTATGCCCTTTCAGCCTTTGAAATGCAAGTCATAAATCTCAAGTTCCCAAAGTTTTTCATGTCACGGAAAACTCTTAGAAGACTGGTGCTTCTGAAGAGAGCGTTACGAGTGTGTTAACAGTCTGCAATATTAGAAAAGAATATGCTGGTTGTTTTAGCTGGTTCACCACTAGTTTTACATTGCCAGACCTTCCTCCACAGCGCTGCGTAGGAGGGTCTGGCTAGTCCACACACCATTCCAGGATTGGAGAAAAACATGCTTTGGTTTATTGCCATTTCTTTAAGCCAATCACAATCGTCATGGGCGGCACTAAGCGCCAGACAGAGCCATGGTGTCGCTGCAAAATAGCCTCGGGAAGGAACTTGTTTTGGTGGAGCATGTGTACAAAGAAAGCAGAAGGTAACAGGCATCCAGGCGAAAAGAGCGGGATCCAGGGGAATTTTCTGCAGCACCGAAGCAATCCCGAAAGTGGAACGTCATGGATATAGACTAGTAATCATACATCACCACTAATCATACGTATTTAAGTGTAATTGCACCCAGGCAAATACTATTCTTTGCTCTGTTGGTAATAACAAAAACAGCAAATTTAAATAAATGTAACTCTGCATACCCAACCCGGTCTCACGCCAGTTTGTGAAATGGTCACGTTATTTTTATTCATGGATTTGTGTACAGGTCATGTTAATGTCATTTATTTCGTGTACAGGTCACGATTTTCGAACGTGACCATACGTGAACATTTCACAAACTGCCATGACGCTGGGCTACTCTTAGGGACGCAACAACATTGTAAATGAAACTCCACACGCGGGACGGTGACCACAGCTCGCGCAGAGACAGGATCCGCGGACTCTGGGGAACGCAACAACGGGGAAATGAAACGCCGCTGACTGGCGTGTTACCAATAATGTTATTGCTTATTATTTTTAGCAATAATCTTGATAGTTCACCAACTTGCAACGCGAGCTGTCACTCTGTCACTGAGCTTCTTGCACCACCTAAAAGGTCTAATATGTCCATCTCATGGGAGTCAGAGATGACTTGATGCACTAAATGATGTCAGTTAATGTCTCTGTTTGCTGGGGTCAATCTTCTCCAGGTGAACCAGGGGCTTTACAAATAGACTTTACACATTATACTTGGTTGGTTTCCCTTTATTTTATTGATCACAATATGTTAAAATCAACTGGCAGGGTCTGGAAATGTCCTTAAGACAGGCCTTTGGTGAACACTCGGAAGCCCTTGACCCACCCCCACACATGGGTTTTTAGCATATAAATTTTGGTGACCTCACAATTCCCAGCACAGCTACTGTATAGCCAACTTCAAACTGAGTTATTTTGTTAAATTACAAAAATGTAAATACATCTGCAGTTGTTTTGGAATCTTATCCTTATCTCCCCATCAGTTATCACCAGTCACCAAGTTAATGACATGGAAAATGAACTGCACCAATATAAAATATGTGGTTTGTAGATAAAAATGCTTTAAGCATATCTAAACACCTGTCTGATCCTTGAATCTGTAATGAATAGTTCAAAGACGTTTGGCGTCCTTAAACCAGAGATTTAGAACCAATGGCCATAACTTATCATTGACATGAAGGGAGAAAAGCAAGGACAAATGAGGAGTTGGTGCAGTCTGCCAGGCAGTTAGAGCCATTTCTTTGTGTTTGTCAGTGCGTGTAGGTCTTTTATTGCACGAACGGGAAACCATGAGAGGGGGGAGGGGATGACATCATCTAAAAAAATAGAAGTCGGCTTACTCACCTCTTTCTCTAGATGAAGCTGCAACTCCTCTTCCTCCTCTGGCATCTCTGCCCTCAGTCTTGGTGGAAGAGGAGGAGGAGGACGAGAAGGAGGAGAATGAGGTGTAAGTGGTGTAGATGAAAAGTGACAAATTGATCTTTTAGACGGGGTGTTAGATCATCAGCGGCTGATGGCAGAGGTTGTAAAGTTGCACTGTACTCTGGACTGGCAGAAGCTCTAATCTTCATTTAATGGGAGATGTTTTCTGCCCTCTGCAGTCTCAGAGTTTCTCTCTTTCTCCTTTTTCCTCCCCTACTTCTATCATCCCTTCATTCATCATTATATTCTCAACTGCTCCCTCTAACGTCCTTATCTTTAGTCAAGTTTTGTACTACCTTTATTTCTCTATCTTTTGTTCTCTGTTCATCACTCCCTACCAACACAACTCTCACCCTCTCTTTTACTCCATCATTCTCGCTATCCTCCCTTGCTCCCCCATCCTTAAAGTTTCCTGTCTTTTTTTTCCTCCCTTCCTCATTCAATGATTATCTAAAGGGCGAGGCAAGGAAACCTCAATCAGGCAGCCATAGGGGAGACTGGGACTGTGCATGTGTTTGTTTGTGTATATATATATATATATATATATATATATATATATATATATATATATATATATATATATATATATATATATATATATATATGTGTGTGGGCGTGTGTGTGTGTGATTCAATATTTGCTTGTGTGTGACGAGAGAGAGAGAGAGAGAGACAGAGAGAGAGAGAGAGAGATAGTGTGTGACAGACAGGGACAAGGGCGGGCCTTATTAGTCGGCTTTAGCAGGCATTAGATGCTGTGTGTGTGTGTGTGTGTGTGTGTGTGTGTGCGTGCATACGTGCTTGGGTATCTGTGTGTGTACCCAAGCAAGACGGAGATGATGTGTGTGTGTGTGTGTGTGTGTGTGTGTGTGTGTGTGTGTGTGTGTGTGTGTGTGTGTGTGTGTGTGTGTGTATGTATCTGTTTGTGTGCCCAAGTAAGACGGAGATGGGGGACCGTAGACAGGCTAGGAGAACTCATATCAATGTTAAAAAAAACCTCAAAGTGAAATTTTCTTGCCATGGGACCTTTAAACTAAGCCAAGCATATGCATACACACACACACACACACACACACACACACACACATTCGTAATCAGTGGGATGTGACAGACCACCCGCTCAGTTGAAAACCACAGCAGGGGAACGCCAAGGGACTGTGCAGCCTGCAGTTGAGCCTTTGACACACACTGGACACATAGAAACATTCTCTAAGAAGACAAACTTCTGTGAGTCAACAGAAAATAACACTGGATAATAAAAGTGGATGCACTGCAGAACATTTGGGCAGGATGCATACACATACACATTGAGTTAGGAAGTTGAGGAAAAAGAAACAAAAAGAAAAGTCACACTGCTGTCAATCATTTTCAGATTTTTCAGCGGCACTGTCTTCTTTTTGGTAGGAAAAGTACATGCATTCAAGAATCCTTTGAAAAATGAAAGAATTAGTTGAGCCATGCCAGTTATTGTTGCTTTTGTAAGTGCATATATTGAGCAAAATTGCTGCACAGATAAACACACAACACGTTTATTGAGCATGGATGCTTCCCTCAATGATCTGTTGGCACTGAACAGCTTCACTGGTTGGAGATTGAGTGTTTTGCTCAAGGGTCCCTCAAATGTGCTTAACCGAGGACCCATCAGTTACAAACCGTGTTTCTAACTTTGAGGCCACAGCTGCCCTTTGGATAAATTGCCATTACATTTGGAGAACAGACCGAATGGATGTATGGAATTGATCTGGATGTGGGATAATATTACTCACAGAATAAACAGAGACAGATCTTGAATTGTGTACTGTTCTAGTAAAGGTATAAACAATGCAAAACCTCTCCAGGTGCCTACTGCGTAATACGTTTACAGTACACACATACAGTGAATATGGCAAACTAATGTGGGTCTCGTGCTTTATATTGATAGCGTAACTGTGAAAATGTAATATGCAGTATACTGTATGAGGCAATTCCCTGTGCTGTGGTTGTGGGGTCACATGGAAGATGAAACGTAATTATCCTAAAGGATTAATTAGGATTACCTGAAGAACCCTGGAGGCTATATGGAGATTTTTTTACTCCTGTGTGAACTTACATCCCCACTGGGTATATGGGCTGTTATTTGTTTACCTATTCAAAGAGAGAAATACAGACCCATTTGTAATTGTTTTGTCTACTGTCAGGATTTCTTTTTTGTTTTCAAATCTGTTTCTTCTTCTAATATATTATAGATATTTTCTACAAAATGTACATACCCTCCCTCAAAAACCTACATTTATAAATCAGTGGCTTTTACATGCCCTCTGCTGCATGTCCTACCTCTTTGCTCATCCTCTCCCTCTCTTTGTCCTTTTCATCTTTATTTTCTCTCCTCCTTTATGCCCTCTCTTCATCTTGCTCTGTCCATTCTCTGTTATTGAGGCTGATATGGACTGTCTTTTTAAAAGAGCTGTGGAACAGATTTATACACACACACACACACACACACACACACACACAGCCTTTGTACAGCTACGAGAGTTGATTGTGAAAACGTCATCATTTTTCATGTTACGTTAAGCTTTGATTAAAACAATGGAAACATTTCCATGTGAAGCTGAAATGGGATTTTTATGCCGCAGCAGACTCCCATCAGCGGGACTGTGATATTACAACGTGTTATTAATGCCCTTTAGCCCTGTACTTAACCTACTTAACAGAGTCCTTTTGTGTTTCAAATATTGCTTTTCCCCCCACATTTCTTGCAAAATGCTGTTTCTGTGCCCTATTCATTTCAGGCCACCAACATACGTATCACACCTTACAAGAGTTAAACCACAAGCTTTGATAACATGATGTGTAATCTATAAATGACACATGCTTCCTGCTGGATTTCATATAAAAGCTTTGCGCATGGGTAGGCAGTCTCTGTGAGAAATTCAAATGAGTTTCTTTACACCTAACTGGCTTTCAGTCGACTTGGCACAACAGAAAAATGTTTTATGGCAGATTTCAGCCTATTTGAACCCCATTTCAGAGAAATGAGCCAAGAAGGGAGGCAATGTAATCCTGATAAATTGATGTGCAGTAATGATGTCGGCCCTCTTTAGACACCTACGCTGTATAGCACATGGTTTTCTTTTTTCATAATTTGTGGTGTAGAGCTTGCCTGGAAATCCAGACCCAAATCTGAAAGATTAAGGGTCTGGCCTTGAGTAATGAAAGACGCCCATCTTGAGGGGCTGCATTGGAAAATCTCACTGCACACAATTGGATAACACTACTACCAATCACAAGAGCACACACGTATCCAGAGCCCTATACGCCAGCTACCAGCGGAGCTAACTGTCGTCATGTGTTTAGCTCGCCTCTGGCCCGCCCATATCAGAGACACCCATGTGATTGGTGCAGCTCGGCTACAAGGGTATAGTTAATGAGCAGCATTACTCGATGACAAAATAACTCGCTGAGCAAATTCAAATTGTGCTCTCACGAGAACTCTGGATTTCCATGGTGGTGTAGAGCCTACCTTTGGAAAAAAACAAGGCATTTAAATTCAGTGAGCCAAAACTTGGCTCGAGTTGCATTAAAATATTTGACTGTGAGTTGAAGACTTTTCATTTTCATTATTGAACTGTTTAATTGTGTCTGAATTTTTTTTAAGATTAGTTTTTGGGCATTTTTGCCTTTAATCACCAGGACAGACAAGAAAGGGGTGAGAGAGGGGGACGTACAGGGAGGAAACTTCGCAGGTCGGACTCAAACCCTGGACCTTTCCGTTGAGGAATAAAATTCTTCATATTGGCACATGCTCTACCAACTGAGCTACCCAGGCGCCCAATTGTGACTGACTTTTATATTAATAATATTTACAAGAAAAAGTCTTAAATCCAGTGAGACAGCCTCCGAGTTCAAGGTTTATTTATTGTCATTGCACAACAAAATGCATTTGCAGTCTCTTCATGCTCACTATGGTTGGCAGGTTTTTAATCAGCCAACAGCAGAGTAAGCCAAATATGTAACATCTCATTTTAAAATAGGCCAGTCAATAGAAATGTGGATATAAAGTTAGGTGGTTAGGTTAGGAGGAAATCTATTGGCAGGAAACAAGTCTCATTGTCATCTAACATGGAAAGGGATTACACCTCTGAGCTGTCAAAAACACCATCAAAAAGGAACAAGAGCTCATACTCCAGATACCTTTTCTTCACAAACACATGGCCTCTACCTGACTCTACTGAAGGGCACAATATAAAAAACTGAAGATGATTGATTTATTGATATCTTATTTGTCATCCTGGTCCAGCAACTCACCCTGAAGGCCTTCGTGCCACGCTGTGTGTGCTGTTTGTGTTATAATCATGGTGAAGTGACGGCGACTGACCTTGAGGGATGTTCTTGTTACATTTAAATGAAGTGCAAGTGTACCAGTAGAGTATAAAGCAGGTCAAGTCTAAAGTATGTCCTAATCTAGTCCTTTCAATTGTAGGTAATAAAATGTCTGTTTATGTTTTTGTCTGAATGTGAAAAATAATGCTAAAACAGCAACAGCTAAAGGTTCTGTGCTATACACTTCAAGCTTGAAAACAGCTTGAAAAAAGTCAACAAGTTTGTTGTCTATCTTAAAAAATGTTAAAATAGAAAAGCCAAAGTTAACCCTCATGTTGTCCTTGGGTCAAAATTTGACCCGTTTATAAAAAAAATAAAAAATTGTACCAGAAATATGGGATGCCGAAAATGTCTAAAAAAGTGACAAAACTTTGGGAAAAACTTATTTTTTTGTGTTGAAAAAGCAACAAAAACAATGATAAAAAAACGGAAGAAAATGTCAAAAACTTTGGGAAAAGGGTCAAAAACTTAGGAAAAACACGGACGGAAAGCTTGACAAAAGCTATAAAAATGTTGTAAAAAGAGACCAAAACGTAAAAAAATATATAAATAAAATAACTGTGAAAAAAGCATCAAAAACATTGAGAAGGGACAACAAAAGAGTTTTTTTCATGGTGGAAAGGAAGACAGCACAAGAGTTAAGTCAATAAAATTATCAGCTGAACTATATTTCTCTTATATAAAAATTGCAGTTGATTGACATCCTCCAACCTGTGAGGGTTTTCTGCCCTGCAACAGCCTGCCGGGGGTGGGGGTGGGGGGGGAATCCCCATGTGGCTGATGCAGCTGTCACTCAAAAGCTTTCGTTCCCACATGAAATGTCCCTGAAGTTTTCTCCATATGGAAACAGTTGCAAGAACAGGAGAGGAATGAGAAGGATAGCTTCCTTAAATAGCTGAATGTGCATCTGTATCTGGCACATGGGAAGCGAACATACCAAATCTATGCAAAGAATAAATTACATTTCAGGTTACACACAGTGGTGTGGTCTAGTGGCTATACTGTACTATGTATATATATCATAGTAGGGGGGTCTGGGTGTCCTCCTACTTTACGTGCATAGCTGTGGAGCTGAGAGATGATGTTCTGCATGAGAGCTGATGTTTAGTTCTGATTCATGCTTTGACCTAGAATGTAGTGAATAGCGTACGCTGAGGCTGCATGACACTTAACTATACACTGTGGTGAAAGGACTGGATAGCACCGTGGAGTAGCCATGGGACTGTGTGTGTGTGTGTGTGTGTGTGTGTCTCACTGAACAATACATGCATACAGTGATCAGATCATTATTCTGTTGGAATGCTGCTTTTCTCATTTGTTCTTTTTTCACTGAAATTTGCAGTTGATTCTGCTCAGTGTAATTATTTTACAATCCAAGTTTTAATTTGGCCATTTTCAAATATAAAATATTGCAGCTATGGATGTTAAGAATTGTATTTTGATACAATCTGTACGTACATCTATAAGTTGTTGATTTGTCCACAGTTGTGTGTTTATAATGATTTAGGTTAAAATGAGGAAGAAACCTTTAACAATTGAAATGGCTTGGACAGTAAATGGTGTTGTATCTTACAGGTCTGTTGGCAAAACAGCACATACATTTGTGAGATCAATGCCAAGAATCTATAACAAAACCAGCTGGCCTCCTTCCAGCCACATCCAGCCAGCTGGGTGGGTGGAAGTAAGTGGGAAGTAGCAATGCACCTGAAAAGGAAAGGATTATAAGACTTTTTTTTTTTCTTTTACAACTTTGGTCGTAGTTTGGTAGTTAAAAAACATTCTTATCAGCAATGAATAGTATCATTCACCAACTGAATTGCTGAGATCTGGGAACAACAGAGTCTAACAGGACAAAGAACACAAGTGAGTGTACGTGAAATGTTAGTTAGAATATCATTAGTTTCAATCCAATTTTTTGCATAACAAAATTGTTTTTCTTTAACATCACGTTGATTGCTTTTTAATGAATTACTTCCCAAGTAACCCTCAGATGCCTCCTATCTCCACAAACCACTAAAAGTTTCACTTTTGAGATTAAAGACGAGGAAAAGCCGAACACAAATGGTCTACCATTGCAGTGTGACATGCAGAGCACAGCAGCTAATGGACTGGAGAAGCTAATGGCAGTGTTGTCAAGTTTTCAGGCAGGTTTGATATGAGTCACTTCACTGTCTCAGACAAATAGATCACTGGCACTCAGCAGAACAACATCGGTTCCGGCTACTGTAGAATAGATCTGTGCAAGTGCAGGTCATTTGTTTTCTGTTACCAAAAGTCGATTGCTGGCTTCAGAGTTCATGTATGTCTAGTATATTTCTGTTTATGTAATTGTTAGTCACAATGTCTGATCTAATCGAATGATGGCAGTCCCTTGCTGTGGTAATCAGTGTGCAATACACGTATGTAATGTACTTAAGTGTTCTTTACAAAGACAAACTGATAAGCATTGATGGAGATATAATTAATCAGTTTGCAACTTTAGAAACCTACAACCAAATTTCAAATTTGAAAGCTTCACAAACAACATGCACATTTATTTCAGATCTTATGTTGCGTCTCAATGAATCCTCAAATGTATTCAGTGGATTTGGCTTTAGGATGTTTTTCTACTGTGATGATTTCAATTAGTATATAGTTTGCACTGTAGACAAAGGGTTTACTTTGCACAAGTACGTAGATGGAGGACAAACCAAAAAATAATTGGCCAGGACAACAGGTCAATTCAGCCAGCAGCAATCCAGAACTTTCTGCAGAGGTTACACTACACTTGACGTGCATACGCACACATGTTGGCAGTGGCAGGGCTGTCGGAGCTAAAGGCAGAAGGAATCAGTGATGTGTTGTGGCCTGCTGAGCCACCTGAAGATCCTGATGCAAAGAGACGCCACCGGCTGCCATGACACACACACAAAGTGGCATGATGTCATCAATGGCCGCTGCAGGAGCAGTAGAAACTGCAGTTGTTTTTTCCTACACATGTTGGGCTGCAAAGTTTTTAAGCACATTGACAAGAAATCACTAAGTCACCATTGTTGCTTAACTACCTTAACAACCCCAGCAGATTAACTCGGGGCACATTGTGACATCAGGTTTTAAAAATCAATGTACTGCTCTGTAAAACCCATATACACAACATATGCCTTTCCAGATGTGTATGTGCAGGCACAATCATAAACAAGTCTCAAGAGAATATTAGAGACATAATTCAAACACATGCACATGCAAACATACACATGTATGGCACCAAGTTGATACCACAGGCAAATATGAAAACACATAAACAAAAACAAATGCAAATAAAAAGAACAAATGAACATATACCCTTTAACATACATGAACACACTCATTTATTCAAAAACACAACTGTGTTTAGAGACACAGAGCAGCACATTAGTCGCACACATGCACACCACAGATGGGCTCTCTCTCTCTCTCTCTCTCTCTCTCTCTCTCTCTCTCTCTCTCTCTCTCTCTCTCTCTCTCGCTCTCTCTCTCTCTCTACCTTTGCAGTGACTGTGCAGTGAGAAAATGAGTCATCTGTTTGGCCCGAATGTTTGCACCTTCATTATGCAAAATCACTGTGTCGACCTCCACTGCCCGTTTTTGACGATTTAACATCCTTTAAAAAAAATGTGTAGTTTGGGTCAGGAGAGTCAAACAGAAAAAAATACAGAAGTAGTGTATTATAACTTCTGGGTCAAATGAAAATAGAAAAATATACAGTAGTACATACAGTAGTTAACCCTCCTGTTGTCCTCGGGTCAAATTTGACCCCTTTAAAAAATGTCAATATCTGAAATATGTTTTTTTTTTTTTTTACCAAATTACCACAAAAAATGGATTGGATTCCATACAACGCTCTTTGCAAATACAATTGATCACTTTCATTCCTGACTAAACTCATCTCTGCATTCCTGTGATCTTAACTATTAGTCAAAATAATTCATAATTTGTGCTTTTTTATCCTAAATATTAGGTATAATTCTATATAAATGGGGGTTATTGACCATGAATTCCAAAAAGTAGTGTAAAAAAATAACATGGATGATTTCAAAACAATATCTGGACTAAACTTGGACATATACCCATCTGTGATCCACTCAACATCCTCTGATCTTAACTATTAGTCAAAATAATTCATAATTTCTGCCTTTTTAACTAAAAATGTATGTATAATTTGATACAAATGAGGTTTGTTGACCATGAATTCCAAGAATAAGTGTAAAACCTATTATGAACCAGGTAAGATTTTTAAAAAAAGCGCCAAAAGCATGGAAAAAGTGACAAATAAATCAGAAAAAGCGACAAAAACGTTGGAAAAGCACAACAAAAATATTCAGTTTTGATCTGGAAGGACAAGGTCATGGTTAACAGTAAGACAACACAAGGGTTAATCAGCTCAGCCACTGTGAAAGTTATTAAAAGGCTATACTGTATTCTCACAAGGAATTAGAGAGTTTGATTTTTCAAAAAATAATCAATCTCCTCAATATTTCATGACAAAGAAACACCTAAGCCTCTTATGATTCAATGTTTTCTTTCTGGTGAACACTCATTAACTTTGGCTACTATTGATATATGGAAAAGAGTTGCAGAAAATTCAGAAAGCTTTGTTTTTGCAATTTGGAACAAAGGTATGCACCAAAAATGTCCAATTTATCCAAAACTGAACCAGAATCTGAAAGTAAACTGATTAAAATATTTAGCAGTAGCTTTAGCTTGTTGTTAGCAGTACAAAGAACATAACTCAAAGCTGTGTGATTGGATATTGTGCTTCTTTAGAGTCATATTTGACTTCTCTCTTTAAGTTTCTATATATGCAAACTTAAACGTTAACATTACGTCCACAGTTGTTCATCTTTTGCATTGTTGAGTGCGGTGTCCAGCAAGGCTTGGAAGTGCTCCAACTGCAGTCACTCAACATTATCTGTGAAGAAACTAAACTGGACTAACACCATAAACGCAGAATAATACAGAACTCAAGTCAAAATAACCGGAAAATGTATTTCTAAAGTATATGTTTTCATTTATGATCTTCAAAGCACTATCTTACCTGAATAGCGACAGGCTAGTTTGGCTAGCTTGAACTTAAAACATCAGCCTGGTTAAATGGCAAGCCAAGTAAAGAATAATTAAATATAAAAATCATTTCCTGCTGCAATAATGTTAATTTGACTATATTGCATGTTGCATTACACTTTACATTTTATTTAACCCTCAATGTTTAAATTTAAAATGAATTTAGTGCCGTGGAGAATCGAAAGTCTTTCTTCATGCCCACTTAATGCAAAAGTTGTAGTTTGAGCTGATTATATAAAGGAACCACTGTTGCCTAAAATAAACCCTTGTGACGTCTTTCTTAGATAACCATTCATTTTCCACTTGGCTCTCTGGTGCAACATGCTGCGCTGCTCTGCCCAGTGAGATCATGTAATTATCTGGCGAGGGTAAAAAGTAACAGCTGATCTTCACTGCATCTTCTTGACTGACATCCAAAATGGCCACCCTCTTCAATATGTCACCTTGGCAAATAAAAAGGCCGTCCGCTCCCCGGTTTAAATCACGGCGTCATCAACAAATACTTGGAGGATTAGGAGTGATTCCCTTTAAGTTGAACTGTGCACCCTTACACAGTTAGCATATGCAGACATAGACGCAAACACGGTCCCACCCTCTCTATGAAAAACAGACCAAAATACTCATCATTTATGTCCAGGTCCATTAAACTGTGTGGCTCTATTTGGTCTGCTGGATCATTAATCTGAACTCCCTGCAGGTATGTGTATATCTTCACCCTGCACACTTGTTTTTATCCAGAGGTGTTAGTGGTGCTGCTGTGGGTTGAACGGATGGGGAGGGTATGGAGGCATCAGAGCAGTGTATGATATATGGCACAAGGTTGAACTAATAGCCTTGTGGATCAAAGACATCAGCACAGTCACACCAAGGCTGGCGTTTCTATCCTAATTGTTACTGAAAACTCTCTGGAGGTTGTTACAGTGTTGGTTACTCCAACAATATACAAAGAAAAGTAGCCTGCTGCATGTGAAGCTGAAGTGGACGTATAGTAGCTAAATCTGTCGATGGAAAAAAAAAAGTCAGCAGATATCTTAGTTATCTTATCACAGTTACAACAAGATTTCAGTTTGTGAATCCCACGATCTCTACAAAGCTAACATTAGCTTAGGGACCAGACATTGTCTCTGTTGCTTTTAAAAAAAAAATTGTTAGCAAATTGCCCCACAATATGAATACAGTTTGATTATATATTTAATTTAATAACCATGTATAATTGCACTATACTACACTATGTTTTTGAACCTCCTAGCCACATCACTATCATACCAATAATGACGTTAAATCACACCCTCTCGTGTAAAATTGCTTAAATATTAACTGTATTAATTACGGAATAACCACCGAAACAGATAATGCATCCTTTAATGGTAATAATAATAATAATAATAATAATAATAATAATAATAATAATAATAATCAGTTATACGTCCATCACTTGAAGAGAAAAAGCAACCAAGTGAATATTTGCAGAGACTGCTGCTCACATGACCGCACCTTTACAGCTCAAAGACTTTACTTAAACAGGACGAAATGCAAAATCTTTCAACATCTCTGGAAATCATCCCATTTAAACAATTGGTTTTCACTGAATTGAGACAAAACACATAACATTTACCTCTGGCTTAAAAGATAAATCTCCCCCATGTAAATTCTACAGATAAGACCACAACCACAACTTAAGTTAATTAGTGTTAACAGAAGTCACCTGGCCTCTCAGGTGTTAATCATCGCCTGATTAGAAGGAACAAAAGCCAGCAGGACTTTGAATCCTAAAGACTGAGCTGATGACTTATTTGCAATATGTACATTGAAATCAATGAGATTTTGCACAGAATTCACAAATCAATCAGTAGATTCATTAAGATATTGAATCACTTCTGTATTCATGCCTTTGTTGATCTTCCTTTGTTGCAGATAGTGAGTTTCTACATGTTTCTCCACATGCTTCACTATCAGCTTTCCCTGTTTGCAGTCTGTACAGGCCAAGCTCCATGTCCTGCTGGCTGTCATATGCCGAGTGTTCTGAACAGTACTTAGTCCCAAACGCTGCCAAGGTTTCTGTGGTTTGATTCAAACTGGGCCAAGCCAAGCTGAAAATGTTTGCACTCATATCGTATGGTTTTGTGGAGTTATAGTTTGTGGACTGATAGCGGTGCGCTGCCAAGAGAGAGGGACGTGTGGCGAAGGGGAGGGTGGTTAAGGTGGGGGGTAGAGTGCACACAAAACTGCCCTGACGCTGCTGATAAGATCAGGGCTATGTCATCCACCATCTGTGGCAAGGAAATTCCTCCTTCGCTGCTCTGGACAGAGCAACACGAGCGGATGAATACAAGTAGAAAGGAAATGATAGCTTGAGATGTGTGAGCATAGTAAATACATTTAGAGGAGGCCACATTTAAACTGTAGCTAAAATGTCCAATTTCCTGTGTTGCATTCCTGATGTGTTTTTTTCATTCAAAGTAAAGAGCAAAGTAGTACAGGTATGGGGAGTTTGTCAATAAAACCAAACTCAAAAAGGTGGACTTACTTATAAAATACCAAATCGAACACTTTCTAATGCATACCTGGTGGAAACAGGCATAGGACAATGAAAGTAATGCCAGACCAGGTAGAAACTACCATACACTGTTAGCACTCACTGAGAAAGCAATGCTTTGGCTTATAATGCCAAAATGTGAAGCCAAAGTTAGCGAACGTTGGCCACAAAATGTGCTGTCAGTTCATGCTGGTGTTGCATAACTGCAAGTCAAGTCCATTCTATTTATACAGCCCTGATTTTACAAATCACAATGTTGCCCCAAGTGGCCTAAATTTTTTTCTTATTCTTATATTTTCTATCTTTAGATGATTGTTCGGATAAGGAAAAACTCTCCCAACAAACTTTCAACAGTCAAGAAAATGGAAAAAACCTCAGGAAGAGGGATATTTTAAGATATCTGTTGCACATTTAATCCATGTTTAGGCCCATGTCTCCACCAGTGAGAGTTAACTGGAAATGCAGCATGATCAAGAATTACAGTTGCTATGGCTACCTAGTGCACAGTTAAATACCTTGTGCATTTATTTATCACATTGGTTAAACTGTTCACCTGATCTTTGAAATCTGTCCCTTTTCCCTTGTGGTGGTTAAGTTAGGGCACGGTGCTGATAGTCTGGCGTTAGCCTTGCAAAATAAATAGCGGAGATAGCAGACAAGGAGCGGATGAGAGATATCGGATTACAGGCTTTATACCTGTGTAGTTAAGGGTACATCCCGTAAACTGCCGCTAAATCATACAAATGGTCAGCCTGTTCTCTTGAACCATCCGTTCTAAAAGCTACGAAAAGGTAGACTAAGCACTGTAATTCATAAGTATTCCACGTTTTTTGTTGTTGTTGTATTCACTACATTGACGGATGCTGTAACGGGATGATGGGTGAGAGTTAACATGTAGGACTTTCAAGCCAGAGAGCAGAGTTTGTTTCTTCTTTGTCGCAGCAAAGTGCTCATATTTTGGTGCTTTGTACCCGGCTCAAAATCACCTATTTTCGGGTAACTGAACCAACAACTACCGCTGATACAACAGAGGTTGTTAGCCAGCATCACAAAGACTAGCAACTGCTGTTTAGCGTCATGGAGCTTGTAGCCACCCGGCGTCACGTGACCAGTCGGCGGTCTCCTAATTTCATAGGATATCATATGTTTTGGTGTGCATACATTTTCGTACAATATCATACGGACCCGTATGTGAGAATGCGTTGAGATGGTCCATATGTATGTGTACTTTTCTTAACTTCATCCTGACATCAGTCCAGGCTGCTGTTCTCTGAGCTGTTGACGTTTTTGATGATTTTAATGCTTTTGGTGGGAATTTAAGTGCAGTTCAGTGTGGAGTCCCCCCTGGCCATTCTTTTGTTGTCGTTTTGAGATTACTGTAGCTGGAGCCTTTCGGGTAGATCCTTTCAGCGCTGAGTCATGGCACGATTTATCTTTCTCCCAGCAAACTCTCTAGCTCAGGTGATGACCCTGGCAACTCACCAATCCTTATTCTAAGCTTTCAAAGGCTGAATATGCTTTCCACAGCGGGCTCCAGTCTGGGCTTTTATATTGTATGTCCCTGGTGTGTGGTGAAGCCCACATGCACTTTTGAAACGTACACACACAAAGTTTGCCTGCAGCATTTATCTTTTGTAAAGCTTTTTGTTTTGTGACGTGTGTGGGATTTGCAACCAGAAATCAAAATTAAAATTTAAAGTAAAATGACATGTATGTTATTTCAGTCTTATTATAGCAACCCCTTTACTTGTGCTGCATTGATATTATACTGAAGTCCTGTGATGTACTTATGGAACATAAGCCAAGTAATAATAACAAAACCCTCAAAACAAAAGAAAAACACCCATCTGAGTCTTGTTGAATGAAAGGACAGTAAAGATAATTCAGATTACTTTAGGTGGCCATAAAAACAGAGAAAAGAAACAAGTATATTGGACGGGGAAAGCGGCTGACACCGTCCACTGTGAAACATTCCAATTTATCGCTGAGGTGCAGTAGATCAATACTTTAAGGCTGAATTGTGTGGCAACAGAAACATATTTTTTTCACAACAAGCAATTTAGAAAGGGACGTTTTGAAATAGATCATAGCTATCTGCCCTTTTTCTGTAGGTCTTTGAAACGCAGACTTCTTTTCTTTCCAAACATGAATAGTGGAACGCTGTGCTACAGATGCAGGTCTCTGTAACAATCCGTTGCTGTGCTCACTGTGAACCTTTGTGTAGGTATGCAGGCTCGGGAGATGTGGGCGTTGAAAAAGGCTGCCGTGGGTGGGAGTGTGAACTTTTGCTGACTGCTAAAAAGCTTTATGAAGGAGAGCTTCCCGGAGCATTTCACCTAAAGAGCTGCAGCAGGTATCTAGAAAACAAACAAACAGGTAGAACCTTTAATACTGGCACATACGGAGCCCCCTGGGGACAGCTGAGAATCCGTGCTTACAGTTTGTCTCCAAACTTATGTTTTAACAGTAAGTGCTGTAGTAAAACTAGGAGGAGACAAGTTATGATTAAGGTAAGTTTGGAGACACTACCTTATTTAATCATTAAATTAATAGATATTTTTGGGTTGGTGTTGTAGTTTATAGACGGTCCCTAAGCACCGCCGGCTGCTGCTAGAGACCAATCTTATTTCTCCAGGTTGGAGGACAGCTCATTTTGATAAAAATTGTTAACCTTACTACATTAGGAAAGACGCATGCATTTGTGATTTCATATAAATAGTCGCTATAGACTAAATGATCCCAGAAGTTTGAATCTGTGAATATCTTTCCTATTTTGCTCACGTTTATAAAACCATGAGCACGGATTATGAATTAGTGTGACCAGTTTAGTTTTTTTTCCTCAGCTGACCCCCGGGGTGCTCTGTAGGCGCAGGTTATATACTCCTGTTAACCAACTCTGACTCCATACGTTCGAAAATCGTGACCTGTACATGAAATAAATGACATTAACGTGACCTGTACACAAATCAATAAATCTAAATAACTTGACCATTTCACGAACTGGCGTGAGACCGGGTTGCTCGTCCCAGTGCTTCACAGGGGCATTCTCCTGTGCTATTCTTATCCATATGAGAATAATTCAATAACTCATTGCAAAGGAAAGGGATCCTACTTATACCTTGCGTGCTTCCACAGTGTGAGGGATTGGGTCTTTGCTAATAGCATTTTCTCAGTTAAACAGTACGCGCCTGCTGTGTGAACAGCTATAAAACAAAAGGGGAAGCTCAATCACTGAAGGCCCTTTATAGAACTGAGCAAATATGTCCTCTGTAAGACATCAAGCCACTGAAAAAAGAAAAACTGTGGGAAAAACAAAACAGACATTGAAAAGAAGCCAGCTGACACAATAGAGCTTTAAATTAGTTTGCAGATG
This sequence comes from Percina caprodes, assembly GCA_013375575.1. NCBI lineage: Eukaryota > Metazoa > Chordata > Actinopteri > Perciformes > Percidae > Percina > Percina caprodes. The sequence goes on along the minus strand of JABXJD010000003.1, from coordinate 9,443,823 downwards.
TGAGTTGGATGGCAAGTGTCTTGATTTTGGGGACGGTTAAATGTGTCACTGGCAGCGAGGGAGAGAGGCATGAAATTAGTCTGGTCACACAGCTGGTGTTATGAATCACTGACGACCATCAAAAATAACATTAAGGTGCAAATACAACATAACCATCACATTTCCGAGCATCTCAACAAGTCGAGAAAATCCAACTACTATGTAAATCAGACTTGTGAAATAGGAATCATGTTGTCATGTGTGTAGAATGTCCTGTTTCTGAGATGCAAGGTTGGAATAAAAGTAAATGGGGATAACTTGAAATGAGGAACATAAGAGGTGAAAGTGAAGTAGGTTGTAAATCTCAGGTTAGTGTTAAGTGTTTCCACATTATATACTGTACTACTTACTTGGACTTTTGAAATTCAAAGTACTTCTGGGCATGCCCTGTAGGCTACTCCAGAGGGGGGCATTCGTAAAATGGTTCATACTGTACGCTGGTGCCCACATGTTCTTCTCTTCGTTAGAGCAAAACATGAAACTAGCGATTCATGCAGATTAAATAATCATGACACCAACCTTAAAAGTAATGCGTGTAAGCACTTTTTATTCAACCCATATAGCCCTACCAAGGAAAAAAGTAACTGCTATTAAAGGGAAATTTCACCATTGGAAAGATAAATATTCCTTTAAATTGGGTCACTTATAAAGTAGAAATGTGATTTTATTTTATTTTTATTTTTTTTATTTAAATGGATGCCATATGGCCGAGAAAAGCTAGAAAATGTTTTTTTGGCTCATGTGGATGAAAGACACCAAATCCCAGAATGCACTACTTTGCTGCTCTACAAGTCCACACCCAAGCTACGCCTACTGTTTACAGACATAGACAGACAGTGAGTGTGTTTTATATGTCATTTCAACCATATACACAAAACAACGTTTCACCGTGGCTCAAGTGGTGTTACACATTTAAAATATAAAAAAAACATAAACGAGATACAAAACAGGCTACATTTAGTGCACACATTACAGGCTACGTAAAGTTCAGCTAACAAAATGGTAGCATTAGGGCTTGGAGTGATGTATACACCAAATATAAACACAGCCATGAATTTGAGTGGAATGTGGAAGGGTCGGCATTTAACGGTCACAAACTCCACCAGCGGTTAGCAGTAGTTGATGAAAGCGGTCCATTTCTGCACCAGTCTTACCCGATGGAACAGCATCAGCTTGGAAGGCTAACAGGCCTTTAGCTCGATAGCGGAGTCGGGTACACTGTTGTTCAGCCATGTTTCCTCAAAAACAAAACCACAGCAGTCTCTGTTGCGTTGGGAGTTTCATTGAAGTTGGATGTAGTGCAGTTTGTTGTCTAATGATCGGACACTTGCAACCAGGTTAGATCAGACATGTGGCTGTCTAGTGTTAGTTTTCCACCTAGCTGGAACTCCTGCCCTCGTCGATGTCCCCTTGCCCGGCTATCAGCATCGAGCAACATTGCAGGCTGAGGTGCTTGTCTCCGTAGCAGGCGAAGCTTGCGTAGTGTGTCGAGTATTCTGTCTGTAATGAAGTTTCCTGCATATTCTCCAATCTGTACCTACATATTCCAGCACATAATTGTTGTAACAGGTTGCTGCTGAAAAGAGTTAGCTGTAGCTTAGCTCCAAGATGGCTGACACTTGCTTTGGCTCTTTTCGGTTACAGAGTCCAACAACCTATGAGCGGGTTAAAAATATGTGGAACTAGCTGGCTTGTAGTCTACAGCCGCTGAGCAAAAATGCCTCAGATGACGCTAAATGATGAATTTTGTGTCATTGGAGGTTTTTTACAGACCCACAATACAGAGAAATCTAGTCTCAGGGGGTCATGAGGAACTATTCGGAAATACTACCGGGTTTCTACTGATACAAAGCTTAATGCCAATCAGTGAAGTATCCCTTTTAAGTTACAGTTTTCACAACAAAATCTGAAGTTACCTGTTAGGTTAAAAATAAGTCAGTATCCATACTTGACACTTGATTTAAATTTGATGTTGATGTGCACTATTCTTCCAAAGCTTAACATTTTGGGAAAACATGTACAGTACTTGCTTTCTGCTGAGAGTTAGATGAGAAGATTGTTACTCTCTCTCGAGGTGTGTTGGGTAAATATGGAGGTACCCCCAGCAGCCAGTTAGCTTAGCTTAGCATAAAGACTAGAAACACAGGAAAGCAGTGTACAGTATCTTCTTAGCGGCACCTCTAAAGCTCACTAATTAGCACATTAAATTGTTAAAGTATTTGTGCAACATATCTGTCCTTGGTTTGTCGTGCTGAACAGTAGGACGTATCCTAATGCAGATGGTGTAGGGTGGAGCTGCCTTTCATCAGGTCAGTGGTGCAGTTTGGTAATGTATTCACTTGTGGTGAGAGGGTCAGGGAAGTTGACTTCCTGTCAGACATGTAATACAGTCTCGCTGCCCTGACTTTGTCCAGACTGCTAGAGAACACAAAGCTAGGAATAGATTCCATATGTGAACAAAAGAGAAATGGAGACAACAGTTTGCTGTAAAGGTCAGTCCCTCCACTTCACATACAATCACACGTACAGTTTGTATGACATTGCTGAAGTTGTGTTACTCCGCTGACTCCCTGGTGGTTGAAATGATAGAATCAATAGCACCCTGAGGGTCATGCTGAAAAGGAAAATTGCTCTTTCTATTGCCAGAAGGATTATGAGACTGAATTGGCAGCTTTGTTATCAGGGTGGTGCACAGTTCAGATATACTGTATGTGGCAGTTTTTGTCCTCCAAGACATTGGAGAGGAGATATCTTCTCAATCCATATCTACAGTGCTACAAAGAAGCATGTCCCACAGGCCAAACGAGCAGACAAAAGCCCATAGCTGCCTGAGCAGAGGGTAAACCATTGATGGAGATGACAGCAGCAGTGTTCAGACAAAGCTGCACCCTCACACTAGAGAATGTGCATGTTTGTTTCTTCCAACAAATTAAGGACAAATTGAACATTATACACCGTCAACAATTTTCAAAGCTTTTGGGTACAAGGGTCTCTTTTCTTCTCAGTGTATGAAGACATATACAGTAGCTGTAGCACATCAAAGAGTGCGAAAACCCATTTGTAAAACCATTGTCAATGGAAATCGTCATATACTGTTCAATTTCACTCAAAATCACCCCACAAAACAAATTGGTTTAAACCAATTTTCAGTCAAATGTCTCCAAAATATGTTGTTTGCCCTCTTGCAAGAAGTATGGTTTTGGTTCATTACAGTTTACATTTAATGACATCTTATTGAGAAATAATTTTATCTACAAATTGTTTGTGTTGCTTTTTGTGTTTTTTATTTCTTTATTTGGACTCAATTAATATTTCCTAAAACTGATTTCTATTCATTTTTTAAATGAGCACTAATAACTTTACAATATTTAATTTTTTTGAAAGCCTTTCATAGTATTTTCACAGCTTGGAATATTTTGTTTCAATAACAATACACCATTTAAACCTCTGGGTCTTATATTCAATATGATGCTGTGTTCCAATATATCAGTAAGTCAAAAGCTGTGTCCACACTGTGAACAGTGGATAATGAAAATCCCTTCTTTTACTATCTTTCTTTTTTATTGTCAGTCTGTTTCTATATTTGACTTATGACCTCAACAGCCGGTGTTCAGTCTTCCCTTCAGTGCCCAAAGTTACAGATGAAAACACAAAATATTTATTCTGCACACTCTGACATACACCATAACCATAAAGAATTATTATATTTTAAATTGAATAAGAGTGATTACTGTTTAGGGATGGTTGTCTGACTGAACACCAGCAGGGTTTCATGAGGGCCATCCGCTAAATGTCTGAGGAAATCTGATACTTCTATTTCATTGTCCGCATTTTTACCTTATTTAAATATTAGTGCCTTTGATTAATACCTTTGATTTTGAACAGCAGTCTGTTCAGAGACATTTAGATAAGGTCCATAAAAATTGTTTAAAAAAAAAGGAAAGACTATATGCTGCTGTCCAAAATTTAGGATTAACAGTAGCCATAAATTGCAAAGAACATAACAATCATGTCATGTCATCAACAGTTCAATTATGTCCTAAACTCAAAATTGTTGCATTTTTCAAAAGATATTTCTGGAAGTTTGTGGTTGAAGGCTGTTGTGTGCCTGTCAATGAGCTGTTGGTTAGCTGAATCAGCGTAATGAGAGCAAGAAGCTCGATGAGGAGAATGCACATGAGAAAAACTCATTTCCAATGCAGCGGTGATGGTATGCTAATGATAACGCTGCTAATTACTGATGATTCCAGCTGGGGTGATAAAAGAGATGATATCAAATCATGTGCCATGAGAAGTGTTGATTAATTAGTTTCTCCTTTTTTTTCCGCCCTCGAGGGGAGGCACTCGAGCAGCAGCGGCTGCAGTGTGGCATCACATCAAAGAGACTTCACTTTGTAGTCAACAGGTTCAGAGCAGCTCTGATTTGTTCAGAACAACTGGAGTCACCCCGAGTGTTACCTTTAAAGCAGAGGGCCAACCACTCATAGCTTCAACGTTCTCATGCATGCTGTTATTTCAAGGAGTGTCTGCTTAACACATGGCTTTCAGATTCAGCTCGGTAAACTTTTTTTTACCATAACTCTATAACCAATCTCGGTCCTCATGCCTAAAACTAACCAATCCCAACCAACGAAGGCAATGAGTTCTACAAATTATTACTCAAAGCACTTTTTGTCCAAGCTGTTCCATTTTGTGAACAATGCAACAAGAAATGGGGCTACAATTTCTAGACTGTTCATCTGATGTGGATGTAAATATCCTCAAACAAAAGCTGAAATTAAATACCACAAAACTGTTTTTGTGGTATTTAAGATAGTGATTGTGCTGGAGTTGGAAAGCCACATTTTCAACCACAAAATATAAAACATCTTGTGATCCCCAAAATAAAGAGCCCCTATTATGCTTTTTTTTTGGCCCACATTCCTGTTGAAATTCCTCAATTAGTGATGTCATTGATTGAGAATGTCAGCCCAGTTTTTCATATGTGTCGCCCAATTGGTGCTGCTTGAGTAAGCAAAGCCTGCTGGAGCAATTATTTAATAAAATAGAAACTTTCAACATAATACCTTGGAAAAGATAGTCAGATAGGGTTGTGGGTGGGACATTAGGTCAGACTCAGTGGTGAGTGAGGCCGAAGCAGAGGGACAGACACAGAGCTGTGACCGAGCAACACTCTGTTATCAGGCCAATACAACACCGATACAGATAATCTGCAAACTGCCAAAAAACGGGCCGATAATCAGCCAGGGCCGAAAATCAGTCCATCCCTATTAAAAAGTGCTGCTATAAAGATCTAGCCGTCACTAGACTTCTACAGAAACTATGCTGGATATAAAAAGTAACTGTACAGCCTCTCGACTGATACATTTTTAATTTTTACAGTCTGGTGGCCAAGCTGGAGTTCCTCGCCAGGCTTTTATCATCAGCCAGCTGAGCAATCTAAGCTGCTCTGACATCAGTTTACTCCCCATCTGATACCCTCCAGGTCCAGTTAGCCTCCTAAAACCCGGCACGCACAAGTTTCTCCTCCCAGCGCTAACATAGTCTGCCACCGACCAGCACCCCGTTCAAGCTTGAGGAATAAAGGTTAATTTTCCAAGTGAGTTGCTCCTGTCACATGCATCAGCATACTGATTCCTACACAGTGTATTTGGCTGTGTGTTGGTACAGTATGTGCGCAGCGTTGGGCGGTGAATGCATCTTGCTGACTGTGAGTCATACACAGCCGCTGGCTCTCAGACATCGAGTCTGACAGAAAGTCTGAGCGAGCGCCGGCTTCACTGGTGCTGCTGACCGACTCGGACCAAGGGAGGAAGGAGAGGCCGTTAACAAGGCAGCGGCAAGTGTTTGTATGTGTGTGTGTCATATCTCTAACGTGAACAGGTCTAAAGAGATATATTACAAGTTTTATTAAGTTTTACATTTTCATAAAATCTTGCCAATTGAGCTGAAAGAAGCTAAAAAAGCCCTGCATTGCTGAAGGAAACTGCAGTTGTCCTAAATCCTTTATACATACCTTTTGCATTGAATACTAAGCTATTTAAATGGCCTAATAATTGTTAGAATGATTTCAATAAATCATGTTTTAATGTTAACATACATGTGGCAGAGTGAATTGTTAGGATTAACTATCTGTGATGGCCTTAGTGACTACGTTACCTATAGGCCAGTAACCCTATCATCAGTGGGGATTTATATATGTTGGAGTCCTGCTAAGACTTTTTAATTTAGCTTAGCAAAAACTTCAAAAATGAACAAGAATTTGGAGGCCCCTGCATTGAGAGGACCCCCTAAGGAGTCCCAGACCCCCTGTTGAAGATCCCTGATGTAGGGCATTTGAACTGAAATTTCTGAAACTCTGAGCCAACCTAAGAGAGCTAGCACTGACAAAGGAAAACTGCAACTAGTCAAATGTTTTATGTCTCTATACCTCACACCTTATATGGAAAGTTGCACTTGAACACACTGTAAAGACCTCAACAGTTTTTTAAAGATTATTTTTTGGGGCTTTTCCCTTTATTTACAGTGGATAGACAGGAAAGGGGGAGAGAGATGGGGGATGACACCCAGCAAAGGGCTTTACGTTCGGATTCAAACCCTGGCCGTTGGAGGACTCAGCCAACATGGGGCGAATGCTCTTACTGGGGGAGCTGGAGGCCACCCCAGGCCATCTCACTGATAACCCCAAAGCAAATAGAGGGAGTAAACCAGACAAGTTAAAGAAAAATTCTCTGCAATGTGAAACATCCAATTTTATACAGAGCCGCGCTCACACACAAGGCTGCTGGAAGACATTTTTGTGGTCATCAAGCCTGGGTACACTGCACACTCTGAAGCTCAGATAGCACTGAATAGAAACTCTTTGCAATTCTCAAATCAATTTTTTTCTCTGGCATGTATTTGAGGCACAGTTGAAGATCATGGTTAGGGACAAAATGCATTCAGTAAGTGAATCACAGACAATTGATGTTAATGAGACCAACCAGGCAGACTGCATGGGAAGCATTTGAAGATAATTTGGAGTAATTATTTTGTCTCCCTGCTTGCTTTATACTATATTTCTTTTCTAGCATGAAGAATTTAGTGACACTCTCAGTCTTTTTTATCCTGAGCACTTAGCAAGACAAAGATGTTTGGATAAAGAGATTTAAAAGTTACTGTCTCAAAACGGGCCATTTCTGTTGTTTCTTTGTCTTCAACCATCATTCTGCTCGCCGTGATAATCCTCTGTACTAGATAAAGCCACATTAGAGAACTTGTTCTACCGTAAAATAATGTTTCCAAAATCGTTTCAGTGATTCATCAACTCATAACAAGGTGTACCCATCCACCCATCCATCCATCCATCCATCCATCCATCTTCATCCGCTTATCCGGTATCGGGTTGCGGGGGCAGCAGCTCCAGCGGGGGACCCCAAACTTCCCTTTCCCGAGCCACATCAACCAGCTCCGACTGGGGGATCCCGAGGCGTTCCCAGGCCAGGTTAGAGATATAATCCCTCCACCTAGTCCTGGGTCTTCCCCGAGGCCTCCTCCCAGCTGGACGTGCCTGGACCACCTCCCTAGGGAGGCCCCCAGGAGGCATCCTTATCAGATGCCCGAACCACCTCAACTGAACGGCACTTCTGCATTCACCTTGCTCTCTACCGGCTATGACCGCACTATGCCAGTTTTCCAGATCGGGTAGCGGATCTGTAGTTCCAATGAGACAAAATGGGACAATTCCACTTACAACCTGTAGGGGGACCAAAGCGGGAAAAGTTCCCTAGTGTCAGAACAAATGGCCCTTCATTACTGTAACATAGTGATGTTCTGTATTGCTCTTTCTATGACTCCTGTTCTTTGTACTTCCACTAGTTTCCTCCTCCAGTCTTTATTTCACAATAGTTTGTAACTTCTTCTACTGTATCACGTTTTGCCCCTGATTACTTAAAAGAAAAGAAAAATACAGTTAATATGTCGAAAGTTGTCTATTGGCAGAGAAAACCTCCATGTGAACTCTCCCACTGGGCCGGCGCAGGATTACTGAAATACACCAACACATAATCTACGGCTTTATGTAAAGAATCTCCCTTTTTTATGTGCAAATTTCATCAAGCTTCATAACGAGGGCATAATAAACTGCATCAATGATTCTCCCTCCCAGTAATAGAATTTCAACATCCATCTTCTCTGTCTAATAATACATCAGAGCGTTCTCACTGACCTTACCTTGACAGCCTCCCATGATACAGCAGCAATCCACTTATAGCTGAGGAGCGAATTGAAATGGGTTTTGCTACAGCTGATAGACTGATTTTAGACTCACTGAAATCATCAGCTTTGATTGAATTTGTTTGCTGTTATAAAGCTAATACAATTAAACTGATAAAAATATACTCTTCACGCTTAATGTTGCTTTTTCTGTCTTTCCTTTGTTCTGAGGTCAGACGTCAGAAAAAGAGCAGCAGGCCTGGAGTTGGAGGTGATTCAGTGTGCTTTTAGCAGGAGGGAAGTGCACCAAAACAACTGCTTTTACACAAATAATGTACCTGAAATGTAGTCTCTTTAAAAGCTACATCCATCCAGAGTCTAAATAGCTGAACCAAATATAAATGTCAGGCCAAATTCAAACTGGGGAGACATGAACATTACTGACAGGAGTAGAAAGGCGACCTAATGGCACCACCTTTTACTGTGAAGCAGAAAATCTCCCAAATTAGACATTTTCCATATCAGAATCAGAAAAGGTGTATTGCCACAGTGCACTTACAAGGAATTTGCATTGTTAGATGCATACATAAAGAAACACTAGCATTTATATTAAATAAACAAATACAGAAATGTATACAAAACAGCTGTTAAGCATAACTAAAAGGAGGCTGAATGGGTTGAGTGCAGAATTTGCAAAACAAATATAGCATGTGCAATGTAGTGAGTAGTGTGTGTGTGTGTGTGTGTGTGGCGGGGGGGTCAAGGCTTGTTAATAAGGCTGAATGCAGAGGGGAAGAAACTCTTTTTATGATGTATAGTTTTTGTCCTTATGGACCGCAACTTCCTGCCAGAGGGTATACAGTATTAATGGCACAATAGTTTTGCTAATTCACCAACAAGCCTCCACAATAGAGCCAGCAGGTTCTTTATGAAACCTATTGAAACTATGATTTGTCAGATTTTGTCAAACACGGTTATAAACATGTGTGGCCCATCTCCCCTGTAGGAGAGAAGACATTGATATTCTGTGTGGGTCCCCTTCCTGTGCTAGCCAAGGTCACTGACATGGATGAATCAGCATCAGAAAGCCTGCCGTCACACTCTACTTCCTTTTTTCCCTCAGGGACAATCAACTCTTCTCTCTCCATTTTCCAATTTATTTTCCCCCATTCTTTCTTTCATTCTTCCCTTCAGTCTCTCCCAGTGTCTTTCTGATTCTCACCTTTGTTCCTTCCTTCCTTCCTTCCTTCCTTCCATCTCGTTTCTTTCTCTTTTCCATCACATGGGGATTACATTTCTTGAAATTCAGAGAGTGCCTCGCCGCCACAGAAAACTCGCAGAGAATCCAGCGCTGACCTCGATTCTCAGCTCACTTCTTACACTTTCCTTCGCTGTTTTCGCCCGGGAAAAAACTTCAAAGCGCTGTGGGAGAGGCAGGGGTCTGGTCGCCCTGGTGAACATCAGAGGACATCTCCAAATACTCCAACATTTCCCCCGCATGAAAGTGTGCCAGAGTGTGTGGTATGACTGAAAATCAGTCAAAAGAAAGGCATGATGGGATATTTCTGCTGCAGTCGGTCACATGGATGTGCCTGAATTAGGCTTTTCAAATTGGAGGTTAGGACATATTTTAGGGCAAAACTGGACATAAACAAAACATTAAAGTCATCTGCTTTAACTTGTATTTCTGAGATAATAATTGCAGCTTTTAGCCTTCCTCCACGAGTGAGTCATCCAGCAAAGCCTGAAAAAAATATAAACACCAAAATATAACCAAAAAACTGCTCACCTTTCTACTTCTTTATAGTTGAATTCCTCTCAACTACGCCTACTTGCCACTCACACAAGGTGAGAAGTAGGAGTTTGGGGAGAAAAGTGTGAGCCAAAAAGGGTGGATCATTTGTTTTGGTGTGAAATTCAAAATGCGATATCCTCCAGAAATAGACACATAATATAACTGTCGGTAATGAATGAACTGAAAGAACAATTCAATTCTATGACTATTTTTTTTTTGTTGCATGGTTACAGTCTCCTTTTATATTGATAGTAAAACAGAGTGTATTATTTTCAGTACTCCAGGCATGCAGAATGGGCCAGCTTTGAGTTTGGGAGCTCTGACATCTTGTACGAGATCTGTTGTCAAAAACTTGGGGGTTACTTTCGATTGCTGCATGAAATTTGATAAACAGATCAGTAATGTGGTTAAAATGAGCTTTTTCCAGCTTCGCCTGCTGGCTAAAGTTAAGCCCTTTCTGAGCAGGCACGACCTAGAAAAGGCCATTCATGCTTTTATCAGTTCAAGGTTGACTACTGTAATGCCCTCTATGTTGGACTGAACCAGACCTCCATCTCACGTCTTCAGCTTGTTCAAAATGCTGCTGCTCGTTTTTAACAAATACATCTAGACACACACATCACTCCCGTTCTCTACACCCTGCATTGGCTCTGGTGCTTTTAGAATAGAGTTTAAGATTTTATTGTTTGTTTTTAAAGCTTTAAATGGTCTCGCCCAGAGTATCTGTCTGAAATTTTAACTGTAGAGAACAACCGGTCATTGCGGTCTTCAAATCAGTTGGTTTTAGAAGTCCCGAGGTCCAGGTATAAACGGTGGGGTGATCAGGCTTTGCAGTTGCTGCCCGAGACTCTGGAACAAGTTACCCCTGATATACGTACGGTTACAGATGTCACTTTTTCAGGTCCAAGCTCAAAACATATCTGTTCAGTCTGGCTTTTGATACGTAGCAGTGGTGTGACAATTTCATTCTTTTGTTTCTTTGTACTTCTTCTGAATTTACAATTTCTTTGTTCACTTTTTCTATTGTATGTTGTGATTTTACTTATTTTGTTAAGCACTTTGGATACCTGCTGGTAGTTGTAAAGTGCTATATAAATAAATTTTGATTTGATTTGATTTGATTTGATATACAGTGTGTGTGTGTGTGTGTGTGTGTATATATATGTGTATATATATATATATATATATATATATATATATATATATATATATATATATATATATATATATATATATATATATATATAATTCACGCAATGGAAAGTACTATATTTTGCAAATAAGAAATTGATACAGTACATATCATTACTGTCTTCCCCATTGTTTACAGTACTTCTTTTTTTATCTTTGCAGCCATAAGTAGCTTCTCTATTTCCTTTGCACAGTGCATTGTATGACCATTAGGTCCATCAACAGCCGACACAAAAGCAAATTTAGACTTACAACCCACTGCATGCCAGCGTAGAGGTAGAAAATGTAGTTAAACCTTGTTCAAATATTTGTTTTGTCTGTTGACCATTGAGATAGAAGCTAGAAGGATTGCCTCTATAAAATCCTGTCTATTATTAACTGCTGTGCTGGATTTAGGCATCCATCTATGCATCCTCCTAGTCTCTATTACGACTATTACGCAAGCTTTTTTTTCCCCAGGATCGTATTTATTTCTCTCAGTGATACCTTACACACAACCACACCTAACCATCCCCCTACAGGGTTGGTTTTATTAGTGCTATTTTCGGACTAAATGCCCAGTGCATCTGCATGCTGACAACTTCTCATACACTTAAGCTTGTCCCTTTTCCAATGTGAATGCGCTACAGGCTTACAAATGAGAATTTTGTATGTCTGGAACTGGGACACAGAGTTGGAGTTGGTGGAATCTATAGCTGTTACTGGGGAGGAAGGATAAAATATCACTATATGAAATAATCTGATTATATTTGGCTATTCAGGCTTTAATTTCGGAGTGTGAGAGACAGAGAGAGAATTCAGATGTAAACCTGTCATTGTGCTCAATAAGTCAGAAGTGGAACTTGACGTCAGAGTTTGCAGCTGGCTCTGTGACAAGGCATAACAAATATTTTGATGCCCACACACTGACGTGAATCTTTATTCATCTCATCTGCCAGTCAGAGTTGTGGATTAGGGACGGTTTGGCTTTGAAGTAGAATGTTTTTAACTTTTTCTTTGTGTTCACCAAGTCTCGCTGAATGTATAAAATATGAGGAACACCTGGTGTCTCTTCATAAAATATAACAGATACAGCAAGTGAGTTAAAGAAAAGGATATGATCCTATTTTGATTTGCAAATTTAAAGTTCCCTCGTCCCTTTACTTCTAGACAGAAGGACTTTTAGGCCTTGAAACAGAAGGTGGTAACGAGATGACTCATGTTGACACTAGTGTCTGTGTGAAGATTCTTTCTTACTGCATCTTTCTTACTCTAAGTGCATATAAAATAGAACAGTAAAGAAATAATCAAAAAGGTTGTTTTTTTTACAATGTTTGTGCCTCTGCAAATTGTAATCAAGCATCACTTGTTGAACTTCTTGACTTTTTAATAGTAAACTTCAAAGAATAATGCTCTCAAAACAGATCACATTCATGCTGCAATTAAAAAGGGTTAAGAGCAATAACATTTTAATTTTGGGTTTGTCATTTTCAAGCTTGTGCAGAACAAAGTATGGGTGCTTGTTAAGGATTTTAAGTATCAAAAGTACATAAGTCAAGTACTCTTTAGGCAGGATAATAGCCCCTACGGAGATAATTATACTGGCATTATATACTGCCCAACTGTTCATCTGGTTATGAGAACACCATGTGTTTGTGCGTTGAATCTTCTTTATCTTTCACATATTGGGCCTTATTTTAATTATCTAAATGGACACTGTGAAGCGCATGGCGCAGGTGTGTTCAGGGCGTGTCAAAATCCGCTTTTACTATTTTGACAACGGAAAAAAGGGTCCGTGCGCCAGGCGCATGAAAACTGTTGTACTAAATGTCTTCATTAATCATTTTGGGCGTAACATGCAATAAACCAATCAGAGTGTCATCTCCCATTCCCTTTAAAAGCCAGGCGCGTTTGTACCTTGGCGCATTGATATTATGATGGTGGATTTACACACTGATTTTTTTTGAGGGTTCATGGAAATAGACTCACTGAAATCATCAAATTTGATTGAATTTGTTTGCCGTCATAAAGCTAATACAATGAAACTGATAAAACTATACTGTTCACGCTTAATGTTGCTTTTTCTGCCCTTCATTTGTTCTGAGGTCAGACGTGAGAAAAAGAGCAGCAGGCCTGGAGTTGGAGGTGATTCAGTGTGCTTTTAGCAGGAGGGAAGTGCACCAAAACAACTGCTTTTACACAAATAATGTACCTGAAATGTAGTCTCTTTAAAAGCTACATCCATCCAGAGTCTAAATAGCTGAACCAAATATAAATGTCAGGCCAAATTCAAACTGGGGAGACATGAACATTACTGACAGGAGTAGAAAGGCGACCTAATGGCACCACCTTTTACTGTGAAGCAGAAAATCTCCCAAATTAGATATTTACAATATCAGAATCAGAAAAGGTGTATTGCCACAGTGCACTTACAAGGAAAAAAAATCCTGCCTTGGCACATTGCTATTATGATGGTGGATTTGCACAGTAATATTTTTATTTTTAATCTTCTGCATGTGTGTGTGCTGCCGCACTTCCTGTGTGTGTGTGTGTGTGTGTGTGTGTGTGTGTGTGTGTGTGTGTAACAAGCATAGTGTGCGCGCTGTGCATAAGCCTAGGCACATTTTAACCCTCATGTTGTCCTTGGGTCAAATTGACCCGTTTTCAGTAAAAAAAAAAAAGTTCTCACAAAAAATGGGCCTTCGAAATAAGCGCTGAAAATGTCAACATTAAAAATATCAAAAACCTTTGGAAAAAACATGAAAAAAACAACCACAACATTGAAAAAGTGACAAAAATGTGGGGGGGGGGAGAAAGCTTGACGGGAAGACAACACAAGGGTTAATAATGTGCTGTTAAAATTCAATGAAATGTTGCGACTTCAGACCAGGTGTTTGTTGGTCAATGGCGCGATCACTTTCTTTTGCCGCAAGATAGCAATACGCCAAGAATTCACCTGAACACACCTCCCTGTAAGACCAGCACGGCCAAAGATGGGCGCAGGGCATTTGCTATTTAAACGACATGGGCGCTGGACGGGAAATTAACAATTGTGTCGGTCTTAAATAGCAAAGACACTTGGGCTGGGCTTTGCGCTGGGCTGAGTGAAGATAGATAGATATTAACTGTTAATGTCAAATATACATAACTGGAGCAAATGTTCCTACTGAAATGTAGTGAATTAATATATATTAAAAATACTCAACTACCTCAAAATTACTTAATAAAATGTAGAGATTTGTTCACTTTTTCATGCAACTTTATACTTTTTACGCAACATTTCAAAGAAAAAGCTGTACTTTTTGCTTCCCTACATTAAGTGTATCTGACAGCTGTATTTGTCTTTGACATGGATGGTCCAAGCGTTGGTGGCATCACTTATCATATAACCTGTTAAAATGCGGGTGTGTAAAGTCATGACTGTCTAACTGCAGATAAACACAATGTATGTGAATGGCAGGCCTTTTTCAAACTTGTGCATGCATATTTAGAAAGCAACCTAATCTGAGCCATGCAGAGCTCCACTGTGCTTCTCTCTATGTACGCACTGTCTTTGCTCCTGCGTGACTGCTCATGCTGTGAGAGGGATTGCCATGAATTGCATTTTCATATTTCACACACTCCAAAGCTGCACAAATCCGAGCCACGGGTGATGCCACGGAGGTTGCAACGATCTCATGTTTGAGTTATAGTGTTAGTTATCATTGAAATCAGATTTCCCTCATGTGATCGATGAGTATACACAGAGAGTGGCATGGATGGATGGGGCGAGACTGATTACGCATAGCAAGCAGCCATAGATCCGTCGAGCTAATTCATACACCAAGGCTTTCCAAAGCCATCGGGAGGCATAGAGGATTGAATCATAGTTCTTGATATTAACATAGAGGCAGGAGGTGAAATTGAAGCTAAAAGCACAACTGGGGGTTGAGAGGGAAGCAGAATCTTGGGTGTTAGGGATCAATGGGCATGCATAATGCTGAGAATACTTACCCGAGGAGGATCTCAGCCAGCTTAGCTCCATGGAGATTTTCATGGTAATGCCTAGTTTAGGTGACAGCAGCATCACAGTGCTCTCAACGATGCTCCAAGCTTTGAAAAGATGACTTTCTGCAAGTCCGCACTGCAATTTGCAATACAATTTAGACTTCCTGTTTACCTTGGCTAATACGCTTCAAAAACAAGTCGGCTTCTAAAAAAATAAGTAGTTGATCCACTCCCAAGTATGCAACACTGAAATACTTAAGCCTGTAAAGTTCTGTAGCTTATGATTATCTTTTCTCTTTCATCAGCTTGGTGAGTCGGAAATGCAGGAGGCTAAGATTCAAACCTCTCACTGCTTGGTTCATGACTTCCAGTGGTGTTTTATATATTATTTAAATGAACATCAAGAAATCTTTTGTCTCACATTTAGCCTTTAGGTGACATCCCTATCAAACAGATGCCATCATGGCAATGATCAGATTATTGCTTTTTAGATAGTTCAGCAGTGTAAAATGAGAACCATGTCAGAAGCTACTGTTGTATTAAGAGTGAAAGAGTCTTTTAGCTGCGTGGGTGAGGGGGGAATTTTATTGCGGAGCTGAAGAGGGAGCCGCATTAGCATCTGTAGTCATGTGGGAAATACTACTACTGAAAATCTAGTATTGATGGATTTTCCTAAACATAGATCATGGATGACAGCAAAAGCAAATCCTCTTTCCAAGTCATGCATTTGGAAGTTGTCTGAGAAATTTTAACTACCTGTTCTATGTAGAATATAAAATCACTTTTCAAATACTCATTTTCCCAGCTGAATTGATTGCCAAAAATACAAATGAATACACAATCCATGTCAAGTATCAATATTCCATGCTGCTTTTGCTCAATTATCCACAAGATGCTGGGATGTAATGTAGATTTTCGTTTAGAAAAGTTCAGCTTCAGACACAGTTGATGCTTATTTGCATGTTAATTTGCATACAGAACTATACCAGCGGGAGATAAATGAATCTGTTAATTGGCTCTGGTATGTTAGGATTCAAAGGTGTTAGAAGTCACATCTCAGGTATGTACAAAGTCTATAAATAGGACAAATGAAAATGGGTGTGAAGATTACTAGGTAAAGATGTGATAAAGTAAATCACCCTGCAAAAAAACTGATGGATAACAAAGTTTTAGCACAACAGATATTTTGAGAAGCTCTGCACTAAAAGACAGATTAGACAGATTTGTGAACAACAACGAGAGAAATAAGTCTTTTCTGTACATAGAAAAAGTCTTGGATCTTTGAGTTCAGCTCATGAAAAATGGAGGCAAAGACAAAAGTTGCGTTCATAATTGTGTTCAGTATATAAAATCAGTGAATAGCTTTCTAAATAATTGTTGTCTAATTAGTTGACAGATTGTATTATTCATTTATTTTACTTGCCACTTGTGTATGATCCCCTCAAAGGCAATTATCAGAAGCAATTATTTAGTTCCACAAAGAGTTTAACAAATCTTTGTCACATCTGAATCGGACATAATGGCTTTCAGGTCTCCTACCTGGAAGAACAAAGCCAACAGCAGCAACACACAACAAGCCAGTCATAATTAGGCCTTAATTAATCTGTGTGTGAATGAACCAACATGATTTCAGTGATTTGATTGATTCACAAGTGGTTATAAAACAAAAAGCTTAAAAAACCTTTATTTTAAAAATAAAAACTACATCTGAATTTACATTATATACAGGTCCATTGTTTATTCACAGCAAAACATTGACAGGTATAATATTAGCTTTAATTAATAAACATTGTACTTAACCCTCTGAGGTCTAAGGGCATTTTTGCATATCTTTTTAAATTCTACTTTTAAGGGTATATACATATTAACGTGTGTTTCATATCAAAATGTTCACAACAATCTCTGCTTTCTGTACATTGAGGCCCAAATTTGTTCCAGGACAATGAATAAAGAGATCATTTGGCCCATAAAGCTGAAAAGTTTGTTTGCTTTTTGAAATTTCTAAAATCTCTTTTGAAAACAAACCTAAAATTAATGGTTTTGAAATTTGAAACTTGAAATAAGTTGCAAAAGTCTCGGATTAATGTATATCTCAGAAGCTTAATATATGACTAAAATAGTAAATAAATCTCTAAAAACAAAATTTTGAAATATCCCTTTTAGTGTAGGACTGATGCCAAACATCGCTAAATGTGATTCTACTTCTTTGGCTCTTGATTACCTGCTTTATTTTACGCCGTCACTTAAAAGCATCTCCACAAAGCTAATTGGCTTGCTAGTTAGCTTTAGCATCTTAACTATTATAGAGAGCTGAAGGGAAACTGTAATAATTATATTATATGTTGTAATATATATAATATATGTTAAAATATGGATAATGAACCACAGGAACTTGATATTAGATATTTCAGGGGTTTGTCTGGTGGTTGCCAACAGCTACTGTTTGTTTTACATGTGGAGCAGATGAAAACATCCATCCATCCATCTTTATCCGCTTATCCAGTCTGCGTGGGGGGAGCAGCTCTAGCAGGGGACCACAAACCGACTGGGGGATCCTGGGGGGTTCCCAGGCCAGGTTGGGGATGTAATACCTCCTAGTCCTGGGTCTTCCCCGAGGCCTCCTCCCAGCTGGACATGCCTGGAACACCTCCCTAGGGAGGCGCCCAGGAGGCATCCTCACCAGATCCCCAAACCACCTCAACTGGCTCCTTTTAACACAAAGGAGCAGCGGTTCTACTCCGAGCTCCTCTCGGATGACTGAGCTTCTCACCCTATCTCTAAGGGAGACGCCAGCCCCCCTCCTGAGGAAACCCATTTCGGGGGCTTGTGCCCTGGATCTCGTTCTTTCGGTCATGACCCAGCCTTCATGACTGTGAGGGTAGGAACGAGAGCTTTTCCATCTGGCTCAGCTCTCTTTAGTCACAATGGTGCGATAAGTGAAAACATCTTTGGGTATATGTTATTACCAATCACTGACTGAAAATTCAGTGTACACACCAAGTATTGAAGTAACAGCATGAAATAACATTAAGTTAAATACATTATCACCCAATATATGAAGATATCTTAAAGGGAATGAATTAAACACAAGCTTAAAAGGTTGTAATAGAACAAGAATGAACATCTGAAAGACACCATTTATGTTCAGTTTTCTCACGCGTTTTTTTAGACTGATGTCATGTGAATTACTTCCAAGGTTATACACCATCAAAGATCTCTAGCCTGATGCACTTCATTGAACTGTCAAGACAGATGCACATGATTTAAACTCTGAGGGGCTGTGACAGCTGAAAGGAAGTAGTTACCCATCATATTGGAAGACTTGTATCCACATTTAAACCAAAATGTTTGTCCTTGAATTTACAAAGACTTTGCACAACTCGTTATGTTAAAATCTGCATTAATACCTCTGTCTCTCATAGATGCATTTAGTGAGCCATTCTTAGGTATTTCCTTTAGTTTAAGCACACACAAGGATCAGAAAACAAGACATAGCTGTACAAAAAAATTATTCTGGTGTAAGATTATGCCTTCACAGTACCAACTGATACTTTATTGATCCCTCTAGGGTCGGGATTTTCATACAGTCTCCTATCCCTGACTGTCTTCATGTTGGTCAGGGTCAGCCATAACAGGTCTGTGTTTCATAGAGCTGAGCCCTTGAAGCATTCAGGTGTTCAGTAACCTGCTTAGGGACACTTCAGCAGGGCGATGACCGAAGCTGAGCCCTTGAATTGATAATGGAAGCACAGAGCAAAGCCACATCATGGGCCCTATCTTGTACCTGGTGCTGCGCAAAACCTGGCGCAACCATCGTTGCTAGTTTAAGACCGACGCAGTTGTCAATTTCCCATTTGGTGCCCATGTTGTTTAAATAGCAAATGCACCTGCACCCATCTTTGCGCCCATGGCCGTGGTGGTCTTACAGGGAGGTGTGTTCAGGTGCATTCTTGGCGTATTGCTATTTTGCGGCAGCAGAAAGTGATCGCGCCATTGACCAACAAACACCTGGTCCAAAGTCAGTAATGCAGCATTTCATTGTTATTTAACAGTGCATGAGTAAAATGCGCCTAGGCTTATGCACAGCGCATACACACTATGCTTGTTACACACACACACACACAGGAATTGCAGCAGCACACACATGCATTACAAATAAAAATATGCAAATCCACCATCATAATATCAATGCGCCAAGGTACAAATGCACCTGGCTTTTAAAGGGATTGGGAGATGACACTCTGATTGGTTTATTGCATGTTATGCCCAAAACACACCTATGATTAAGACACCAAGTACAACCCTTTTGAACCAGGTGCTTCACGCCGTGCGCTTAGATCGTTAAAATAGGGCCTCATGTGTTGTAGGACCTTAATGCATGTATGTGTACAAGCCTGGGAAAAATATATATGTAGTCAGTATATTTAATAAAGAATGATTTTATTGATTGTCTCAACAATATAACCTCTCAAATAATTAGTTCTTTGTAGTTTTTATTGTTGGAGTTTCTGCATGTAACACTTACGTACCTGAAATGTATGACATGTATTTTCAACAAATTACAATGTTTAAAGAACATTTTGCCCAGATAAACACAACAAAACCCTATTTTTGCTGTTTCATTGTTTCCTTCAACCAATAAATATTGGTTAAAGTGAAGGAGACGCCTACAGCATCAACAAAACATTTGAATGTGACAGTGTAGACTTTAAATGTCTTTCCTGCCATCCAAATTTGTATATTAGAGCAAATATTAGGTTAAAGAGCTTAAAAGCATAGCAACCATTATGCTAGATCAGAAACTGAATAATAGAAATAAAATATCGATGTCTAATGCCAAAACTAATTCGCAATTAACATTTCTTTCCTCACACTATATAAAATTATAGCTAAGTAATTTGAAAAAAATATTTGGTAGCACTTTATCTCACACACAAGCACACGCAGCCACAGCCAATACACTGACACTAGAAACCTTTCAGAAATTACATATATAATGACAGAAGTTGTATTGTTAATTGGTCGCAGCGGAGTCTGTTAGTAGTTAGCTGCCAGAATAATCTAGTGACCCGTGCAGGACTTCCCTGTGAGCGGACCATTAGAGACAATGTGACCAACAGGTAACGTTAACTGGTCCCTATGTACAAACAACGTTATATTTGAAACGATAGGTAACCCAGCAACGGCGATTATGAGCTTGTCCTGAATGTTTTGGTAGGAACGAAAGTTTACATTGTATGTTCCTCCGGGATCAGTCAGCACAAAGAACGTCTATATTTGATTGGCGGCTAGCGTTAGCTGCTTACCGCTGAACCGCGTCATAGTTTATTGCCATAAAGTTGAAAAATTTCAACTTTCTGATTGACACTCAACATGCTCAAAACGCCCAAAATGTGACGCCAACAGGTTTGACTTCCGGTAACTTTAACCGCTGAAGTCGCTGGCGGTGTGAATGTCCTTTAACTTGTCATGAGAAATCCGAATTACACTTACTAAAAGAAGTGTCATTTTTGACTTGTTTATCATGTTTATGACATGTTCATGACAGTGTCAGGTCACTCTTATGTAGATATATTCAAGTAAAGTGTAACCAAATATTTCAATTCCAGGTGAGCCCTTTTCCTGAAAAGGTGTACTGTAAATGACATATTGTACAGTAGTAAACTTTCCTCTCTGTTGTCTGTGTTTTATCTCCCCCATGACTCTCGATGTCGCCCGTGGAGGGTTTAGCCTGCCGCAGCGTCACCTCCATGACTCATTATTGCAGTGACGCTTGAGTAATTGCTCATGAAGTTCTGCGATTGCTTTCCATGATCTCTGGCACGTGACCAAACGTGCCACCCCGAGCTGTCATGGGTTGTTAGAGCATGCTCCAACACAAATCCAGTAGTGCTTATCTGGAGAGCCAGACGAAGCTATCAGACCTACATTCCATACAAAGCCAGTTATCATATAATGAGCCAATGATCGTGGTAATTAAAGTGGCTGCTAAACTGATATCATCCTGGAAATATTCAGGCGGGAAAATGTTGCATTTTGGTGTAATTTTGACATGGTGAATTGTAATTTTTCTTTCATGGGTTTGATTTACATTTTTACAAAGATTGCTGGGATTCTTCTGGGATCTCATAGTTCTTGGTTACATTGGTTGCATTATGTTGAGTGCTCTGATCATAAATTTGTTTCAGATTTTTTTCAATCAAATGTACATTTCATTTACTTGCTTATTTTCATGATAGATTTTGTCATTAATCTAGTTGAATGTGCTTCGTCCACACATATTTCTAAAATAAACAAATATATCTAAGTGTTGTGGTGACCTGCACTGTGTGTGTGTGCGTGCGTGCGTGCGTGCGTGTGTGCCTGCGTGGGTGTGCATGGTCTGCCTCGTCCTTGGTGCCTACCTCAGAGGTGATAAATATCTCCTGTCCCTGCTCGTTCATCGCCAAGGCCAGACTCTGTGAGGCTGTCTTCCACCGATAATTGTTGCGAACCGGTGATAAAACACAGGAATGATGTACCTCAAGCCTCCATGTTCCATGTACCCCAGAGATTTGTGGAGGAGGGGTGGGTTCCTTAGTGTCCTCTTTTTCATTTCTTTTCCAACCTATGACAAATCATTCCATTTCTATCCGATTTGCCAAATACTTCAATTGTTGACATGCTTCCTGTATTTCCATTTGCTCTGCTGCTGAGGTCCTCTCTCCGTTTGGCACCTACACATCCACTGCCTTTAATTCACTGTAGTTTTTTTTAGTAAACGTTTATTTATCCCTCAATCCTAGATTTTAGACTAAATTCAAATAAAAGTCCAATAATAAAATGAACAATGTTTGATGATTTTTTTTGTCAGTACCTTTCACAGCAAAGAAGCTCTTTGTCTTGCTCAAAGACACTTTAGAGGAGATTAAACTTGCCAGCATTCAGCTACAAAATAATCGACCCTTGGTCATCCCAATGGAGAAGCAATTTTCTGCAGGGCTTTCTCCTCTCCTTTTACCCAAAGGACAATTGTGTTCCAAAAACCAAATGATTCCCCATGACTGAGTCAATAGTTGTCAAGGACCGGCACAGACAAAAAGTGAAAAGTGACTCAGTGCTGCTTTATCAGAAGTTTTTTCATCTTTTCAAGGTCTGACAGAAATAAATCTTTGTGTAGGAGTCGAAACTCAGCCTTTTTCAAAGGGTACCTATATGTACCTTTCAGCATGCATATGCCTTGTGTACCCTATTCTTTGGAAAGGTACTTATTTGTACTCAGCTGGAGACATGTTTTTACCTTTGATGGTAAATTTGTGAAATTTGTACCTTAATTGTACTCTCACTGTACCTTTATTTCTGAGAGTGTATGTGACCTTTAAAAAGTAGGTGAGATCTGTGAACATGTTTTCTTACTTCATAAACATCACACTGATTCCAGATTGGTTTCCTCTACCTCAGCTACACCCTAACTGCACACAAGGTGATTATCAAAATTGATTGTGTCAGATTTATCAGATTATGATGTAAAATCTGTAGCATCCTTGTTAAAAATAAACGTAAAGATAGACCCCAAAAGGATGCAAGTTTTTATGGCAATTATCTATTTACACATCCTGCAGACACAGAGCAAAATTAACATTAATCCGAGTTGTGTTTCTATCCGCCTGCCTAAACATCAATATTCTGTATTCACAGAGATTATTCATTCTGTATGCTTTTAGCTCTGTTTTGGTCTCCACCAAATGTTGAGAAAAATATCTGGTTCTGTAGTTGTTCCATTTTCTTTACCAGGTCTTTGCTAACTTTGTCTGTCTGCTGTTTGGTTGTGGTCAGGTAGATTTGTTTCAAAATTGTATACTAACATAATGGGTACTAAATGTAAAATGGACTGTATTTATAAAGCACTTTTCTACTCTTAACAACTACTCAAAGCGCTTTTACATAGTACAGGAACATACACTATGGCTGAGGCTGCCGTACAAGGTGCCACCTGCTCATCAGATAAACACTCACACACATTCACATTGAACCGCCAACCTTCTGATTGGCAGGCAACCGCTCTACCAGTGAGCCACAGCCGCCCTAACTATGCATTCAATAATGTATTAAATACTGCATACTAGATTAACAACTCGTGATGCCATTACCAGCAGACCGTTAAATACTGCAGTATACCCAGCAGGCGATTTGTGGCAGGTAAACAAGGGTCATGCATTTTAATCATTTTTCCAACAAGGAGGATGGCATGGATGTAAAACTAAAACAATTTGCTAAATTTGCTTTTTCGTCTTCACTGTGGTCCTGTAACATGACTAAAAGTTTTGGGAGACAACCCACTGAGGACACTGAATAACACAGCTGACATTTTTAGCATGCTCTCTCACTGTACCCAGTCACAATGTTTCTGCTTTACGATAAGGCTCCCTTGGCGGTCATCCTGTTTTGGAACCACCTTCCTCCCAACCCCGGGCAGGAGACTGATGATGAGGGTCTGGATGGTTGGTGTGGTCCGTGGGGACCCACTTGTCGGTAGCCGCAGGAACGCTGAGGACCGATGACAGATGGGAGGGCAGGGACACAGAGTCCTTGAGCTGCTCCCGCTGTTTCCTCTCTCTTGCTTTATCACTTTTTTTCTGTTTTCCCTCTGATCCTCACAACACCCTTTCCCTTTTTTCATATTTCTTTCTCTCTCTTTCTCTCAATCTGTCTCTTTTTTGTCTTCACTCTAGTCTCATTTTTCTTTATCTGCCAATTTCCTTGTATCTTCTCTCTGTTCCTCATGACCGTTCCCTGATATGGATTTCTCAACTATCTTTCGATCACCATTCCCCTTCAGTCTTCTATGGCATTATTCCTCTTTTCTCTTTCCTGAATACCACCTGTTCTGTTTTTTCCTCAGTGCTCTTTTCCATCATTGTCATAGTCATTTTTTCACTCTCATTCTACAGTAGTTAACCCCATTCCTCTGTCCTTGTTTTTCTCCATCTTCAATGTCAGCCCTCTCTCTCTTTTTCTGTCTTTGGGCTCCACAGGGGACTCTTCTCATGTGGCCTCACCCGTCCATCGGCATGAAACACACAACTCATGCACACACAAACACACACTAGTGAAAACACTCAAATACACCTGGAGGACACACACTCCATTATACTCTCTGCTCTGACAGCCCAAGGTGGCTGTGCACACTCACTAACACACTTGCACAGAGTTAAGAGCTGTACATTTTTTCCTATTCTTTAACACCCAGCAGAGCCTCATCTACACACACAGAGCACCACAGATACTTCCAGACACTCTCCCCTTGTGTTTTCACACCCTCTCAAAATCTAAAGCCAGCATTTTATGCAACTCTTCCCAGTCTAATCCACCGCATGACCTGATCATCCATAACTTCCAAAGTGCCCGCTGATTCCTTTTCAGTTTCTGCTCTTATTCTAACTAAGCAGAGAAAGCCTTCTACTACTTTTAAAATTAGCCCTTGGGTCTCAGCTGACCTAAAAAAAAAGTCCCTTTTAAGCTGTACATGTTAGGTTTGCACTGTGTGGTAATAGAATTACTTAAAACCATTTTTAGCCACCCTAGCGATGTGTTTCTGAGGATGGCAATGGATAGATTGGCGTGACATTTTCTGCAGACATTCATGATCCACAGAGGATGAAGCCTGCTCAGCGCCTGACTTTTCCCTTTTCATTTCATGTGATGTTGGAGTCTTTTTTTACTAGTGACATGCCTCGGCAACTATTAAATGGATTGCCATGAGCTGTGGTGCCCATAGGATGATTCCTAATGACTTTGGTGACCCTCTGACTTTTTTCTCCAGCACCACCAGCAAGTTGACATTTAAAGTTCAGAGTGAAATGTCTCAACATCTATTGCTGGATTACCATGTGATTTAACATAGACATTGTCTTTGTGAGTTTTTTTATATTCTTAACTTGTATCCCCATCAACTTCTACTTTGGCTTCAGTATTTATTGAAAAGTTGGGTTTTCTTTACATTGAGCATTACGGCATCACAGAGCTGCTAGAATGACTGTAGACTCTTTTTTTCTTGAGTCATGTGAAAGACATGCAAGTAAAAAAGTCATATTGATCCCTTTCCAGTTGATGTCCTGACTAGTTTTGATCTGGTGTTTGCAGACATCTGATGTTCAATCAGTCTCTTCTATGCCATTGCATGGCATGTCATTAAGCACATCTCTCCTCCCATTGGCTCCTATTTTTTGGATGTACCAGAACATTACTTAAAGTATTGAATGGTTCTGGTTGATAGGTTTAGATTTAGATTAGATTTGGTCACATAAGAGATTTTAGAACTCCAGTTGAAACCTTTATTTGCAGTTGCCCTTTTCTACCATTTTAAGTAATGAATCGCTCTGATTGTGGCGAGGGATGAGTTATTCATTGTGCTTTCTAATTAAGTACTTTAGACCATGTTTCTCCAACTGCAGCAAAGGCTCTCAGCTCTTCCTCTGGAGCTTTTTCGCTCTGCTTACCGTTCCCAGACTCCACAGCTGGCAGCGTTTGACGACACCAAGGCTTTTGGGAACTGTAACTGTCTCACGCTTCTACACAGCAACTTTGTCACAATCAGATGAGCTAATTAGCCCTGAGCATCGAGATTAGTCATGTGGAAGCTTGGCAGAGGCACTTCAACATGTGAAATACAAGAGATAAAATGGCATCAGTTGCAAAGAAGTCAAAAACATTAGGAGTAGGCGCCAAAAAAGAGGTGTATTTGTCTGATATGACAGCTAATGTATATTGAAAAATACTTCTCTTTTGAGAGAATAATTATACTAATTAACTAAACAAGATTAAACAGATTGTCAGATTGATTTAATCATGTGTTAAAAATGCTACATTACTGGATATCCCTATGGTGAACCTAATTTTATGCACTTTACTTACAATAATTTACATTTTAGTAGCGACCTTTTCTAATGAGAATGGGAAAATAGATCATGACTTATATCTTGTTTGATCTTGGACTTCATGAGATATATCTTAGTACTTTCTTGTCATGGGATTTTAATTTGAATCGTCAGACGCTAAAGTTTAATCAGTTTTATTTTCAAATGTTTTTCTGTTCAGCTTGGACGTAGAAGAAGCTGATATCTCTGAAGTGAGAAGGGATTTTCTGCAACAGTGTCAGCTTGCTATCCATACGAGATTTGTGAAATCTCCTCAAGCTACCAGTAACAAATCAGGCGGAAAGTTTGCAGGCCCATTTAGCAGTTTGGTTTGGCCCTTGGGGCAAAGCAGACAGAAATATTCTCTAAGACTAGTTCTTATGAGTGTTACTGCAAGAAAGTAACTCTACAAGGTTCTGCTTTATGAACTGACAAAAGGAAGGACCATCTCTCTCTGTCTCTCTCTGTGGATGTTGTTTTCATGTTGCACAAGAGTGAATGGCAGCAAACATTATGGAGTGGTTGTGGTGGTCACATTGTGTAAGTTTAAGGTTAGGCAGTTATAAAACAGATCGAGAACTCTGGTCTTCACCACAACCTTCACACCCTTACTCTCTACATCCCTACACAAAACAACATAGGGTACATACCGGATTGGCACTGGACTTTGCAGGTCCTAGGAATACTGGCGTAGTAGGACAAAACACATTGGCTGTGTGATGGCATGTGAAGCATATCATTTGATGCCTGTAACACACGCCAGATGGTCCACACAGACAGAAGTCAAGGTACAGCATGGTGTCAGCGCCTGAGACAGCTTTGCCAGTGCCTGCAGGCGTTTTAATAAACCAGTCTTCGTAAAGAAAAGGACTTAATCAAAGTGACTTTTTTTTTTGCATCATCCTAGACCGTCTTTTGCCATCATCAGAAAAATAACCATTACATTTACACTTACAATATGAACTGATGCTCCGATCCAAAGTAACAGTCAGAGCAATGGTAGGAAAGGCCTAATTTCCAAAATAATTAGCAGGTAGAAGTGAAATAAGGAAGAAAAAAAAGTCAAAGCTATTATACAAGTCTGAATTGTAATAACCAGAATATAAGAATGAGTGTATATTTGCTTGATCTCTTGTTTAGCCTATCTAACACGTACAGACAGACGATGGGATTAGTAGCAGAGGGACCCCCAGTGTCGGTTTATTATGGTTCTTTCAACAGCACTCAAAGACTTTTGTTCTCAGGGATTGACCCTTAGTACAAATTGACACTTGAAATTCCTGTTGGAGATAGCAAAGGACAAAGTGAGCAGCACAAAGGCAATCAAGAGAATTGCTAATAATTTATTGCAGTGTCTTTTATCGCAGACTCTTGTTCGTGGCCCTCACCTCTTGTTCCATCTATTGTCATACTTGACACAAAGACACTTTTGTCTTTGGTTCACTTGAGGGATGATTGTGGTGCTCTTTCACTGGCCTGAAATGGATTGAAATACAAAGCAATGTCTATTGAATCATCCAAATGTTAGATGTACTGTATAACCGTGCACACAAAATGCTTAGCAACAGCCAATAACTGAAATCTATTATGTGCAATTATTGTGAATTGCCGGTATCACTCGTTTAAAGATTTTTGCCTGACAATTTGAATTTTTTCTCACTTTTCTTTCTGTCTCTCTCTCTCACCACCAACAACAGGGGCCACCAAAGACATGGGCAAGATGCTTGGTGGGGAAGAGGAGAAGGATCCCGATGCTGCAAAAAAAGAGGAAGAAAGGCAAGAGGCGCTGAGGCAACAGGAGGAGGAGAGGAAGGCCAAATATGCAAAAATGGAGGCAGAGAGAGAAAACCTTCGACAGGGCATTAGAGATAAGGTAAAAATACTTCAATACAGCTAATAAAGATTCTTGTTGGCTTGTGGAATTATTGGACAGCATCTGAATCTAGCTTTTCAAAACTGACAAACAGACAAATATGCTCACTTTAAGTAGTGATTGGCCAGCTGTGAAAGTAAACAGGATTTGAAGGTCTCTTTCAAGCTCTCTTTTAATTTTTTACACGAACATATCTGTCACTTTTTGTGTGAAAAAATAATTATAACACACGATAATAACACCATGAATGCATTTGTAGAGACTTGAAAGTGTGCACCGTTATCTCTATTTGTATGATTGATTGCATACTGAACCCTTAATGTTGCCTGGATTACTTTTTTTTTTTTTAACTATTGCATATTGCATATAACTATTGTGTATATTAACTTTCTGAAAAATATTGATCTTATTTAAAAATGTCCCTACAATATCCAACTAGCGTGATTGAAGGATGAGTTCATTACAGGGAGACATGTTTTGCAGACATGTTGTTGGCTGATATGTCGAGTTTTTACCCCTAACATTTCTGCCAGTTCCATAATACAATGGCGATTATTCAATTCCACTTTTACTTTAAAGACTCAACAGCAGCGTGTCTTAGCAGAGACAATGTTCGCAGTTAACCTTGGTAATCTAAAGTAGTTCTCTGTACCGTGAGGAGCATGGCATATGTTGCAGATGTGTCAGGTTTTGTGCTGTGTGTGGTTTTGTTGGTGATGGAATTCTATTTTAAAAGCTTCAAACAGAGTTTTTTGTTTTACTGATCCCTTTTTTTGTCTCTGCAATATTATCTTATCTTATCTTTGATAAAGTCATGCTTACTATTTAATTCATCTGTAGATAGATGTATAATATAATATAATATAAAATAATAATTGGCATCAAATGTGTCTGCAGCTTGCAGTCGAATGTTCCTCTTGACATTGCTAATATTTCATTGAATTTTTGACTTGACCACTCTTTGAGAGCTTTCAGGCTGGTTTAAAGCTGTTCTATTTGTAATCCTTGTGAAGCTGTCTTAGGAATGCAGAACTGATCCTCAAACTGACATCCAGTGGACCTTTAGTTTGGTTTTGGAACGAATAGAGACGAGGGAGACGGAGCAATATGACAGCATGTCTTTGGAAAGTGTTTGATTATGGCGAGTGGTGAGGGGCTGACTAAGCATGACTGTCTTCCCTTTCAACTGATGCAGGCTTTTGTAATTTTGTAACAAGTCTGAGGGCGAGAAAGAGACCAACTAAGACAGATTGCAAGAGAACAAAACAGAGTGGGCAAAGTAGAGAACAAACAAGACAGCAGAGGGAGATACAGAGGAGATATCCAGCAACCAATCACACCCATGTTTTTGCTGTCATAAAGTCTGGAAGAAACATTTCTTTGGTATCAAACTAACACGCATGATTCCACTTATCAAATCTAGTGCAAAGGTACCTAGTTTTGAATGTTATTCTAAAGATGGATGAATTATATTTGTCTCCATCCGTGTTGGAATATCTCTCTTCTTCACTGTCAAATAATTAAGTCAATAATTTACATACATACTTTAAATATTTCTCACAAAAAGGATAAAAGCATTTATGTCATGTGACTTATTAATGGTCTGTTGTCATTGTAGCCCTAAGCATGCAGAGGATGAAGAGATAAAGATGAATAGTATTAGATGATGGGCCCTAGCTTGCACCTGGCGCAGCGCAGCACGAAGCAAAGCCCAACATAAGTTTCCTTGCTAGTTTAAGATCGACGCAGTTGTCAATTTCCCGTCCAGCGCCCACGTCATTTAAATAGCAAATCCGCCATCATAATAGCAATACGTCAAGGTACAAAGCCGCCTGGCTTTTAAAGGGAATGGGAGATGACACTCTGATTGGTTTATTGCATGTTACGCTCAAATCACACCTATGATGTAATGAAGACATTAAGTAGAACCATTTGACCCTTTTTTCAGATGACAAACTAGCAAAACTGTATTTGGACACGCCCTAAACACACCTGCGCCAGGCGCCTCATGCGGTGCTTTTAGATTGTTACTAGATTGATACTTAACTGTATTGTCTTTCACTGATAGATTTTTTTTTTTTGCTGCAGTTTCCTGCTGATTAAATGTTTACCCTTAAGTTTTATAGCAGGAACTGGTTTGGCATTTATTGCTTTTGCATTATTCTTGAGGAAAATGATTTGCGCTTTAAGATCGGGGATCACAAAGCTGCGTCGTCTTAGCTGACAGGGGATGAAGAACTTATAGGAGATGGAGCCCAAATGGTCTCACTGGCTGCAGAAGGAATCCTTCAAATTCAGTGTTGAGAAAATATAAGACCAGAATAGAAGCAGCTGCCAAACAACCAGCCAGACGCTATTATTTATTAGTGTGTTTTAGCCTTGAAAGTCTTCCATTACAAACATTCTTCTGTTTAGTTGTTATTCTTTTAGAAATGATTTCCAGACTTTATCCACTTACACATTAAAGAATGTCTCCTATTTCCCTTCCCTTCTCCTTTGTTTTAAAAGCAGATATTATTGAGCTGGATGCAAACTTAAAAAAGGTAAACAAATTTGAATAATGGCAATAATGCACAAATGCTTATACTGCCCCCGCCATGAAAACATCTTCACAGCGGAAATGAGCACTAGTCTTCCTTCCTAAAATATTTATTGCTGCAGAATCACATTAACCGGCACCGGGGAGTGCAGCAGAGAGGTCATGGAGGAGTCCAGCTCATTTTCCACATCTCTGCCTCAAGATCAACCATCACTCAGCCTGTTGACCTTCCTGTGCTCTGCAGTCCACCTGTAGTTACTCTACTCAAGCTGTACTTTAGGTAACAGTGAACCCAGATCCAGAACATTTTCATCAAAACAAATGCAAACAGATAATGACATTGAAATGATCTTTAAGAACTAATATCATCCACTCCCCATCTGTTCATATTAATAAAAGATTCAAGTTCAATTATTGGAGCAGTGTTTAAGCTGACATGGATCATTAGTGGTACATCGTCTTGGCCTGTCCAGACTTGTTTGTTTCATGTTGTCATTGTGCAACAACCTTCTCCAAAATATCAGCATGTGGGGGATTCTTTAGACCAGGGGTCTTCAACATTTTTAAAGCCAAGGACCCCTGAACTGAGAGAGAGACAGATCAGGGACTTCCAATATATCAAATTAAGTTGCATATTAAACTGGGCCTACAATAACATGTGTGTTAAGACTTTATTTATACCTTTTTTTCGTGCAAAGAATGCAAAGCTATTAAAATAAAAAACTGATTTTATGAATCATGTTTTATTGTTTAATGTGACAGTAAAATTAGATAGTATATTAGATAATATCTGTGGATGACTACCTTACCTATAGGCCTTACCTATATATATTTTTTTCACAAATAGACTGGTTTACATTTGCTTACATTAATAGGTTGGATTCATGTTAAGTAATTTTAATTTTTGAAAAAACTCTTTGTGGACCCCCTGGAGTAACTTTGAGGACCCCCTAGGGGTTCTTGGACCCACTGTTGAAGATCTCTGCTTTAGACTGTATATTGGTGCATAAATGGCATTACATGATTGAACGTTTGTTCTTGAACTTGGAAGCATCCATCCATTCATTATCTGTAACCAATTATCCTCTTCCTATATAGGATTATATAGGAATAGAATAGAAATCCTATTATAGGATTGTAGGGGGGGCGCTGACTCTGGTTGAGAGGTGGGGTACACCCTGGACAGATCACCAGGACTGACACAAAGAAACAGAATACAATGCATGCTCATTCACTATGGCAATTTAGCGTCAATAATTAACCTAAAGGACCTCTTAGAACCCGGGGAATAACCCACGTAAACACGGGGAGAACATGCAAATTCCACACAGAAGAAGGACCCGAGCGCGGCCAGCGGGTTTGAACCTGGAACCCTCCGTGCCAACCACTGCACCACCGTGTCGCCCCAACTTGAAAGTAGCCGTGGACAAAACAATCTCAAACGCTCCCTTAAGTAGCTTTTCCAGACCTTTGGATCATTTCACACAGGCTTCTTCGGCTGACGTAATTTGTCCAGTTGTTATTGTAGGTGAATCTTTGTTGCCAGCTGAGTATTACACTGAGATGACTCAAATTGCACAAGACAGCTATGAGTAAGGCGCTGAACTTATTTCCCAGCTGTTGTTATTCTTTCTCTGTTTAAATTGCAATTTTGTGTTCGTTCTCCTCTAAACACAGTCTTGATTTAATTGAAGCCTGTTGTGGCTCAGGGCTTTGTAAGCTAATCGTTAGCATTGTACATTACTCGGCTTATGCGCCTCTGCCTGTAATTGGTACATAAAATATCCAAAAAGGTCAAATTAGACAAAGCAGCAGTTAAAACTGCCATGTGCACTGCCAAACACACGAGCACAAAAACAACATTTCACTTCAGCTCCAAGCCTACATCTAATTTAAGAAATCGATAGTAAGCAGTTACTGCATGCAGTACCCAAAAAAAGCTGCAGTACATTTGCTTAAACTTAATGAGGAAGCAGCCTGAAGCTAATTCATGCAAATGAAGAAATGTGAATTACTTCGCAAAAGTACCCATCATTTTCAACAAATTTACCTCAATTGCATAAAATGATCATTTCACGCCTCACGCATCTCTACTTTTTAAGTAAAGTAAAAATTGCCACATTTTTAAGTCAATCACAGTATTCTCAGCAGTGAGTGAGAACCAGGCTCAACAGGCTTCCTTTTTGAAGTGAGGGGAAAAGTTCTTCCCACCTTTATTCTAAACATAGAAATCATTTCAGACAGGAACACATTCGTCATAGATTTAACCATTTATTGCAACAAATGGAAATACAGCCAAGCAGCATGCCAAGCTGAAACAGGGAACACAATGCAGAAAAAAGAAAGACAATCAAAACTATTTTATACACATTGAACAGTGTAGCAGGGACCAGTGAGGAGGGGATCACATTTAAAAGGGCCGCCTTGATGTGAGAATGGCTGTGATTGGTGTGTGCCTGATGGGAATGATGATAATTCAATCAGTGGCCGTATGACTTCCGTGTTCTTCATGAATTAAGGCTAAGCTTAATATAGTGTTTAAGTTACAAAGAAATCACATTTTTGTCATGGTGCCTCACTTCTGCAGTTTACGAAGTTTCTGAGTGAATCAGAAAGTTAGGTGAGACAGGATGAATTATGTACAAGGACTCTCCAGGAGGTAAAAATTACAAAAATGAAAAGAAATGTGGCAATTCTATGCTTTGCAGTGTCATGGTCAGGTTTAAGGGCCTGGCCAGAG
This sequence comes from Percina caprodes, assembly GCA_013375575.1. Taxonomy (NCBI): domain Eukaryota; kingdom Metazoa; phylum Chordata; class Actinopteri; order Perciformes; family Percidae; genus Percina; species Percina caprodes. Next base: position 9,410,592 of record JABXJD010000003.1, on the reverse strand, counting down.
GAATGCTGGAATGTGGCTTTAGGGATAAAATATAGAATGAATGTGTTTGAGTATATATATATATATATATATATATATATATATATATATATATATATATATATATATAAAATCTATATAAAAGTTGCACTTTCACAGTAGGAACAAAAGCAGAGCCCATTACTGGACTGGACACAATGTATACTAGGGACGGTGCTAAATTGCTGAAAGAAATAGTTTGGAAATTGAACTTGTTGAGAGTTTAACAATAAATATGATAAAGTTCTCATGTGTGTGTGCTTATTATGCAGCAGGAGCCGAGAGGCATTTAGCCTAGCTTAGCTTACAGACTACAACGTAGGGGGGGACAGTTCCCTGAAATACTGTGGTTTAATGGAAAGTGATGGGACTTCCTGGAGTTTCCCCTTGCTTTCAGTCGATATGCTAAGCTAAACTAATTACCTCTCGGTTCTAGTTTCACAGGGAGTAGACAGAAATGGAAGTGGTCTTAATCTAAATCAAATATTAATCTTTGCAAGAAAGGACATGAGCGTCTTTCCTAAATTGTCAAACCACTCCTAGAAGTTGTTTAAAAAAAGGTTTATCTTCAAACCAGTGAGCCTTCAAGCAATACATCTGACTGGGGCCTAATGTGTTTGCCTGTTTTTCTTTATGTCCGTCCTGTGTAGTATGGCATCAAGAAGAAGGAGGAGAAGGAAGCCGAGGCAGCGGCTGCTATGGAGCAGGCCTCCGAGGGCAGCCTCACCCGTCCCAAGAAGGCGGTTCCCACCGGCTGCGGCGACGAGGAGGAAGAGGAGAGCATCGTGGATACGGTCATGAAATTCATCCCGACCCCGCTCATGGATATGTTCAATAAAAAGTAACAGTGTTGGGTGAAATGTGGTTAACTTTGTTAATCTACTTTCATAACGTGCGTAACGTTCATCAAACCAAGACTACTGCCGTATACCACCCTGCCCCACCTAAACCTGCAGTCACACTTTTCTCCACCCTCCAGCCCCTTAAACCCAAATTCTAAGTTTCCTGTAATAGAGCAACCTGGCATGACTTTGTCCTTGATTTAAAATAGCAGATTTCTGATGGTGATATGTACTTATAATACTATAAGAGTATGTAACACCGACACAGATCTAATGTCGTTACTTCAAGGCAAGTCTCATGCCACGTTTTTTTTAATGTCAGGCACTTAGAATGAAATCAGATATCACCCATCATTCATCCTTTTTGTTTGTAAATAGCCTCTGGTTATGAACAAAAGAGAGAATTATATATATGAGTGAAATATGACATATAACAAGATGACTAAGAGTATAAGCCATATTTTTAACTTTTAGGAAATGATCCAAATCCTATCAAAATTTGATTTAATTTTCCTGTTCTGTTCTTGCTAATATTTGATACATGCAGTGTATATAAATACCTATACTTATTAGTTTTCCGTTGTGAGGATTCACCCTGTAGACTGTCCCCTTTTATGTTCTCTTTGGTTTATTGTGAACGTGTAATATGAGCACTGGTAGAGTCAAAACATCACCTGGAAAACCAGAAAGTGATGGAATTCATTTAAAATGAGAAATTTTTGTTTTGTTCACTTTTTTTTTATAAGCATGCAGTTAACTTTTGTGAAGTGAAGTACACATTTGGATACCATTGCATTTGTTATGATAAAGCGAAATACATATAATATTTGAGGCAATAACTGGTTTTCCATTTTTATTTAATTGACATCTCGTCCACCAGTTGAAGATCATTGACTTTGTGTCTGAAATGTTCTTCCATGGGGAAAACTATGAATGTTTTCCATACGTGACGTTCGCCTCAAAGCAGTTAGATGACATTCTTACTTATAAATTCACTTTGCTGTACATGTTTTTTTTTTTTTTTACATTCTGTGGCAGGTGTCGCTCGCTCTGCTTCTGCAGTAGCATGTGTAAATCTTAGACCAGGCTAGTTAATTTGGATTTTTTTGTTGGCGTTTCCATAAAAAAATTTTTGTAAGAAGAAAAAAATGAATAACGAAACTTCACAAACACAACCATGTTGTGAACACACTATATGTGAACAGACAGTGACAATAGTGCAATATATTGTTGGAGATGAAGTTGTCCTGTGTCCGTTGGTTAAACCTAAATCAGCAACAACAGACAATCTTCAGTGTTGTGTGTTTTAAACGTTCTCCTTACAGTAATGTGTTAGTCGACATTAAAGCCACAGATGTGTCTGCATAGTGACAGTAAAGCCTTTGTATAGGTCAGACACAATTGATTATAAAAGAGAACGGACGGGGGGGAGGGGATATGTTTTGTGTAGTCAAAAATGTTCAGTCATGTGTTACAGAATTTGAGCACAAGCAGGATTTGTGTTTGAAATGGTGAATCCAACTGTTTTCAAAGGCAGACATCGACAATACATGCTAATGAGAACTTAGATTAAAAAAAACAGGAAAGCTCCATGACCGTACAAGAGAAAACGTTTACCTGCTCAGTAGAGTCCAATCTGTCCTGCTTGTAAATGCAATGGGGCAAATTTAAAGGGGGTCGTATTAGGATGAAATATAAGGTTTCTCCATATGTCTTGTTTCATCTCCACAGTGTCTTGTTAAAACATTCCAGATATTTCAGACATTCCACCGGACTTGTGCTGGTAACTCTCATAAACGTGGATATTTACAGTCGGCCTCGGTCGATGCCTTTGTTATCCTACAAGTACCACAATGAAACTTACATTTGATGTTCCTATAGCCTGAAAGTCGCTACAATGAAATATACACATGAGGATTCATGACTTGACAAACTAAATGCAGAGTTATTTATAGCTGCCATGTACAGAAAAGAAAATCCCACACAAAGGTTAAGGGAAAGCATCAATGTGCTATTAGCAGAGATCAGTTCAAAGTTGTGATACAATTTGTCAGAAAATGTTTTTGTGATTCACATGAGCACATTAGCTGTAGGAGTCATCAAGGTTTTCTTCATTGCCACATTGCCTGTTTTTATTGAGCTATAGCTTAGCATGAAATACCATTAATTCTGAATGTGTGCATTCTTGTGGCATAGACGAGGTAAATCCAGCGCTTTGTGAGCTCTGTAATCATGTTGAAAATATATAAAAAAACATCCGAGGGCACAGTGAGGTCACCTGTAGAGCACATTTATTGAACTTCTTGTGATTTTATTGTTCTAGTAAACTGCCTTTGCCAGCCTCCGTTCAGCGTGTTAGCATATAGTTGGCAGCCAAGAGTTGTTAGCAGTTATGGAACCAAGCATCAACAACACATGAGTCCATAATCAGAGTGTCCAATCAAACCAAAGAATAGTGCTGGTAGTTGTAGGCTCTGTCAAGAGGTTTCATTGTATTTATTTACTGCATCTTATTTATTCTGAAATTCTCAGGTATTTTAGCTTTAAGTTTGAATAGAAGTTTAAACCATAACTAGCCTTCTCTTAGCATTATTAGCCTTGGACTTAAATTGAACCATTCCATTGCCAGTGGCATAACAAGCATACTGTACACCAAGTTTTATTTATAAATGACTCTTCTTTGGCCCAAGAATATTCCAGAAAGCTATGATTACTGCCCAGTCAACCCAAGTAGAGGACTTTCCCAGCGACGAAAACTTCATCACCAAACATCATCAGTGTGTGCCGTTCATCGGGCTACCAGTGAATCTTTTCCAAGCTGGTGTGCTCTGAAATGCTTTCACCCTTTGCATTTCATCCACTAACACCATCATACACCCATTCATCATCACCTTGTAAATGTCAATTGGTTGAGCTCTAAATGGTTTATAGACTACTGCCCAAACCAACTGCCCAAGTCATGCGTCATCAATATGTATTTGCCAAGTTGTCGCAAATCCACTTCGGTTTGAAGTCACTTATTTGTGCCGCTCATACAGCAATTAATAATTTAAAAAAACTGCCTGAAAAATATGACACTTAAAAAAATTACTCCTTTGATGTGACTTGAATGTAACTGTCTGATGTTTCTCTCTCTTTGCATCTGTCTTTCTCTGTTCTGTACGTGTTGAGAAGATGCTTACTGTCGTGCAGTATTTTTCTTTTGTGTCTGTAGCCAGTCCTGTTTCTGTCCTCTGGTGGTTGGTATTTATTGAAATTTGCATTCTTTTGTACTGCGAAATCTTCTCGCCCTTCTCCCTCCTCTCTCTATCTCCCTATTTGTTGACAAAATGTATGCATGCTTATGGTGTGCGACGTAGGCAAGGTTGTTGATAATCGTTTTGTGTCTTCTATGTGTTACAAAGCTCCACCTGTTAGCCTCACTGCATGCCATTTTAGACAAATATTTCAGGCTGTAACTTTCCTGCAAAAATGGAATCACCGCACACTATGAGAATAAAGTGATTTCATATAATTTTTCATCGTCTTGTGTTTCTGCATTCAAATAGTTCTGTGTAAAATAAAAAAAAAAAAATCAATACATGGAAGCAGTCGTAGAGTGTACAGTGTATTTCTGGTTGGGGAGGCCAAATCATCGCTGACTTGTGGGACTAAGATGTGTGTCACGGATCACGTGCCATTGCATGGCATTCGTTAAGGAAGTATATGTGCAAAGACCTTCAATGTACAGTATATCACATGTTGCTTTTTCTGTTAGTCAATCCTGTTTTTCATCTTATCATGGCTGTTGCATTTTCTCTCAGAAGGAATTTCAACATCTATTCAATAAAAGCGAAAAGGGCTGTAAACAGAATGCACTGTGTTGTTCCAATCGTGATTGGAGGGTTTTTCAAAAACCGAGAGTGTCACAGTGAACACACCACAGGGACGTCACAGCGATGCAAACAGCATCTCTCATCGCAGTTTGATCATCATAAGTGGGTCTGTGATCGGCGTACCATTTAAATCAAACATGATGATTTAAATAGTAATGGAGGAATGCCAAGAAAAGATTAGGGACGGCACTGAGTTCAAAGTTAGGTTTAATGACAGCACAAAAAGGAGGTCGGCAACAACTAAGTTAATTTGATTATGATGATTTGACATTTCCAGGTTTATTACTTGTCAGACTTTTGGTTTGGATTTTAACTCAAGGCTCTATTGAAAAGGTTGCTGTCATCACCTTTAGCATGCACTGGGCCAAGCTTGTCATTTATTACCTTCCACTCATACATCAGTAAATTTCACTGTTAAAGGTTGGCTGCCATGTTAACCTTATTATCGGTGCGGCTGTGTCTTTACAAAAAGGCAAAACTTGTTTAAAAGAAACGAATATTTGAACACATTCATTTATTTTGTGGTTCAGCTTGTACATAAATAGGTACTTTAATTTCCCTGATCCAGATACAGACTACGTGTTTTTTTGCTGCCCTACCTCAATAAGCACATGTGGTTTGCAGAGGGGGGAATAAAATCATTCTCACTGTCTGTTGCAACAGATGTTGAGTCATTTATGCTCTGCCAGTTCCTCAACAGAGATCCCAGGGACGGTTGTTGTTGTTATTAGCATGGCACTAGTAGTAGAGGCAATGGCAGTAGTATTACGTTTGACTATTAACTACAATCTCTTTGCTTCCCATGAATAAAAAGCATACCTGGTGTGGTCCACAACAGCAAATGAAGTTATAGACAAGATTTCAAGACAATTTCCTTAGATCCGAGTCAAAGAAGTAAGACTGACAGCCGTCTTGTGCATTTTATAGTTCCACTTTTCCAGGTATAGTAAAACACTACATATGTGCCGCTTCAGTATAACTAAGATATGGTTATGGTAGGAAACTAAAACACTTGGTTAAGGTGGGAAAACTTCAGTAAAATTGTAAAATATCTTGATCTAAAGTCAAAAATGTCTTAACACAATCCACTACCCTGAACTTTCCATCCTTACATTCTGCCATGCTGCTTTAAGGGGTTCTTCAACTAACAAAACACAAAAGAAAAAGAAAAAAGTCGGTAGCAAAAGGTTTCTTGATTTTGTATGTCTAGTCACTAAAAGTAATCTTACACGTCTCATAATGCAACTCAATAGCATATTTTGAAAATACTGAATAGTACCATTGCACATAAATTCTGTCATCTTAAGTGCCATCCTAAGAGAGCATGGGTTCAGGTTTATCATCCTTTAAACTTTCCATGCTAACCTTCTCTTTCCTTATGTTCATTTTTGCACGCAAGTTATATATATGTATTTATTAAAAATGTAGTGGATACTAGCCTTGTAAATGGCTGCTTAATGGCTACTGCTTAGCCTGCCAGCTATGAGCTGTTTTAAGCTTGACTCAGAATAACTAACTGTCCTCAAGCTGCATTTAGTAAAACAAGAGTAAAACTACATAGGTGACAGTTTTCTTTGCCGTCAAAAACCTTACTGACCCAAGCATTTTTTGGAGGTGAAAATGAATTGTATCCACACCAACAACATCTTCCTTTTGTTTCTCTTCTTCCAGTCTTCTTGTGTGCCATCATATTCACAAAGCCATTTTTCCAACGCAGCTTTATAATGGCAGCAGTTGGTCATCCAGTGACAGAACTGCAGAGTTTCTGTGGGTTGCACCGTGCTGCTGCGTTTCCACCACTTCAGGCTGCTCCTGAATTCTCCCTGCAGGAAATGGAGGTACAAATCAATTCCATTAGTATTTATGCTCTGAGGTAGCCTTTTCAGCTCGAGCTGCCTCAGTGTTTCGGAGCAGCACTCAGGCTGCAGGGGGGGGCTTGGCTCTATTGGTAGACATGCAACAGTCAATGTCAATTAACTGCTCTCCACTGGGCACCAGACCCATAAACCAGCCAGTGTGCACAGACTGGAACTTGAATCTGGAAAAGGATTGTTTTCTTCCTATGGGTGGATGGAGATATTTTCTTTCATGAGAAAACATAGGCAGAATTACTGTGACCAACAGGCTGTGCTGATATACAATATGGTAATTTTCTAAAGACCTACTATGTCAAACCTTCAGACAATAGTGGCATAGAAAAGAATACTACGGGCATATCGACTGCGGTGCTGCCCTGCCCTATTTTTTCCAAAACTGCCTTGGAAGCTGAAATAATCCAATTAAATTGGACTAAGAGACAATGAGAGTGGGTTTCAAGCCACAACCTCTGAGCCTGAAAGGTGAAGTCAATGAGGAACTGCCTTACACACGCATTGTTTCTAATGGCCAGCAAGTGGCGACTCCACTGGTTGCCAAAAAAAGTACGATTGTATAAAAGTCAATGAGAAAATGACCCAACATTTTCACAATGAGGTAATGGTCTCAATGGTCTCACGCTAATTTCAGTTATTCTTCAATACAGCATGGTGGTCATTTAGTAAATTATGGTCCCATTTACAGTCAAGTAGATGATAAAGCAGGGTATGCTTTAAAGCATAGCTCACCCCTCTCTTCCAAATGAGGTCAAATAAGGTTATGGCTAAAAAAATAAAGAATGCAACAGCAAAACTCAAGGCATAGGGTAGTCCACAAACCAATGGGTGATGTCCCGCTGGCTACATCCACTTCTTTTACACAATTTACTCAACCCACTTGCCAAACCCAACTCTACAGTGTCAGTTACGCCGCAATATCTATCTAAAGTTAGCTAAAATTAGCCACTCTAAGCCACTGGCAATATTATAAATACTCCTGAATATTTTCAAAATAGCTGAGGTCTGTTTTATTGCCTATGATCTTGAATGTATTATTTCTTCTTCTGTAGTCTTGCTTAAGGGTTAAGGTGCTTTACGACATGAACCCCGCTCTCTAGTGTCCATTTCAAATGTGATACACAATTGTTGTCACACATAAAAAGACAAACTACCTTCCCCAACTACTTCCCCCGTTTGGCACTAAACAGTGTCCAAAAATGTGCTTGTTGATCTTCTAAGGTTATTACTGACATGAATGTTTCCTAATTTAATGTGTAATTGCATTTACATGGATTGAAAGTTGTGTTTTTATTTAGTTCATTATCATTTCAGTAACGCTGTGAAAAGCTGCTCCACCCATTGACATCTGCCTTCATCAATCAGATTATGTGTATTTTCAGGGAAGCTCTGTCTCTATAAAAATAAAAAAACATGGTTGTAACTAAAAGTAAAAGGTTCTCAGGGTAACAGACTGCACATACATTTAACAAAGTCAGCATGTATGTTTTTATATGACATTTGTGAGAGCAGTGTGAACCACAATAGGGTCTCAGATAGACATGGAAATGTACAGTGTGACCAACAGTGCATGGCCAGCAGTGCTGAATTTCCATATTCCGACTAATACTCAGAGACAGGCAACCACCATGAAAAAGCTTTGTTTATTTTCTCATACATCCAATTGACACACCATATGCACACAGATTCTCTTCTGTATATTTTGACTATATGCAAATATACGCTTGAGAAATGTAATTACTTTCAACCCTAGCAGACTGCTATTTGACTGCTAAAGTCTCTTCCTCCACCTTTCAGTTCTAAGTCCAGGGGACCTTGATAAGTGGCCAATCACAGCATCCTGGTGAAACTCTGATTGACAAGTCTATTGACCTGAGATTGCAGCAGCTGCAGCGGCTCTGATGAAGCTGTAATAGGTCCGTTTAGTGAATAAAGTAGCCCTTCCCCTCCCGTATCAGCGACAGACGAGGGAGCTGCTTTTCCATTCAGCTCAGTGGCAAGAGGTCTGATGTATTATAAGGCATTTAATTTCAGCACAGGACTCCGATGGGACAATTCTCCATTTCATTGTGTGTAAAGGATCAGACAAATGGGCTGAAAAGGATTTCTTTTTTAAAAATGGTTAAAGAGCACTCTTGACCTCAATTAGTGAGAATTTCTCCTTAGAGTGTTAAGTGCTAGTTGGCATATGATGATGTTGCCACACAACATCTCAACTGTCTAATCGCATGTGGAGCCTTGCATTATACATAAAATGTCCTCCAAAAATAAAAGATGTAGAACTGGAGAATGAATACTGCATGCTCCTCCTTAAGGATTTGAAGGGAGTAAACAGAATGTTTTGCCATGTCTATAAATACTGCTGTGCTTCAATAACTTTTCCTTCAGGGAAGCTGTCACTCCCATACTGTTCTGATGTGCTGCTTCTCCAGTCTGCCAAAAAATAAATCTTCTTACATTTAATTATACCAGGTGTGGGGCACATTCAACGTATGTGCCTCAGAATATCAGTTTATTTGTGGTAATCCAATTCAGAGCACCAACCGTTATATGCCATATTGTTGAAATTGTGTTCACTTCATTGCCATTTTAGTGGTTTCTGTCTTCATGTATCCAGGTGTGAATGTTGAGTGTTATTTCTTTCCTTTGGTGGTGGTGGTTGTGGTGGTGGGTGATATTTATTGGACATTAAAATGACAGCCAACGCAGGAGCACATTCTGGGTGATGATGGAGCCCAAAAAGTGGAAGGACTCAACAGTGTCGACCACACAGGGTGATGGGGGACGGGTGGGGCTGTGTTCCTCCTAAAATCCACAACCATCTCCACTGTCTTAAGAGTGTTCAGCTCCAAGTTTTTTTGACTGCACCAAGTCACAAGATGGTCAATCTCCCTCCTGTAGGCCGACTCACACCAGAGATGATCCCAATGAGTGTGGCGTTGTCCACGGACTTCAGAAGCTTGACTGACTGGCAAAGAAGATGACTACTTTCTTCTTCTGAACAGTAAACATTATAGTCAGTGATTCATTCATATATTTTAAGCATCCTTAAGGTGCGTTCTACCGTCAGAAATGCATAGTACCCTTAATGCTCAGAAATATTTGAGGCCTGACCCAACCCTGCAGTTTGAAAGCATAAATGGGCTGAGTTGGCGACCCCCACAGGGAACAGAAAATCTTCCCCTCGTACATTTGTATAACGTGTTCGCTAATCTCTCAGCTCTTGGTTGCTACCCTTCATAAAACTGTAGTTAACATGATCTGTTCATAAACAGGCCTACTAGTAGCATAGCACAGTTTGAGTCTTTTTCTCAGCATGCTGTAATTACTTTCCAACACAACACACTAAATATTAGAACACATTTTGCTTCGCTAAATCTGCAGCATTACTTCCCAGAAAGTGCTCCTTTGGATTAAGCTCTGCTGAGCTGCAAAATTGAACTGCCAGTCGTCTATGGAAATTAGATAATGGAGGGTAATGCTCTGAGCCTGACATCTGAATTTTGACTCTGAAGTAGCTGTGGCACAGAGTTGTATAAAACAAATCCTGCTTTCTATGGCTATCAAAGCCTTGTCCATGTAGTGAACAGGGCGAAAGAGAAAAGAAGGAAATGTGAGTCATAGATGCAGATGGTGCCGGGTGCCATTGGAAACACTGTGATATCTTCTTACCAAACAGTTTGAAACATCTGGGACTCCTCAGCCCAAGTTCCCTTGTTGCATCTCTTCATCCGCCCACATTTCCTCTAATCCAGGCCTGAGTTGTGACCGTTTGATCCATCCAAAAAACAAATTACACATAGCAAGCAGCCTAATTGTCTCAAATTTAATTTAAGACACTCATTTGTTTCATCGTCAAGAGATGGGCCAAGATTTATGCAGAGGGGCCCTGTGCTGCTTCAAGTAAATAGGCAGCTTTGAAATTGAAATGCTGGCTTTTGTGTAAGAAGCACCAGGCAAGAAAACAGGATGAAAGAGGATGTCATTTAATGTGAGATCCTTATCAATGCATGGTATTATAAGAGATCACTTTAAAGGTAGAGTACCCATTACTTTGTGATCATATTGGGCTTTTTGGCTTTTTCCCTTTCCTTTGTTGCATTATATATCTTTTTTGTGCATGTTTTAAGGTTTTAAGGTCTTGTTTTAAGAGTGATAAAGCCCAAGGTCCCCCCCCCCAAGACAGTTACCATCTCAAACCAAAAATACTTTTCACAAACTGCTCCAAACAGCTCTATAGTAGTCAAGCCTATATTTCTGTGACGAATATACGTTGCTTTGTAACACACGTTATAATGCTCCCCTAGCTGCTAGCGTGGCATGCCCTCATACTCTGCTTCTGACTGGCTAGTAGTCCTTACCTAGCAACTGCGCATGTGTGACTCCCAACAAAGATGGAACAAAAGAGAGATGCCTCACCCTGTAGCTAAAACAGAGAGCTCAACACATAGGGTGAAAAGAGGAGCTGCAGCAAAGTGCAGTACAACAAAAATTTGGTGTTTTTGGAAAATTAAACCATATAAACCTGTTTGGATATAACCTCTAAATACAAATATGAACCTGAAAATGAGCATAATATGAGCACTTTCAGCATAATGTGCCATATTTCTGCCTTAAATGGTTAACTATACTGATTTTCAACATTCAGATATAGTATTAATTCATTAATTTGTATGCTGCGGGGTATCTCAGTATTACATTTTCAAGAGAACATTTTCAAAGTCTGGAGTCTCGTTTACAATGCAAAGCACATCTCCAGAAAGCTCTACAGTACATCCACTGAAAAAAGCATTACCTGAATCATTAAAGCTTAGAAGCTAAACACAGAAGTTGTCTTTTAACTAAATCTAAAAGGATTGACTTTTACTTGTAATGTGATAATCTTTAAATTCTGAAAAGACAGATATCTCTTTATAAACTAGCACAGTCCGCTTGCAATTAGCGAACACTTCATTTGGAGATAAAAATGGGACAGCAGGATTATTTTTTATTTTTTTTTTGGCCCATTCTGTATCTGTGACACCAAATGGATGTTCATGGACTCAACTGACAAAGGTGGGGAAATGACTCTGCTGACATTCAGAGGGATCTTCTGGGGACTGGGGTGGATTTCTTGACCCATAAATGATAGAGCAGATGAATAGAGATAATTTGAGTGTTTTGAGAGCTCTCATCAGTCACTGTTCACAGATCTACGACATAAAGTAGCAAGTAGTACCAGTGAATCTTACATCACTCCTTAGATTTGTGCCATATTAATAAAGACTTCAATCAAACTTAGAGTGGTGGCATCATAGCAAAGCATGGCCCTTTAATTAAACACATTCAAGTATGCAAGTATTATTATGAGGTGCAAATGAGACTGTTCATTAAGCCAGTGAGCAAAAAACTTCATAATATTGCTTGGATGCATTAAATGATGGTTACTGTACCTGAAACACACACAATGTTCTCAGCAGATGCAGGGCAACAATGGAAATTCTCACAGTTCAAATTGGACCTAAAAATAGAAACCGAGAGGTTGAGGTGGACTGTGAGCAGCGAACTGCCATGCTGTTGATGTGGGCTGAGCATGGGTGGCGGAGGTGGAGGTAAGAACAGCTATGGACCATTTGCTCAACTGGGTTGTAATTGGGATCTGGGAAAGTGGAAGACATGGCACTTTCACACTTACATTCCCCATAAAAAGCACAGGGAGTATCTAAGAGAATACAGAAGTTGTGACTCGTGTCACACTAGATTCCAGAAAAAAGATAAAACAAATTCAACTGATCCCCTCAAAGTTTGCCAAATCCCTGCAATATTTCCACAAAAAAAATGTAATTAGAAAAATGTTTTCTAATAATTTCAATGCCATTTAAAAATAATAATAATAAAGATAATAATAATAATAATAATAATAATAATAATAATAATAATAATAATAATAATAATACTCCAATTCGGAAACATTGGACCGACCTTCTAGACCCAGTTGCATTGCTATTAAATAACAACAATTAAATCTTACCGGACATGTGACTGTGACCAGCCACATGACAGCCTTAGTCTGCTGCTAAATACCCAAAAATGTCCTTTACAACAGATGTGGGAGGACTACGTTCATTTCATTAAATTTAATTTAATGTTTATTGAATGAATTGTGTAGAAAAGATTAGCTTATTCGAGGCTAGCTTGTTGCTTTATAATTAAAAGGCCCAACAAAGGAATGGTCCACACACACAAGTGATGTCACTTCTTTTAACTCTGCGAACCCCCGCCTAACTGCCCACATTATTATTTCCTCTCCTTCCTGCAGTCATCTTTGACCCGCTGTGACCACACCATTACCCCTTTATCATTCCAATTAGTTGGGGTGTGTGTGTGTGTGTGTGTGTGTGTGTGTGTGTGTGTGTGTGTGTGTGTGTGTGTGTGTGCTGTGTGTGTGTATTTGCTTGATTTGTCTGCAGGTTAGCAAGTTGCACTTCTAAAGCAAAATATCCTCCAAAATAGACTTTTTAATATATAGTACCCTTTGTACACTTGTTTCCAAAGAAAGTAACAGAACAATCATCAACACATTTGTATTGTACTGAGGAGTGAGACAAAAACAGGTGACAAAAAATTCATACACCTTGGGAGCACATTTTAACAACTGGTGTGCTATTTTTGTATCCTTTTAGAACTGGGTTCTACACACGTACTGTTCAATAAGAAAAAGATGTCCTAAAAGAAAAGCATTTTGAAGATTTACAATTTAGTTTTTTCTCCAATGGGAGGCAGTAACCAGAGGTTTGGTATCTGGGATATATTTATAGAACAACCCAGTTCCTATTGTGTTACGATTCAATTGTGGATCCTATACTGTGGTCTTATCTTTTCCTTTCTGTCAGAGAGAAAGATAGCAATGTGACCCCATCGAAACAAACAAAGTGGATAAGCAAAGAGTCTTTGTGTCAGTGCAGACCCCACATTTGTACTGCACAAAAAGATATGCTGTCTTTTATAACAGCTGCAGCAACTGGGCCCTATGTTCCTATTCAGGTGTCATGCTGACACATTATTTTTTCTTGTACACAGGCAGCATTATAGAGAAGATGCCACACGAGTGTTTGTTTCTTTGGTGCTGCCGTGTTAATTGGATTTCTTTGAAAGTTAGGATTAACCTCGAGGGGGCCTCTGTCTCTGGTCGTGGCCTGACACCCAGTTTTCCCAATCAGGCTGATTAAATCGCTTCCTGTTTCTTCTGGCTGCTATTTATCATGTCTCGACATGCTATGGATTGATTCTTGTTTCGCAAACAGGCCGTGTTGCATGGTCACAGGTGATTTATCCCGGGATTTTCGTACACATTTCCACTAAAAATATCCAACCCGGTCTCACGCCAGTTCGTGAAATTGTCATGTTATTTGATTATTAATTTGTGTACATGTCACATTTTTCTCGTTTAATACGCGTACGTGTCTTGATTTTCGAATGTGACCATTTCACGAACCCTCATGACACTGGGCTGCTCTGGGGGACGCAACAACGGGGAAATGGGATGAACCGTCACACGCAGGACACGCCGACAACAACGGGACGGTTGGGGTTATGAAGAGAATAACGGGGAAAGGAACTGAAACACGCGGGACACGATCCCCAGTCTCCGGGGTGAAAGTCCTGTGTTGTTTGAGCCAAATTCCCTGCTCGGATTTTAAGCTTTTTAATACTACTCGCCACCGTAATTGTTCTGTGGTCATTAAATAGGTTTCCCATTGAAATACATTAAAAATCCGTAATCAATAAACAAAAATAACAACATTAATGTGACCTGTACACAAATTAATCAATTAAATAACGTGACAATTTCACAAACTGCCGTGAGACTGGCGCTGGAAATATCATCATCTGCTGCTGTTGTTTTCTGACTTACAATATGTTGTTATCCCCTGTGGACTTAAACTTGTGTTAACCTAGTTTCCAAACTTTCTAAGGAATTATGCTAACTTGTTTTGTTCTGTTTAATATTGGTGCAGTATACCTTAGAGTGTGAGGCACATACATACAGCCTACACTTTGATTTAAACATAAAATGAAGTGTAGCGGTTTTTCAGCCCCCTGCGCCCTCATGAAGACAGTCCTCTTAGATATTTAATTAGCCTGCTCATTTAAATGTAATTTGGTTCTTGCTTGACACCAGTATCGTTCCACAGTGGCCTATTCTTAGGCCTTATAAATATTCAGTTTCAGTTCATCCATAATTATCTTGATTATAATCAAGTGTTTAACAATGATGTGTAATTAAATGCTGGAAGGGTTGTGAAACCCATCCTTACAGTATCTTACCAGACTTCTCAAAAGTTAAAGAACAAATCAATGAATTCAATAACACAACCAACCAAAAGATTGATGTAGTTTCTTTTTTTTCAGAAACATTTATTATGTTTCTCAGCATTTTAAGGACTTTGGCCACAGTGTCTAAAGGATTTAAATGAAAGTTCATACTTCATACAGGTGAAATTAGTACCTGTTCTGGAGCTTCTGATCACATCCCAGATTCTTCCTCTGCTTTATTTTCTGATATTTCAGACAGTTAACATGAAATATGTATGTTGACTTATTCACTTAAGATGGAGATTTCTGAAAGCTGAACAAACTGTTTTTGTTTTAAAATGAATGGGTGAGATTTGTCCACATGACATGCATTCACAAAATTCAACCAAAGCTGGCAGGAAAGAGCTGATGAGGATCAAATCAATGTTCTTATTTGAATCAGTTTGTTTTTAGGATTATTTTCTTTATGATTGAGCAAGTTCTTGTAAAAAATTTAAAAAATCCTCTTGATATCTTTGACAAAGTGACTATTTGCATTTTGTTTCTGTGTGCGGAAGGAAATGTGTTCTCTGCTTTACAGCAGCTTTGGATCTGTCTACAGTGCCGTGAGTCTGCCGGTGCCCTGAAGGCAGCAGAGACAAGGCATTGCCCTGACCAGCTGGGAACCAGCGGAGTGAACAGATCCTGAAACAGGGAAGGCACACATGTACTTTCCCCCTGGTGCTGTCCGGTTTCTCAGTCACCTCCAGTAAATGACTGGAATAGACCAGAGTGAGACACAGTCATGCTGACTAAAGCATAGCCCTGTATTCACTGTTCATCCTGTTAAAGTAAGAAGGGTAGGTAGATGTCCTGGAATGAAATTAGAGTAGCAGCTCTTCTAGCAAAACACTGTTTCACTGTGATTTAAATTATCTCCAGCTAACTGAAGCATGGCTAACTGTAGTCATGTGGTTTTCCATAGTTAGCCATGAATGCACAATAACAAGATTTATAGTGAAAAATGTCCCCAATGAGGGCACTGAACCACTCAGAGTCCAGCTGTGACAAAACTGTGATGGCGTTCAGGGAAGGTCTCATTAATTTTCCATCATGGGCTCCTACCATGACTGGTTTCCCCCTCCCTGATGATGTGTGACAGCTGCCAAGTATTTTTTATCTTGTCACACACTGATAGAAGAATTATCACTGTACAAGAGAAGGAGGAAGCTGACCTAGTTATTCAAGTGGGAATGTGACTGTACAGTACTGTTTGGTTCCAAAAAGGAGGACTTAGGCATTATTTTGACTTGCATTTAAATGCAAAATAATTACTTTTATAATTTATTTGTTGTGGTCATTCTTTTGTTAAATGTTGCCTTTAATTAGCCTACTAAAAGCCTACTTTATTATTAGCTGATATAAATTACAGCTTGACACAAGCTATCACATTCTTTTATTCTCTCATCTCATCCAATTTTTGTCTGTAACTGAGATATTATAACCTTTTTTTTCTAAAATCCAAGAAAAACTGTGCAGTAAGAATATTTAAACCTGTTTCCGAAGCAAATAATCCAAATGATTTCCATATTTCAAATTATATCAAGTTTCAATTATAGGACTACAGGATTTATAGGATTATAGGAAATTGATGCATTTACAAAGGTCACAATTGACAGTTTTAGGTTGAAGTTTAGGCTTCTTACAGTGCAGACACTTTGGTGCTTACTCCTGCCTCTGCTTGCATATTTTTGCTGATAATCTTGCTTTTCCTCTGAGAGAAACTATAAGCAGCGGCTCTTGGATACTTATAAATCACTGGACTATACATTCTTTGTAGACATAGTAGGCTATTGGTAGGACACAGCCGTGGACAGCTGCAAAAGGGAAAATTAGCAACAAAATGCCTCCCCAACAACTGAGTGTGCAACTGGATAACAGATTTGCTCCTCTGGAATCCCGGAGATCGTAGCAGCACACCCAACTGTGAAGAACATTATACTGCACATGGGGACATGAAACAGTCTGAATAGCTCCCTAAACGCATGTTTATCTATCTATCTATCTATCTATCTATCTATCTATCTATCTATCTATCTATCTATCTATCTATCTATCTATCTATCTATCTATCTATCTATCTATCTATCTATCTATCTATCTATCTATCTATCTATCTATCTATCTATCTATCTATCTATCTATCTATCTATCTATCTATTCCGCCAGTCAGAAGAGTAGTTGAGAGATTCAGCTGACTGTTGGCACTAAACAGATGGCTTTCAACTGAATGTATCGTCCATTCTCTGGACGAAAATTACAAATGTTATTGATGCCATTGCTCCCACTAAGGTCAAAGTTGTCTCTGGTAAGAAAAGGTCTCCATGGAGAAATGTCCCACTGGTGAGAGCAGAAAAAAGAGAGTGTCAAAAAGCTGAACGAAGGTGGCGAAAAACAAATCTCCTGGTCCATTATAACACCTATAAAGAGAGACTTCGCATTTATAATTTGGAACTGAGGAATGCAAGGCGGTCCTTCTTCTCTGATATTATCTCTAGAAACAATAATAATTCACGTGCTTTGTTTGCTACTGTCGATAGGTTAACAAACCCTCCAGTACCAGTAGCATCTGAACTTTTATCTACCAAGGCCTGCAATGACTTTGCCTCCTTCTTCAAAGACAAAATTCAGAAGATTAGACAAACAGTCAGTGCCTCCATATCAAGTCCAGGATATGTGTTGTTCAAGCAAAACTAGTTCCAATATGACAGAATTTCATATATATAGTCTAGCTGATACAGGTTGTACATTGTGCATGCCACTGTCATAGTCAGCGCTGTTGCGCTGGGCAGTTTTCTCCCGCTGTTTCCCCTCCTTCTTTGTTTCCAGGGACGTGCAGAGACATTTTGGGTGGTAGAGGCTCAAGAAAAAAAAAATGCGACGAGGAGACGCATTGCAAAGGGAAAGAGGGAGAGATCGAGAGAGAACAACAACAAACAATAAGAAAATAGTTAAAATAAAATCCATCTTCTTCACAATAACAAGCAGACAGACTGATCAGTGTTGTTTTTTCTAGGTCTTTACATCGGGCATATTTTCCCCCTTGAGCCACCATCTGAACCAACCAGTACTGCCAAACCATGGTTTTTGCAGGCTTCTCTGTTCTGACATCAAAACGCTGAGCAGACCTGGCATCAAAGCTACAACTACCGAGCCGAAAGAGAGCTAGTTAATATCTAATGCAGTAAAGTCCTAATGTAGAGAATTATCACCAGCAGGCAGAGGGACGTCTTTCACCACGCTGTCAGACATGTTGGCCTACTTATACTTGCGCTCCCACAGGAAGGATGGTAAATAAATTATTTACCAGACCGTTGGAGTGGTTTAAAGGCCATGTGTGCTGCTGTCTCTGAAGAGAAAATCCATACGCTTTGCTCTGAAATCAAACATCCCGAGTACCCTGTGACCATGTATCACCCAGTACGTCAATATGCAGTGGGTGTGGGAAAGATTTGGAAACCCCAATTGATGGATTGCTGCAGTGCAGCTCACGACTCCCTCGCTGACCAATGACCGCTGCTCCTCTCTGGCATGAGAGCCGTTGTTGTGCTATCACAGGATCTGCTGTACATTACTGTCCCTACATGTGGGTTTAATCAATATGTAGTTTTGAAGTGTGATTACAGTATTTTTGTGTTAAAGTTGGAAGAAAATTGAGGTGACCTCTAGCTAACCCAGTAAGAGCATGCGCCTCTTGTAGGCTCCGTCCTTTGCAGCGGCCTGGGTTCGAGTCCCACCTGCGGCCCTTAGCTGTACGTCATGCTCTCTCTTTCACACCATTCCTGTCTATCCACTGTCACTATCTAATAAAGAGAAGAAAATTGTGGGATGGTTTCCACATTTAAAAGGCAAAAACGTAATAACATTTTTTATTTTTTTATTTTAAGGTTTTGGGCTATATTGCTTCTATAAAATTTTTCCCATTTACTGGAGGGAAAACTATCAAAATACACATTCAGGTGTTTATTTTAATGCACCTCTTATTTTTCCCTTAAATTAAAAATAAGTTAGCATTAGATAATTCCTCTTTCGCATATTTAAACATATTTAGGAAAAGTTGAATTACAAAAAAATATGTCTGTAATTAACTGGAGACGTTTCATGGTAAAATCTATTGGTTAAGATATTTTCCTTATTCACCTATAGTGTCTCCCTATACATATTCAAAATTCTAACAAATAAATAGATAATATATAGTTAGGAGTGTGCTGGTGTCCCAAGTTATGGAGTTAAATAATATGAGGGTCAAATCTCTCTCACAAAATAGTCCATTTCTGAATATATTCTTCTCGATGTTTGTTTAGTCTCACAGTGTCTGAACAATCAACAATATGAATTTACATGATGTATTCCAAATAGTGGATGAATATCTGAAGTGGCATGAAATAACAGATCATAACAGCACAGAATGAATGCACATTTTATGAGGCTGGCAAAAGCCCTCACAGGGCGGACATGCAAAGAAAAAGCCTTGAAAACATCAGTGGGAAATCTTTGTAAAATGATCAGCATCCCCACCACACTGGCGACGGCAGTGGCAATTAAAATAAAAAATTTGAACAAATTTTTAATGAGATGGATAAAAGCAGAACTGTGGATCCATCCTCTAAACCACACGTGTCAAACTCAAGGCCCATGGGCCAAATCCGGCCCCTTGCCAATTTTGATCCGGCCCCTATATACATTTAAGTTTTTTTTACATTTTTTATGTTTTTTCCAAATGTTTTGGCATTTTCTTGGACATTTTTGTTTGAGTGAGAAGGCTATATGAGACATGCAATAATACAGTAAAAGATATTTGACTTTTCCTATGACATAAAAGCAATAAACTCTATGTCTGGCCCTTGATGTGATTCTCATTTTCTAGTGTAGCCCTTGGGGAAGTTTGACACCCTGCTTTAAACTGTCACTCTGTCCAGCCTTTTTCGTCCATGACATTCTTAAAATGCCTTAAAATCAGGGACTGTCATTGCACTCACAGACGTTTTGGGTGACAGTGACAACATTGAATTTTCAATTATTCATCTGAATCATAACAGGAAAATGGAGTTGAGAAATTAATGAACCACCTTTAGCTCAGAGTATCAATTTGTCCCCATGCATAATTTAATTGATTCCCTATGGAGCATACCCACTCCAAACACAAACACGGCGATATGATTGAGAGGAAAATGGAAAATTAATGTACCAAGGCTCCTAAAATATACTGTCTCAATGTGGAAGGGTTCCTAGGGTGCAGGTATTATGTAATGTCTTTCTCTTATTTTCGGAAACAGGGAGTTTTTCCTCGCCACTTGCTTGCTCTGGAGGGAACTACTAGAACTGTTGGGTCCATGTAAATTATATGGTCTAGTGGGGTCTAGACCTACTCTATCTGTAAAGTGTCTCAAGATAACTCTTGTTATGAATTGATATTATAAATAAAATTGAATTGAAGTGAATTGAGAAGGGACCCTTAATGGCAGAGATGGGATGAAGTCATTGCTTTAGGTCTCAAAACGGATGTCCCAAATCAAGTCATAAAATCAAGAAAAGCAGGTACTAAATGCAAAAATTGGGGCTTGTTAATTCTTTTTTATTCAGTCAGAGTAGGGTGGACAAAGGAATGCCTGACAAACCTTTCAGCTGGGCTTTCCTGTGATCCCACCTATTTTAAGTAAAAAAATACCAAGATACCAACGCCAAGATTGCATAAGGCATGCAAAAAATTTGGACGCAGTAAATTTTTCCTTATTGTCCAATAAAGTAGTAATATATCCAATGTTACTTAGAAAGATAAATAATACTCTTAACAGCCTGCACTGACAGTACAGACATTCTCCTCTGGTTTTATCCAAAAAGTCAGTGTGGTTCAGTCATGAGCACGTTTCTCTAATCTCAAGGCTGCACTCAGCCTCTCTGGTGCTTCACTCTCTGTAATAAAGTATTGCAGATGTATATTGAACATTTAACACATCAAACTCAATACCATTTGAAATAGCATGTGTCTGCCCTAAAACCAGTCATGCCCAGTTATTAGTACAACAGCAGAACCTCAATTCTAAAAAAAAGTGTCTGACTTCTTTTAACAGACAGACTCGGAAGTTGTTCAGGCATCAAAGACTCAACATGAGAGAAGGAGATCTCATTTCAAAACCGAGTGCAGCTGCTCTGTTGTCCGGTTTTGATGGGCAGGATTATCATTCAGGCATGGGAGGCAGTGATTCATGAAGGACAGCGGTGCATCAATCTTTCCCGCCTTTTATTCTCGCCGAGGCTCATTAATTTGAGCTGGGAACCAAAAAGTTGCAACGATGTGCGAAAGGATATCTGACGTGCCATTATTCACACCTGACACTCAGGCGGCTGAAAACTTTCAGACATTTTGACAGTCAACTCGTGACCTTCTCAGTGCCATTCTCAAAGCTGCTGGTGAATTCTATTGGCCCCGACTTCCTCCCGCATAGTTAACCAAAAACGTTGAAAGGTCACCTGAGAAGTTCATTTTTATCATCTGTTGAAGCGATAAAGGTTAATACATTTACCAGGAAAGCACTTAGGTGGAGATGGCTCTCCTGGGGTTTCTCTTTTGCATTCCAATTATGTTGGAAAGACAACATTCAACTTACATTGTCATTCATTGCCTTTCAAGTGTCCAATTAGTTGTGTGTTGTTTGATGTGGAGAGCGGAGGTACCACGAGGGCTAATTTATTTGTGGCAGACCTGCACTGTTGACTGACACTGCTGGCCATGGTTGATGACCCCAGTTAATTGCATATTTGGATGAGAAGAAGAGGGTGCTCTGAAAGAGGTGACATTGTATTGGGGGGGGGGAGATTTGAGACACAGTGAGGTCCCTGAGATCTGAACTTTGGCAACTTTTCCTTGTTAGCTATTGTTAAAGTTTTGGCTATTTTTGTTGCTGTTGTTTCCCCTGTGAAGTTTGTGTCTTTGACAGCTCTAATAGAACAGTCAACGACAATGAGAGAATCAACTGAAGCACTTGTGTTATTAAGATTTTTCCAGTAAGATGTATAAAGGTAATATTAACAGCAAGAGAGTGAGGAATGTCAGCCTTTCAAACAACCTCCAAAACCT
This sequence comes from Percina caprodes, assembly GCA_013375575.1. Taxonomy (NCBI): domain Eukaryota; kingdom Metazoa; phylum Chordata; class Actinopteri; order Perciformes; family Percidae; genus Percina; species Percina caprodes. The sequence continues at coordinate 9,388,574 of JABXJD010000003.1, read as the reverse complement.
CTGCCTGGCCTGGGTAAGTATAGTTCTGCTTGAACATGGACGACCTGACAAATACATCACAGAGTTGATCTGGAGCAGAAAGACATGTATTATCTCCTTCAACAAAAATGTACAGTAAAATGATTCTTTGAAACTGCATAGCTTTTGTGTTGCCAGACCATCACCACCCATTGTTAACTCCCTTTTGAAATTAACCATGGAACCTAAGAAACTACTTCAATTAAATTTGTAAGTGCAATCCTATTGACTGTTCAGATTCTGCAGGACGTGATTTATATCCAATGCTAAAATGTATGTACACTTTATATAGGGAATATAAAAGGTGTTTTGGCAACAACTGCAACTTTTCCAAAACCTTATTGTTGATGTCAGGGGCATATCACAAAATTCTGGGCCCTGTAGAAAGGCATTTTCTATGGGCCTCTGTCCCCTTTTCTCCCCAGTCCGACGCCCCTGGTTGATGTTCCCTAACCTCATCTATTAACCTTAGCTGCACAGATATTGATTAAAGTGCTCATATGATGCTTTTAGGCTTTTCCCCTTTCCTTTATTGTGTTATCTATCTGTTTATGTATGCTATAGGTTTACAAAGTGAAAAAGCCCAAAGTCCCCCAACGAATTTACCATCTCCAACAGAAAACATTGTTTACAAACTGCTCCAAACAACTCTGTTGCAGTCCAGCCTTCCGTGATGAACATGCGTCACTTTGCTAGCATGGCACGCCCTCATATGATGCTTCTGACTGGCTAGTAGTCCTTACCAAGGTACTGAGCCTCACTCTGTAGCTAAAACAGAGAGCTCAACACACAGGGTGAAAAGAGGAGCTGAAGCAATGTGCAGTACAACAAAAAGATAGTTTTTTTGAAAATTAAACCATGTAAACCTATCCTGATTTAACCTCTAAATACAATTATGTACTTGAAATTAGCATAATATGAGTGCTTTAAATAAATGGTATTAAACATTCAAAAACTGAATCTAAACTATGATTTTTGCAGAGTTGAATGCTCTGGCTTCCAATAAAAATAACAGTATGGTTTCTTCAGTTCCTAACAGTTGCTGTTCAGTGGCAGAACAAAACTATATTGGTACATTGGTCAGGTAATGCTTAGTCCGCAAATCGATGATTTCAAAGAAGGGTGACCTGCAAAAGGGCTTTCATTCAGTAACAACCCTTACTCCACATCAGATAACATTATCTCTTTATCTTTCATCACAGTTTTAATGGCACCATTGATTTATCTGGGCCATTATGTGGTTCGACCCTGTTTCAATTTAATGCTTCAGAAGTTTTCATGGCATGCTATATTATACGAAGATGCAATGATTGCCTTCTGATATTAGGAGCTTAGATCAGTATCCCGATTCTCTGTAATGTCTTTCATGGAACAAACTAGGCCATCATCCTTTGCTATATCTCAAAGATTGTCTCATTTTCTTTTATTACAACAGACATTACACATAGTATACAAACATTTAAAATTATTCTCATCTCTTTTTATTAATTTTTGTTTACAAAATAGTAAATAATAAGATCAACATTTTAATCTATTTGCAAGGAAGCTTTATGAAGAAAGATTTGATAACAATTCTAATAAAAGGCAATCTGTTGACGTTTGACAGTCACAACTTCAAATAACAGTTCTTAAATGGGTCCTTTAGGTGTCATCTTAAAGGTGCCCTGCGACACAAAACCGTTTTTACTTGCATTTTTTTAAATATGCTTGTGTTATGTTGTGAATGTGAAGATGAACTGCTGCCTCCTCTGTCAGCTCTAGCCACTGAGAAGAAATAAGAGGAGAAATCAGGCCAATCACAACAGCTGTTCAGTCTGATGTCATGTTGCCTGAGCTCATTACTATTCATGAGCTTGCCCAGTTGGGCTGGGTAAAGGATGCTGATAGCCAGGCTCTCATTGGCTAGCTGTTAGCCAATCAGAGGCAAGCAGCTTAGCTCATTGAATATTAATGAGAACTGGCACAAATGGAGCTGAGTCTTCCTGCAGGCTTTCTATACCACGCTAGAATGGCTTGAAACAAGGTAACCGAGGCATTTATTCCATAAAAAAATGTTACAGAGTCCATGGTAGAACTTCAGACATTTCCACAAAGTAATGAAACACATGTGGCAGGGCGCATTTAAATTTACTACAACCTGTGTAATTGTGCCTGACGAGATATATATTTTACAGTCAACTTGAACTCCAATCTTCATGGGTATTATGAGCTCATGCCTCCAGGAGACATGGAGTTAGAAACATGCCGAGGTAGATGGTCTTCACACCCCAAGACGTCTTAGAATTTTTCTGTTTGCCTCGATAGTTTCTTGAATTCCTAATTGGCATAGCCTCCAGGATAAGATGGACTATTTTTTGCTTTCCATCAAAAAAACAGAAAGGAAAGCAGAAATAAGTTTCTCCCTTTGAGCATAGTAGTTTAAAAAAGTAATGAGGTGTGAAAAGAGATAAATCAAAATTAGCTCTCATGGGTAAGAATTCTGCGATCTGATTGAGCAGCCTGCCACAAACTTTCACAGAGTACTGCATAGACGTGTGGGCTTTCAGAAGGCAGCAGTAACATGTAAGTTGTTCTAGATGGCTAGTCAAACCCCACTGTCCCTGTAGTCCTCCACCTGACACTTATAAAAACGAGCGTAGCAGCCAGCTACACCACAGTGCCTGTCGACTGTCATCGTAAGGCCTCAGGGCAGAAAAGCCGGTAAATCTGAGGAGTAATAGGAAAAAGAAGAACTGAGGGATGGGAGAGGGAATGGAACCACACGCGTCTTGAGTTATGCAACCCTCATTTATAGATGCTCTCAGTCTGGCAAGTTTTATGTAAAAGTACACTGGCAGGCCTATTAGCTTCAATCATTTGCTGGCTTAAAAAAAACCCATCTATTTTAACCTCTTCAGACATGCCTAAGACACCTTTAGATCTTCCTTGTAAAAACTCATAATATTAAACTAAGACTTGGTTAAAACCCACAGACTTTTATTTTAAATTCTACACACAATGCCAATGTTTTGACAGATACCACAGACAGTATACCAGGGTCAATTTGTGGGGAAAGGCTGTGAAAGAGAGCTAGAATATTTCCATAAAAAAATGCATGATAGATTTTAATACTTCACACAACACAGGCAAGGCAAGGTTTAATATATTGCTTGAGCAAGCAGATCCATCTTATATATGTGATAATGCCAGAAAGTGTGGAAAAGTGATTTTAAAGCAACCCAATGGAATTGTAAGTGGAAAATATGGGTTCAACAGGCTGCTGCTACGACATAAGATATATCCAACACAAAAAAGCGGTCTCTTTAAGGCCACTCATGTTCAACAGTGCTACTGTTGCCAATTCCCTGATTATGTCGGTTCAGATTGTGCAGTAATATGCTTTTCACATTAACACTGTCAGTTGGCTTTTGTGCTCTTGTGCCAGACATATAGTTAGTTGATGTCTTGCCTCTGTGGCTGAGATTGTGCTTCTGGGTGATGTCTTTTCCTGGCTGCTAATTTATTAGAAAGTACATTATCATCACTCGCCAATCATTGTTGTGCTAAACATGGTGTATACTTACAAGAAGAAAATAAAATCATTTTCACAAGAGTTCAATGATTGACATTTTTTTTTAATTTACAGTCACCAGCTACATTTTTACTTGCTGAACCAGCACCTTAGAACAGCAGCTACTCTAACCTTCAGGCTGCCACCTTGATGGATTGCCCTTTGAGGCAAAGGCTCTTTAACCTTTCCAGCTTGGGACTCCAATGGGAACTGTAGTCTTTTGCTCAAGGGCTCAGAAACAAAGAATACAGAAATATATTACTTTTTGTTGATTAGGAATTGCCTGGAATCACATTTTTGGTCTAATGCACATTCTACTAGTCTACTACTTTTTTATCCTACATTTGATTTACTTTCAACACTTATATCTTAAATATTATCACAGCTGGAAGAAAACATTGATGCAGTGGACACTGCAATCACCAACAGGTTTCTGAAAGGAAGGTGTGGAGCATTTAGGTTTTTGTTTTTACATTTAAGTAGAATTCTTTTGCTTTTGACATCCTAACTGTGTGTGCTAAAAATATATCAATGTTATACTTGTAGTTTAAACTTTTCCCATCCACTTTTAATTAAAACAATTAGATTAATTTGGAGCCAGCATTTAATGTCCGTTAAAGAAGATATTTTGGATATGGTCTCTCTCACGTACAAGAACAAGTTTGATTCAGCAATGGAAGAAAAAAACAGACTGTTTATTGTAACTTCAACTTCCATATCTCATATTTGTGACTTAGCATCTTGTAATTGTAATAATGGGTTAATAGTCTTATAGATATGAGATCTTAACTTTGCATTTGAAAGTTTAAATATAAACTCTTACAATCAACAGATACTGGATTCCTAATCACAAGAAAACGTCATTGCATTTCCAAACTCATCCATTAGACCAGTATAATGGATGTTTTTTGTTTTTTTTCAATATCAGCCGCTTGTCTTGGAGTTGTGGTTCTTAAAAGGCTTTATCTGAAGGAGAAGGCCTGTTATCTTGCACCCTGTGTTCGTTATCTGTGACTTGAAAGTGAAAGTCTTCGATGTTGACTTACATTCCCTCGGAAGGATTTTGCTTCTCACAAGCTTGTGTCATTGGCATTGTTCTCTACTCCAGGCTACACTAAGAGTATTGAATCTTCTTCGATGATGTTATGTGCCTTGGTCCTTATCCAACCAAGTATTGTCTCGAGGCACACTCCCCGGTGGATTGATTTATGGGCTTCTGCCTCTCAATTCTCATCCAGCTGTCAAGAGGAGTGAAACAGAAATCCCAGTCAATGATGTAAATTAGCTTTTCATTCTCACTCAGTATCTAATAGTTATTTTCACCTTGCAGGGGCCCATGCAGGTTGTATGGGGTGACGTTATAACACCAGACAGGGACTATCTTGCAAGTTGCAGTAAGGAAGAAGGACCAGCTGCCATAAGTACTATTTTTACCATTTCATGGCACAAAATGGCCATCATATACTTAATTTGATAGCATATAATAATGATGAGGTTGATAAGAATATTGATCAATACCAGTGACTCAGTGATCCAGGGTACAAGCGGCCAAAATGGGTTTCCTCAGGAAGGGGGCTGGCGTCTCCCTTAGAGATCGGGTGAGAAGCTCAGTCATCCGAGAGGAGCTCGGAGTAGAGCCGCTGCTCCTTCACGTCAAAAGGAGCCAGTTGAGGTGGTTCGGGCATCTGGTAAGGATGCCTCCTGGGGGCCTCCCTAGGGAGGTGGTCCAGGCATGTCCAGCTGGGAGGAGGCCTCGGGGAAGACCCAGGACTAGGTGGAGGGATTATCTCTTCAACCTGGCCTGTGAACGCCTCGGGATCCCCCAGTCGGAGCTGGTTAATGTGGCTCAGGAAAGGGAAGTTTGGGGTCCCCTACTGGAGCTGCTTCCCCCGCGACGCGATACCGGATAAGCGGATGAAGATGGATGGATGGATGGATGGACCAGTGACTCAATAATTAATTAGGTGTTGAAATGTCTGGATGTCAAAATGTACTTTTCAGGTAGAAAAAATATAAAATAAATTAATTTATAGTAACTGAATACTGCGTAGAAATCCAAAGAGGTTAAACCAGTTACAGCATAATGGGCTACAGTTTGAAACATCCATCATTTTAATTTCTGTCATCAATTAACCATAGCACTTGGCAAGTGAAACGCCAATTGATTATTTTGATGGAGAGCTTAATTGTGCATCATAAATATCTACCAATAAAGATAATTGGATTCCTGGAATTCAAATGGATTCATTGTTTAATTTCTTTTTCTGTTTTCATCTCCATCTTTCTTCCTCTTTCTCTTTACCTAACATCAGAGGATGTTTTTATTGGAATGTTGTATTCAAACAAAATTCAATTCATTCAATTATTAAATTAAATTTCTAATTTACTGCAGTAATATCTCCATGTGAATCACATATTTCATGTTTGACGGCATACTATATTGCAAATATGTCTTAATAGGATTTGTACTTATTAGGCCCAAAAGACAATGTACCATGTGTTTCTGTGTTATTATATTTATGCAAATGTTTGTTGTCCACAGATTCCCAGCCTATAACATAGTATTACTGCACGCTTAGGAGAAGATAAGTCCCATCAGAATATGACAGTATTGGGCTATATTTCCACCTTTTAGGTTTTGCATCTGCTTACTTTGATTGGTTGAGACCTAACCTCTGTTACATCTGACTTCTTCAAAGTAGTTTTGAACATTTAACGTAGCTGACTGACTGGCAAACTTGAAAATATTTTATAATAATTGATTATCCTGTACTATACTACTGAACATTTAAATGTATTTTAAGATACAAAAATAGACATGAAAAGGCACTGCATTTTCCAAATGATCCAGTGGTTTTTTTAAATGGTTTATTTATTTTAGGAGGAACGTGAAACACTTTTCACAGATGAATACAAAATCCCCAAAACAGGTAAAGCATGGTTTCCATCTGTCAAAGTCTGATGTCTCTCATCCATTGCCTGGATTGGACCATTGCACTAGCATTTGTTGTTTATAGCATTTGCAATGAAATCAATTAAGCTGAACCTTCTAATGTTCTCAGTTTGTACAATGTAAATGGATTAGACAATGTCCGTGTTTTGGCGAGACCAACTGGTACAGGATTAGAAACAGATTGGGCTTTGGTTCTCAAAATGTGCTTTTTCAACGTTTTACAACAAGAATTTAAGGCAAAAATTAAAAGGTCTGAGGATTTGTCCAGTTCATCACAAAGAACAAAAGACAAGTTTTCATCATACTTGCATGAACAGCATGATATGGTCCATTTACACTGATGCCAACAATATACAGTAAGCCTGTCATGGTCTAAAACATCTGACTCAAATTCTAGCAGAACAAGAATCACTTAATATCAAAGTTTGAAGCATACAGTTCTGTAATTGGATACTTGTCAAAAATGTGTTACCCTTTAATGTCATTCATGTGCAAATTTCTGCAAATTTATTTCTGTCGCAGCTTGAAATCACTTTAACTGTGACTGTAAATGTGTATTTCCAGTTTTAAAATGCCAGCAGAAATGCATTCACTAATGAAAAACTTGGTAGCTAGCGTGGGGTGGGCCTCGGCGTGTGTTTATTCTGAAGGTGATGGAAGAGGATGTTTCTCCATGCGCTGCTGCCCAACATAAAAAGTTAGTTGTTCCGGATATTAATTATTCAGCTTTTTTAAGAAATACAAGGCAAAGGTTTTGTTTACAGTTAAGCTTTGTAATATACATTCATTCCGTTCAAAGCAAACATTTACAGCTATAGTGTCTAAGGAGAAACATACCAAACACACTTCCTGATATTTTCAATTCATCATTTTCCTGAAAAGTCAAAAGTCAAAAGTCTGCTTTATTGTCAATTTCTTCACATGTCAAGACATACAAAGAGATCAAAATTACGTTTCCCTCTATCCCACGGTGGAGACAAGACATATTTGACCAATTTGGTCCACAGACAAACATAACTGATGAACTGATGAACTCAGATTAAAACAAAGCCTAGATGCTATCAAAGACTTTCTAATATACTTCCGGCTTCTGAACTCTTTGGAGTTAATGCCCCTCAAAATCCAGGATATAATTTTTTTGTCTAGTAATCTGAATGTTACGTTCGAAAGGGGAAGCTAAAACAATACACACTGCTGGGTGTAATATTTTTTTAAATGGCTTTTTTGTTCTAAAAAGCCTTTTTAAATTCTCAATGACGTCATACACATTGTACAGCCAGAGATACAGCTTTATAGCAAGCTCTAATTCATTTCCTTATGTATCTTGAGGCATCGACAACACAGCTGACAGGTTAGGCTCTCCCTGTCAATACACGTGCTAGAAAGAGGTTTGCTAATGTTTTAAAGACAACGCTGAAATATTGACTCAGACATTCTGGCTCCGCTTCGGATGCCATCAAGCATCGCTCTCTGGTCGTAATCACTCCTTCACTGACCAATCAGCTTTCATTAGCAGAATGTTATGGGCAACAACAACTCAATCTGTAAGAAATCAAAAGGATATATTGTAAGTACTCATTCATTCAACTTTCAACCTAAAATCCATGTTGAGCAAAAACTACAATCAAATCTGAGATTTCTCAACAACAATCGGGTGAAAGAGATAAATTTAGCCATCCAGCTCCATAGACTCCCATTCATTTTGCACTCACCTGCGATCACCTCCAGTGGAACTCTGCTGGAACTGCAACCAAATTCAGTACAATGGGGCTTAATAGGGAGTGAACAGGCTCTCCGTGGATGGGCTTTGATGCTGTTCTTATCAGATCCTCTTTCCAGTGCCTCCAATCCTTCTTCCATGTTGGTGTTTTTATTTTATTACATTGAAATTCCATCCAGAGGTGATCCAAATAGTGTTATTTTATAATTTTTTATTATTTCTAGACTGTAGATTGGCTCATGGTTTTCTGCAGTAGTTATTGTAATGAATATAAAAATGAAAACATATGTGTGTTTCATATTTGGGTGTCTCAATGAGTAAGGGAGGTTCCAAATTCAAATGTATGCACCAAACAAGTGACAAGGGAAGTACCATTGTTCATCTGTTTCTCATATCTACTTCCCAGGGCTATATGAAGAGCAAAAAATGTATCTTTGCCGAGCCAAATAGAAATGACCAATTCTATTGCAACTGATTATTGTCACCATCAGCTCCTGCGGTTGGTCTGGGGATGTAGATCTGTATGAGCTTCATTGGTAGGGTGAATATGTTCATGCCATCCTCCCTCAGGGCAAGACTCCCTCTGGGCAGGTGTCAAAGACATGATCCCTGCCTGGCTTACACCTACACCTCAAGAAATCCCCAGTTTTGTGTTCATTGGAAAGCCTGAGGCACCTTTGGCTGTTTTTGTTCAGTTTTCTCTCCCTTTATTTACAGGCTTATATGGTAATGGCATGCTTTATTTCCAGGATAATTAGGCTACTCAATGGCACGTAAGTGGTGGACTCTTTATGAAAAGAAAGTTTGGGTTTTGTTTGGGTTTTTTGTCTGTAGGTCAACATATAGCAAATGCCTAACTGAACTAAAGGCTTCTCTAACTGTATTTTCTTCAGTCTTGATGGCTACTGTCTCTGAGGAAAGCTCTTTTGGGATCTCTACAGAAATAGGCACTCTGCTACTGACTGACTTAAAGGTCAGCTGCAGCTGAAGGTAACTGAATATGAGTTGTCACTGAAACAACACCAGTTTCAATCTCTGGACCGGTAGAGTGAGATGCACCAACCAACTACATATTTTTTAGTTTCAAAACTATTTGGATGGTTTCTTATGTATGACTTTCTTTTATATTGCAAATGTTGCATCATGCGTTAACCACTTCATAAGGATCTCATCCTCCCTTAGCGTAACTGAGATTCTAAACATGCATTTGTGCAAATAAAAGAATAATATAGAGATGCCACGTTAAATATGGTGCTCATTCTACGTAGACTATATCTCTTGTGACATTCACGCAGAATTCACTGTATTAGATATTTGATGTGTGTGGGTCTGAACCACTGCTTAATTTGATAGTAAAATAAAAAACACCCACTTTAATCAACATTCAAATGATAAATTATTCACTGCCTGCACACTCAACTTTCCTGCTTATTGAAAACTACTACCAATCCAATGAAATGCAACACATACTTCATATAGGAGACCAAAGCTTTATGAAGACATTTAATCTATGCAAATAGGTTTTTCCAAGTTAAGAACATACTCTATATGCATGACTTATAAGTACAGTGGGGCTTTAAATAAATGCCCTGAAGACATACCTTTAAGTAAATAGACCATACATATTCAAAAGATGAACTCTGGAAACTAAGTTTGGGAAAATGACGTGCCAAAGGCTACAGATGGAGAACAGGAGGTGTTGACCCCGAATGTTCTGCCAATGTTACAGGAGCTATTAGTATAGGGTTGTGTTTTTTTTTTAGCCTTATTTTTTGGGACAGCTGAGGACAGATTTATGGTAAGGTCATAAGAGAGCACACATGCGAAAGAGACTGTTTACAATGCCTGGGCCTTTCCGGGGCACTACACCTGATAGGAAACTCTCTGATGACGACAGAGCTTTGAAGTCTATTGATGGTTTGATGTTGCAGTTGTCCAAAGCTTTCTGAGCCAAGACAACAACAAGTGCTGTATTATAGTGCACTCCCTCCCGTCTCTGTAGTAAAAGACACAGGCAGGGAAAGCGGCAGTAATTGGGGCACAAATAGGTTTCCCACTATGTGCCATAGTTACAGCTCCCTCCTCATTTTATCCTGCCAAAAAATTCTCTGTGCAGATATGACCAAAATAATCCAGTCAGATCACTTCCATGGATTTCATTTGCTTTTTAATTGCCTTGCCTGCGCTTAGAGGTCACTGGCCACATTGCAGAGCTGGAATAGGGCGCTGCAGACTACATCTCCATAATGGCCCCAATTCCCTTACGGGATTACCAGCGATGGCACCTCCACGTTCTGTACAAAGCCATTACCCTCGGTGGAGCACCCGAGCCCTGCAGCATGTCAAACGCTGTTATTGCACAACGCTCTAACCATTTAGCACCACTTGCCGTGTGCTGTTTAGTGTTTGTGCATGAGTCTATGTTTGTTATGTCATGCCAAACCCTGACAGAGCTGCTATACATATCTATTTTTTTTTTGCATGTTATCTCTTTGTTGTGATTTTTGGGCCACACACAGTGGTCCACCCACCCAGTGTTTCACCCATTTCATAGAAATCAATAATGAAAAAAACATTATTTCAAAGGTCCTTTCTTTTTTATTGTGTGGACCAGTTTTTTGAAACAAGGTTTTACTTTTAAGGCCCTCTGTTTGAAACCTATTTACAGTTATTGTGATAACGTGCAACAGTACAGTTGAATGTTAATATAAGTCACGTATATTCTCAGTTAAGTTTCCCCTGACTGAAGAGCACTGTTCTTTTTCTTTTTTCCCTTTATACCACACTCCTCTTTGTCCCTGAGACTGAATATGGTGTTTGAAGCTGCAGCTGCTTTACAGTTTCCCCTCGGCAGAGAAAAAAGAGGCAGAGTGGGAGGAGATAGAGTAAATGTAGGAGCAACAAACAAAAAAAAGCAGAAGAAGAACAGTGAGTGGGGTATGCTGTCTGCACTGATCATGTGTATACAGATAAAAGTGATTGTTCAGGGGAAATTCATTTATTATACATTCAAGAAACCCTGAATGAAAAACAGTCTATTCCCAAGAAGAGCTAACGGTGCGGAGAGGGGGCTTCAGAGGAGCAGGCAGTGGGGTGCCTTGCATTTACACATGGTGACCACTTTCATCACAAGGACAATTATGTTAGAAATTAACTTAAAACATAAACATGGTCTGTCTATTCTGTGTTGAATTTGTGTTGCAACATCTGAATAATATTTGTATTTTCATGTATGACACTGAGCTTTTAGTTTATCCTCAGTGATTTAAAATAGGAAAGACTAATTTTCTTGAAATTGATAAATACATTTAAGACAGCATCCTTCACTTCTTTGATTTTAGAGTTTACAGCTACCAACCAGTATGTAGCCTAGTGTCAAAAGGTTTAATTTGTTACAGCCCACCTTATCAACCTTACCCCATTTACTTTTCAGTAGTGCTGTAAGTTAAGCGCGTTATTAACAGCGTTAACGCAAACCCATTTAACAGCGTCCTTTTTTTTTAAATCTCAAGATTAACACATTTTGTCTAGAAAACTTTGTAGTTTTTTCACATGCTGTTGTAACAACTAGTAACGTTAGAAAAACTACAAGACCACACCAGATCTAGCTAGACCTGAAACAAAACAACAGGCACGCCACACAGCTGTTTGGGCTTGCAAGCCGGCCAAAGAGTAGTAACGTTACGTTTTGAGTGGATGGCGAGCGCGAGATGCTGAAATGGACGGCAACAAGATTCTGGATGGAAAGTTTATATTACCACTTGATGGCCAAGCACACAGCTGATGCAAATCCCCCTTCAATGTGTTTTTTCACCCTTTTATTGTTGGACAGTGTTACACTGTGGGAGAGATTATTTGCTCCAAGTGAGAATGTTATGTGTGAAATTGAACACTACTGTAGGCTATATGCCAAAGTTATTTTCAATAAATAAATTAAAAAAACATTTGCACAAAGCAAGCCGATCCACTTTTCCATGTTGTTAAGAGCATTAAATGAGAAAAAAAAAATGGGACTAAAAGAAATCAAGGGACATTTAGAATAGATAAAAATGTGTGATTGTGATTAATTGCGAGTTAACTATGACATTAATGCGATTAATCTCGCGTAAATATTTTAATCGTTTGCCAGCACTACTTTTTCACTAATATGACGTTCTGTTTGTCTCAGCTGGTTAAACAGTAACGTATAGTCACAGATGAGGCTAGGTTGACGTAAAACACATCATTAGAAAGGCTCTTTTTCAAGGCTCATGATAAGATTCAAATCAATAATTTTCCAGTCAAGGCATCTACTTGTTTAATATTGTAATCTCTTTAGTGCTGTCTTATCTAATTAACAGTACTCTTGACTTTTCTTTTCATGTATCTTATATGTCAACCCTGCAGGCATTTTCTCCAAGATGGAGGTCTCTCAGATGTGAGACAGAGAGAATAACATCAAAGACACAATGCCCGCTGCCTTATGGGCTTTCCAAAAGAAAAACCCCACCACATTTACTTCAAGGACCAAGCAAGAGGAGGGAGATGAAAGGGACGCTGGGTTTTACCGAAACATTTGAACTTTTGACTTTCTAGCCATGTGGCATATTAGCTAAAGGGAGGAATTACTGTCACATTTAGACTTTTGGTTTAATTCACAGAGCATACATATGTGCAGGTAAAACTATATAACTGGCAAAGAGAATACTGACTAGAGGTTTGTTCACCAGTTTAAACACAAAGCTCAGCTATAAGAGCTATATATAATTCCCGTTGCTACACAACATATAGTTTGATTAAACTTTGTCGTGATAGCAGTCTATCAACAGGTGTGAATGAGAAAATGAGGAACTGCTTTGCTTATTTTTGGAGAACAGAGTCAATAATGTGATGATCATCATCAGCAGCAAACAAAGAAGCTGATTAAGAAATACCGTAATTCCTCAAATAAAAGCCTTTATTTACCTGAACCGCACAAAGTACCCGGCTTTTATTTGAACCAGTCTTCTATCAGAAGCAGGCCTTTATTTCTAATTCCATCTGTTTGATAAGTATAATTGTTTTAAAGAAACCATTTTAAATGAAAAGCCATAGCGTTCCAGTGGACAGAGCATGAAGCATTCCTTTTTTAAGAAACATTTGCAAAAAATATCCCCATATACAACGTCAGCCAGAAGGGCAACGGAGCAATTTGGGTCAGAAATAATCAAACACCACTACTGTGTCAGTTTGAACCCTGTAAATGTACCGGGTATTTATTTCAAATACAGGTACCACAGCGGCTTGAGAAATTTTACACACCCAGGCTAAAGTTGATTAAAAAGAGGAATAATAATATCTTTTGGAAATTGATCTTAATGCATTAATTAAAAAAAAACCTTTTAAGGACACCAATTTCTTTGTGAATGAATAATGTATGTATGTTCTTCCTTAAAATACAGGAGGCATAAGTATACACACCCCTATGTTAAATTCCCATAGAAACAGGCACATTTTTATTTTTAAAGGCCAGTTATTTCATGGATCCATGAAATACCTGGCCTGGAATTACGATATTGCAGTTAGTGGTAGGAAGAATTACCATGATTACTACAGTCATAGACATTTTAATTAGTACTTTAGTTATAGTTTATTCAGCTGTGCCCTAAAAGCTGATTATTCAATAATCCAACTTGTTATATCAAAACTTTACTTAGTGCCTTCCGATTGTAGCCATATTACAATTAAAAAAATATTTATATAAGCATCTAAGTTCAGGAAGGTTAATGTTACAAACAGATGGTGGTCATGGTTAAAAGAACCAACGTTGACGGTTGGTGGGAGAGGGGATATGAAGTCATTATTATGTTAGTTCCTCCTTTGTTTCTAAAGAAGAACTGTCATTATCTAGCATGGCCACAAGAGGATAAAGTAAACATTTTTATGTATTTGAACCAACAGCTTCAGATCTCACATTTTCACTTGGAGCATCACACTTTGTGAACACAGGATAGGAACATGGGAAAAGGTTTTACAAACCTAACCTTAAGTAATACAATTGAGCAGAAGGATGAAGTGTGATTGTCCCAAATAAGACTTTCTCACCTCCTTCTCATAGTTTTTAGGAACTATTGGATATGACCTCTAGCACAGCTGTTGTTTTCTTATGCATTAGCTCTTTGAACATGTAGTGCATGTCTCAATACAATTCACTTAGGGGAGCACCAAAATCTACTGTAGTGGTGGCATAAAGTGCCGATTTGCTTGAAGGAGCTTACTTTTCACCAAATAAAAGCTGTTAGTATTGTCAATTGACTCTAAACAAAGCATGTGTGCAAAAAAATGTGTCAGTCTGTGCTCACAGTTGTTTCATGTGCAACTCCTGCTGTCAGTCCAACAACCTAAGGCCTAAATTAAATGAATCTGTCTGTGTATTTTACACAAACACACATGCTTACATGCTGAACCATCAGGCTCTCCATGCAATATTCACTGGAGCAGCATGTAGTTGAGTAGTACTTGTGTAGATACATCACTGTCAATGACTTCTCAAATACTTCTTTGCACAGCTTTAATCACACAAATGTGTATTGTTGTTAATGATGTAAAATACACTGCAGACTTAAAGTTAGACACTGACTTAGTCTAATTATACTCTGACAGTCATCTGCCAACTTTCAAATCTGTTCTTCTTTTATTTACTTGAAAGTAAATTTTTGCAGACCAGGTCTGGGTACATTTTCCATCAAAAAACATCTACTCGCCCTGCCCTCTATCGACTCACACAGACTAAGGGGAAAAAGGGGGATCACGTCTGTATCATCACCCTGTATAATTTTGAGCCTAGTCAATAAACTTTAAAAAGAAATGGCCCTGGATGCCTTGTGGAGCTTTCCAGACCCTGTCATTCCCCACCTGCCCACCTGAGACACCTGCCCACCTCTTTCAGCTGACCCTTCTCCTTCCAGCATAATTGTTCCTCATTAAACCCCAGGATGGATGGATGGATGGATGGATGGATGGATGGATGGATGGATGGATGGATGGATGGATGGATGGATGGATGGATGGATGGATGGATGGATGGATGGATGGATGGATGGATGGATGGATGGATGGATGGATGGATGGATGGATGGATGGATCACACACTGGCATAATGCACTAAAAAAATGACAAACGGCAAAATTACCTGATCGATCGATCGATATATACCATATATTTCCCTTTGCCACTTTCCCTTGTATTATTTTTGTTATTGAATCTTTCCAGCAATTCCAACCTGATAGTTATCTTTATTTAGATGAGTTAAAGCTGCCTTGTTATGTGTGCAGCCTGGCTAGCCAGTCTTTAGCATAGCAGTCTTTCTGAAATGATTCAACCTTTTCTGTTTTTTTGTTGTTGTTTTTTATACATACAGTCTAGACACACGTATGTTCTACTTTACTGGACACTTTGTTGTATTATTCAATTTTTTGTATTATTAAAGTTACATTTATGAGACTCTGACAGCATGCTAATCACAGAAACTCATTGAATAATAAGTAAAATGCTTTTAACTGTTCAGGTCCCCTTAACTTCTCAATCTGATATCCTGTTATTGCACTTTTCTGTGATTTGACACATTTTGGAAAGTACTGGAGGATTTTGGCTCGGCACTTTCACAGGCTTACTGGCTCCAGTCTTGCACAATAATTAGGATACAGAAGATCATCCAATCGCAATGTAATTTGTAATTTTTGTATTTGTGTGTTCTCATACTTCTATGTATTTGAGGACCAGTTCACATTTTAGACACTGAGTGTGAAGGCATTTGTAGAAGATTAGGACATGAGGAGGAAGATTAGTCTGGTCCTCACTTCTTCAAAGGGTTTGTTTGCAGGTTAAGATTTGGTTTTAGGGTTAAGGCTAGGGTTTAGGTTTGGGCTGGGCAATATGTCAATATTATAATGATATCATGATAAGACATTAGATATCCCAGATTTCCCTAGTTTTAAAGACTACATTAAAGTAAAGTGATGTAAATAGTCAACACTACAATATCATCGCAATATCAATATTGAGGTATTTGGTCAAAAATATTGTGATATTTGATTTTCTCCATATCGCCCACCTCTAGTTAATGTCTCAGTTTGCTTCAAACTAACTAGGCCACAGAGTAAGTTGTGTTTATACTTGTTCTAAATAGCCACACTCAAAGGCGAGCAAAAAGCCTGTCATCATAAGGAGAGGTGAAAGACAATGCATCATAAAAATGGAGATACCGCTGCATAAACCCACTTATAGAGGCTGTTAGACAATCAAACAAGTGCTTTGTTGAAACATACTGAGACCTTTAGGGGCTCGAGAATGCATTATAGCAATGAGGGTCCTCCCAAGTATAGTACAATTACATGTGTAAGTAGCTTTATGGGGTGCTAGCCAATACCTATAATGTGCCATGTTTACCCACTGTGGGTCGATGAGGTCAAATTAGCAATAAGGTTTAACGTGTGCCGTTGCACAAGAGTGAACATCAATTACATAGGAACAGCAAGAAAAATAGCTTCCAGTGTGGACTGTCCCTTTGTTATTCTAAGAGCCAATACACTGAGTCACAGGTGACTAGAGCTTGGTTTCACAACTGTGCATTTAGCATTTAGCTTCCTTTATGACTCCATAAAAGTTAACCATTATTTAAATCCCCATCTTTCTGATTCATTTTCTCTCACTGGTAGTCATTAAAGTCATTAGTCATAAAAAGTGTTTTCCAACAAGAAATGCTGTTCAGTGTTGTAGTTCAATAGATCAATGCAGTTTTGGGATGAATTATTGCACCTGCTCGATACAGGTCATGCAACATTTCAGTGATTTTTTTGACCTCACTCAACTGGAATGGTAGAACTTCGTGTTGTTCCTCTATCAGAAAGATTCATTAGTTTCAGTAAACAAGTGCAGTTTACGTGCAGTTTACTCCAAGGTGGCCACATCGGCTGTGGATAATCAATTATTTCAGTGCCTTAAAAGGCTTGATCATCTCCTGTTGTCCAAAGCATAACAAGCTCTTCAAGTGGCTTCCTTGGAACATGAACTTGTTCATGGTTTCATTCATTTAGGGAGTAGTAGAAAGCTTAGATACACAATTCATGAAGGAACTCTCAGGCTGCCTTTCATCACAGGCCTTTGGGCTTTAATTCCGACTAAAAGTGGCTCAAATCTTATGTTTTATACATATTTATCCACCACAGTCTGCTTCCAGTTCTTAATCAAACTCTTTAATACCTCGATCCACCTACCACTTCCTCATTAGCGCTAGAGTACCTCATACACAATCAATAAATTAGCTTTTGTTTCAGTGGATTCTTTCCAGCTGTGAGCTCCAGGCCTGAACCTTTTTGTTGGTAAGTTTGAAACATAGTGCTTCAGTCCCTGGGAAAAATGCCTCCATAACACAAATCTGTAGTTCTGTTATTTTAATCCAGAGGAACACATTCATGTCTTATGTTTGGAGATATAAGCATTCACGTCATCAGACAACTTAAGATGGTTGTATTATTGGTTAAAAATTTTGCAAACCAAGATACATTTCCCCAATCATAATTACTACTTGTATGTTGAAGTGAACAGTA
Source organism: Percina caprodes (assembly GCA_013375575.1). Classification (NCBI taxonomy): domain Eukaryota; kingdom Metazoa; phylum Chordata; class Actinopteri; order Perciformes; family Percidae; genus Percina; species Percina caprodes. Next base: position 9,370,767 of record JABXJD010000003.1, on the reverse strand, counting down.
TTTACAGTTTAGAAATAGCTAAGTAACTCTGAAATGACATGAACATGGCCCAAGGATCTAGGTAATAGGGTAGTCTATACTTTTTTCATACACAACTTGTTTGAAGTCTCTGATTTTTACAATTCTATCCAAAAGTCTTCTTGTCCTCCATGTTGTAGGGTTAGGTGTACTCCAAGGTGGCCACATCGGCTGTGGATAATCAATTATTTCAGCGCCTTAAAAGGATCGATCATCTCCTTTTATCCAAAGCATAACAAGCTTTTGTCTGTCTCTAACCCTAACCCTTAGGGTAATGCATTAATTAAAAACCTAGCAAGTAGCATGTAAATCAAAAGTAAGAATCTGATTTTGCAGCATGCAAGATTAAAATTACATAGACTATATTTAAAAATAACACCACAAACCGTTTTATTATATCTGTACAGTATTTTGTAATATCTGTGTTTTTATCTGAACAGTAACTGGCTACTTTCAGCATCATTGTGAACAAACCTTTAAGACCCATTTAAATTTCCAAAGAAAACACACAAAGCTGTATGATGAGTTCTGAGTATAGACAGTGCCATAAAGTGAAAAAACTGTATATTATTGGCACCTAAACAACAATTCTGTGTAATACATACTTGACAGAAAGATTTTCTCTGTTTAAGTGGCACAGATCTGCTTTTTCATTCGTAACCAATCCATAATGTGGCACTTCCTGCACGTGGCTCAATGCTGCCACATGCGTGACGGAAATCGGCACCGTGTTTATGGAAATATTGCCTTTTGTTCTGCTGCAGGACATGAGACAGCCAAAGAAACACAAAAGCCTGGCATTCTGCTTTGTCAATGACATTTACAAAGAGACAGATAAACATAGAGGCTGTGTAACCCATCAGAGGCTCATTCCGATTGAATTGTCACGGCAGGGCACGGTGCCACGTTAAACCCCATTTTATTCTTCCTGTTTAATTTCTGCCATTTCGCTCTGCTGCCATGTTTCTTGGCGGCCAGTTCATGGACAGGCACAGAGATGCAGAGCCAATGAATGTGGAAGGGAGGTAAGGGGGAGTTGGGGGGATGCACCTGTCTCTCAACACTAGATGGATTTCAGGATGAAGACCCAGAGGTGTCAGCTTATGTGAGTCATTCCTTATGGGTGAGAAAAAAGAAAATGATTCCCTTTTTATAAAATGGCTGCTGGCATGAAATTAAAAAACTATAAACGTGTACTCTGACATCTAAAACATTTTGCTAATGAATGATTAATTTACAAGAAGAAAGCGACAAATCTAATATCTAGTGTTCTGGAAACAAAACCACCAACAGTGACCATTCTCATCTTGAATGTGTGTCAACGTCCTCTCCACAGGCCACGTTTATATGTACAGCAGATAGTTTGTGGCTTCATTGCCTTTAGTTGTTATTTTTATTATAGCTTTAATGAAAATGCAAAGGGAATTTCAGCCTTCAGACCAGTGAGAGGAACCACCATCATGTCTTCATCCTCAATTAGAACAACTGTGGTTGCTGCAGCACAGTGTGGTCGGACGGAGAGCCAAATTTCAATCTTTCTAGTAAGCTCTGTGCACCACAGCATGCACCATGATTACATTTGCATAGTGTTGTGTGAAATTATTGAAGCTATAAAGGAGCATTAAGTAATCTTTGACCTATATTAATTATTGCAGTTGTTGTGTTGCCGACCAGGGAGATTAAGAGAAAATGTCAGAGTTTTTTGTTTATTTTTCAGTTTGCTCTCCTGCTTTTTACAACCCAGTAAAACAACAAAGTTGAACATGATATCCTTAAAAAATACAAATAATTGGGTCAATTCAAGCACCAGGGTATGTATAAACATTAGATGTTTGAGGCTCTGTGAAGCTGTGTGTTTTTTTGGAGAGTAAGAGGTAAACAAGAAGTACTGGCTTTGCTCTGAGGCTTTTTATTATTATTATATTAGCACCCTTATGAATATGTGCTTCTCTGAGTCAATACCATTGATTTAAATCACATGTCCACCACTGTGGTTTCCCTGAATTTGAGCTCTGGCTCATTGATTGATTCTGAGGGGAAGATATGCAAAATGTGATGCAGATAGAAAAAAAGAAAAGGTCATGCTTCGGTTTATGCATGTAGATAACAGCAGATAATTTCCATTTCAAACATCATTGTGTGTGTGTGTGTGTGTGTGTGTGTGTGTGTGTGTGTGTGTGTGTGTGTGTGTGTGTGTGTACGTGTGGCCTTTTGCTGCATGCTTAACTCTGCCAAGTAGCATTGAATGAATAGTCCTCCAAAATGGCATTTAACTGTCTTAATTTGGCAGTCACTTTCAGTGAAAAGAGACAGAACAGGGAGTGTTAGTGGAAAACACAGAGTCTAAAAAGTCAGCCAACATGGAAGGAATAAAGTCCATCAATGTTAAGTTTTGTTTAAATTTTGAATAAAGCAAGAGAGCTGAAACCCAAATGTCTCTAACATGATCGTGCAGTGTTTAGAGGACTATTTCTGTACTGAATGTCGGATGTTATATATTCACTCAGTTTCACTCCACGTCACTTTCTCTTGGTAAATGAATTCATATAAAGACACCTTCCATCATTAATAAAGAATTCTTCCATTACAAAAATCCAGTCTGTTGCCATAAATCTTCATAAACTATCAATGAACTTGGATTCATCTCTGTAACAATAAAATAGAAAAATTAAAGAGGAACCTCTTTTTGCACATTGCACTGCATGCTTCATCTGCATCCTGTTACAGCTTTAGTTTTCCAGACCTTTATTCTGGCGATGTCCCGATCTGTAGTCTGCAAGCACATCAAAGCGGCAGGTCATGCCGGGTTACAACCACATCTGGATGGGAAGAGGTTCTCCGTCCCTGTGGGGGATGTGCAGGGGAGTCATCAGACTTTAAAAGATGAGCATCAAAGCAAAACGTCCCTTTAATGATTCATAGCTTTTGTGGGTGCCAGTGGAAAACTCCTCCATGTTCCTAATCTCTGCTGCTGACAAAACTGCTTTGTAAAATTTTAGTGTTAAAGTAGACAAATCTGCATGTAATCAGTGCATTCATAATGGCGTTCAAAGAGAATCAGAAATTATAGGGTATCGGTTGTAGTTCTAAAAGTCGTTCGGGGGAATGTATACAAACGAGAACTTGAAATACTTCTAAAAGGTCTTGAGGGTGCAGCGCTACTTTTTGAGAGCCAGAAGAAGTGCATTTATAACATTTGGGCTTTCTGTGGGAAACTGAGGCCTCCAGGAGGGCAGACATCTGTGTTTGTTTCTAAATAAAGAAGACTGCCAATGAGCTCATTCTGTGAGGTGAGGAGAAGCCTCTACTATGAATGTTGGTCTGTTTATTCTTTCACTCTGCACGAGGCAGTGTGCCATTTTGAAACAGCCATGTTAAAAACCAAGCCCTTCTAACTCCACAGCTCTGCAGTGCACAACTTTGATCTGATGCAAACTTGTTCTGTGGGTAAGAAATATAAGAAACGCGGTGATCAATTTTTCAGTGTCATGTGGTTAACTTGGGAAGGAAACCTTCAGAGCAGGATCGGGCTGTCTAAGCCTTTGGCACTGGGAACGTCTGCCATACTGAGCAACTTCTGGACAAATGCAAATGAACTGCAAATATTTGGGAGAATCACTTGTAGCAACTGAACGAAGGAACAAAATGTGTGACAGGAAAAGTCTTCATATTAGTGCTCATATTATGCTTTTTTTGTTTCCTTTATTGTTATATTTGTTTGTGCGTGTCATAGCTTTACAAAGTGAAAAATCCCAAAGTCCCCCGAAAGGGACTTACCATCTCTAACAAAAACACAAACTGCTCCAAACAGCTCTACTGTAGTCCAGGCTTTACTTCCGTGACGATTGTGTGTCACTTTGTAACACACGTTATAATGCTCCCCTAGCTGCTAGCGTGGCACGCCCTCATACTCTGATTCTGACTGGCTAGTAGTCCTTACCTAGGTACTGAGCATGTGCGACTCCCAACGAAGATGAAACAGAAGAGAGATGCCTCACTCTGTAGCTAAAACAGAGAGCTCAACACACAGGGTGAAAAGAGGATCTGCAGCGATGTGCAGTACAACAAAAAACATGGTGTGTTTTGAAAATGAAACCATGTATTGGATCCACGTATCCATGTATTCTGATATAACTTCTAAACACAACCTCTAAATCCTCTTTTCCCTCTAGTAAATGAAAGATCAGCAAAGACAAAGACGTTGCAGATAAGAAAGCCCTCTGTGTCATCACAGCCTCTGTGCTTTGCTGCAAAAGCAAACTCTTGAACTCATCTTCAATCCAATTAATAGTAATTCATGATACATTTAGGGCATTCTTCATGTTTGGAGAGCAAAATCACTAGACTCGGTAAACTCTGCCAGCAATTTGATTTCTCCCTGCAGCTTGGTCTGGAAACCTGCATGTTTAATTCTGCTTCAGTTCACAAACTAGCTTATCTACCTGACTATCCAATTGCGTACAGAGTCATTTGAACTATGCCCACTGGTCATACCACTTGTGCAGAGAAAATACAACAGACCAACCCTTAATCTCAAATCTATTGAGCTTGGCTCAGTCTGGTGATTGCCAGATTAAACAGGTAGCTAAAAGTAACAAATAAATGGGAGAAATATATAGCTAAAGGTATGACTAAACAGCTGAAATGATCACAAAGTTAAAAAAACAAAAAACAAATTAGCCTACTCATGAAGCATATGTTGGAATTTTTTGCATAATTATAGTATGAATACAACAATCTCTATGTGCAATACTGAAAAAACTTTCCAACTCTCCCAAATCACACAGCTCACTCAATTGATTTTCATTCGGAATATTTTTAATCTGTCAACCTCAGCTAGAGGAAGACTACCAGCCCTTCATCGTTATAAATGATGTTTGGTTTGTGGATAAGTGCAACGTTGAATAGTCAGTATGATTCTAGGCCGTGTTTTTCCTTAACTCCTGTGTTGTCTTCCTGTCAAAATTGAAAATTAACACTTTTGTTGACGCTTTAGATCAATGTTTTTAACTTTATCTTTTTTTTTGTCCCTTTTTTCAACACTTGACGCTTTTTTCTCAATGTTTGTCACTTTTTTTTAACTTTTAACACTATGTAACACTAACTTATTAACTTTAGTTTTACAGTTAGTTTTGGAATTTATGGTCAATGAACCTCATTTATAGGAAATTATACCCATAATGTTTGAGTTAGAAAAGCAGAAATTAGGAATTATTAGACTAAAATTAGAGGAAATTGAGTCAACTTTTACTCAATACTATTTCAAAAGCACAAATAAGACAAAATTAATGAAAGTAGAGATTTTTACTTATCAAAGAGCGTTGTGTGGAATCAATCATGTTATGTTATTTTGGGTAATTACAATTGGGTAATTAAAAAAACATTGATATTGGAAGACGGGTCAATTTGACCCGAGGACAACATGGGTGTTAATATGCAGAAGTATTTAATCTGGATATTGACTGGACTGGGTAAACCCCGCCCACTCTACTGGCGATTTGATTTCGCCCTGCAGCTCGGTCTGGAAACCTGCATGTTTCATTCTCCTGCTTCAATTCACCATTTTGCGGTAACCAATCACAAACTGTCTACCTGGGGCACTACTGTCAGGTTTAACACGATGACGATAAAGAAGCGACCAAGCAGCTTCTTGTTTACGTTCAACATGGCGGCCACCGAACACCGCCAAAGTGCAGCAACCCCGTTGATGTCGCTGTCGCTTCTACGTCACCCGGATCGCTGATCTGATTGGTTGAAGGACCATCCAACTGCGTACAGAGTCATTTGAACTATGCCCGTTGGTCACGCCTCTTGTGCAGAGAAAATACAGAGCAGACTGCCCAGACCAACGCTCAATCTCAAATCTATTGAGCTTGGCTCGGTCTGGTGATAGCCAGACTAGATATTGACAGTAAATGTTCAATTCAGTGGGGCTCTATTTGCCAAAGCAAGTGTGAAATAAAAACAAAATGTACATACAAGAAGATCTAAACTAAAGTGCAAACAGAGCAGGCTTTGTTTCACCTGTAAGTGCAAGAAGTTCATTCACATTGGCACGTTTGGTGACCTTATTGCCAGCATAGCTTTCTCATCTACAAAACAGAAAAACAGTTTGAGCGAGCTAGCTAGTTCGCTAACTCGCTGTGATTCCCCTGGAAAGAAACAAGAACGTTTCAGCTGCTTTAGTTGTTGGTGTGATCTATGGCCTTTGGGTCTGTGCTTCGCTGACGCTGGAAAACATGTGACCCACAGTAAGAGATTAAACATGTAGCTAAAAGTAAAGAATACATGGGAGACATATATAGCTAAAGGTATGACTAAACAGCTGAAATGAAAAAAAAAACATAAATAAGCCTACTCATGTGACCTTTGGAGAACATGATGACAATTTTATGAATTAATTATTTAAATCTATATCTGATCTATATCTATATATCTATAGCTTTTGTTTTCAGTAATGTTAGTGATGCAGAATATTACGTTTTTGTAGTGTTTAGTGCTGGTCTAGGGTATTCATTATTTAATAGCCTAAATAAGAATGCATATTGTAGCTTATACTGCAGCACACAGGCAGCCTGAAAACTGTGAGTGGTGGTTGTCAAACATCCTCGATTCTCCAACTTACTTACAAAGAAAAGAATATGAAGAATGAAGCTGTGAGCAGCTGCCATTTATTATTTATGTATCTGTTTGTGTACTCAAATCACAAAATGATACTGTTCACAACCCACAGTCCTGGTGCTGGCTGTAAAGATGGATGGACGCACAAAAGTAGTGAGCTAACCTTTTATTCTAGTCAGAGGCAGATGGAGGTTAACTGTTTGAACACCTCGGTTTGAGTCTTTGTTCACTCACAGGTGACGTTGATCACTCAAAAAAAGAAAAAAATTCCGCAGTATTTTTATTTATCCATCACAGAGTTAAGTTCAAACTATTGTTGCTAGCAGACACAACGACTTTGTAGAAGACTTATTCAGGTATTTTTAGACATACGTTTTAAATGGGTATCATGTCTTTTAGAGTTTAATTTATGATCTTGAAAGATTTTATTTACCAATTTCAGATCCCCCCTATGGTCACACACATATCAGAGTTGTCCAATGGTTGCTGCATTCAATTAACAGAGTAACTGCACTTCATTACACAATGATTCATGTTGAAGCATTTTAATTAGTTACCACCCCTAACCTGAAGAGTAACGATGTGCCATGAATCTGTTTAAGGGGACTGAGAGCCTGGAACTTACTGCCACTTCATAACAAACAGAATTTGTCACCAGGGGGTTTCTGACTTCACCCATGTGTGCCGTTGAAGGTGTGGAGCCAGTGAACAGGCCGTTCATATCGTCCTGCCCGGTACCTCAAGGCTATCAAGAGCAGCTGGAGCCCAGATTGTTATTTCTGAATTATAGCTGCTTATCCAGCTCCTTCACGTGAGGGGAATGCTAATAAATGACATCAATTTATATTAGCTCTATGGTGGCGCCCGTGCACAGCTGTGATGTGTTAAATGGAATCATATAGCGCTGTTCTAGTCTACCACCCACACCAAGCATTTCACAAAACATTTATGCAAGGTAGGTTCAGGGTTCAGTGTCTTGCTCAAGGGCTGGAAGTGCCGGGAATCGAACCAGAGACCAGCTCTATACCTTCTGAGCTATGCCTTTAATACCTTATCTTCACGATATCTTACCGTTCATATTTATATATTTCTGAGTACACCTGCTGGGACATTGTGGGGAGGTGGGCGTGTTTTTGTTGTTTTGTTGTTCTTTATGTCAGAATTCAGATTTCTTTTTTTTTCACATCACAACTCAATACATTTTGTTAACATGTGGCCCTAATCCTCTTCCGTAAAATTCAGATTAGATTTGGATTAGACATTTATGTTTAAAGTTTTGGAACAGTCTTATAAAGCTTGTAAATGTCTTTCATGGCAGCAAGGCGTGCTAAACACAGTTATTTCCATTACGAATGATTTGTAATCAGTGATATTTTCTGGTAAACTTAAGCTATACCCCAAGTTCATACTTCATACAAATAGTATACAGTATACACCATTTGGCACTTGCAGGAAATGATAAAGCTCATGTGCAGTTTAAGAAAAAACATTTTGAAATGCTACTGCTCAACAGTGAACTTCGTAACGGGATTTTTTTCTTCCAAAGCACAAAAAAAATAAAAGATGATGTTAATGATGATGTTAAGCTTGTTTTAAACAGACCTCTTAGCAGTTTTGTACAACTCTTCTAAACCAATAGGGAATAAATAAAGGAACACATTTGTTGGCTGCATTAAACATTACAGATTCTTTTTCTAGCCATTATTTTTTACAAGTGAAGGTTTGCTGAGCGAGCTCTTTACAGGTCTTTTATAGCCTGGCTTTACATTTGTATAATTAAACTCATCCACAGGAAGCTGCCCAGTGCATAACACTACACCCCTGCTGCTGGCCACTGTGCAGCTGCACCTGAACAGCTGTTGTGTAGCTGAAACAACAAAACAAAAGTTGCTCAATTATGTTACCATCATATTGTCCTGTGGAGTAGTTTTTTTCACTTTAAGCTACAATATGTGCAGCCCAATGTTCCCAGGTGAGCACAGTGAATTAATGCCTCCAAAACCTTATTCAACACAGCTTCTATGTTTTAAAGAAATACTTTTGAGAAATGCATTTACTTACTTTCTTGCCAAGAGTTAATAAGAAGATTAACACCCCTCTATTGTATGTACGGTAAATATGTAGACAGCGGCTAATTAGCCTAGCTTTGCACAGAGACTGGAAACAGGAAAACAGCTAGTCCGGCTCAGTCCATAGCTAACATAAAGACACCTAGGGCTGAGTAGTTAACACAAGCAACGACAGCCAACATGACAGAGCAGCGAAACAGAGGCACGTACAGAAGAGATTGCCCCACCTTCTAAGAAGGCTCCCATAGGTTGTTTGTTCAAGCAGCAAGTAGGACTCATATCAACATTTATAGTGGTAGTGCCCTCTAGTGGCAAACAAACACATGACTTATACACAGGAGGACCAGGGTTCGTGTCCCATTTAAAAAAAATAAACTTTGTTTTTTTAATTATATGAATCAAACGGAACTATGTCACGTTGTTGGGCACGTGCATTTTTTTGCCATTTTAGGCTTTTATTTGTGACAGGACAGCTTAGACATGATATGGGAGAGAGAGTGGGAATGACATGCAGAAAAGGGCGGCAGGTCAGAATCAAACCCGTGGCCGCCACATCAAGGACTGAGCCTCTTTATATTAGAATTATATTAGTGCAATAACCCACACTGCATATCACACTTTATATAAAACCATAACAAATTATAGACAGAATACCAGCTGATCTGAGTGGGTGGCTGAACTTTAATGCAATATCTACATTGCCCATTATCAGCAACCATTCATTCAATGTTTTAAAGGCACATTCTGATATCATTTTAAAAAACTAACTAGAAAAACATTGGAGAACCCTGTTGCAATTATGTAACCACATCATGTAATCTGAAAACTGCTGCCCTGGTTAAGAAACAATGCAACTGATCTCAGCATGTATTCTGTCTACAATGGAGTACAATTGAAATTTCTAAGTGACCCCAAACTTTTGACCGGTAGTCTATATGTGCATAGTGTCTCAGAACTGTGCACCTTACGGCCCACTACTTGTTTTATTCCATATTGTTTTACATTCATGTTGGCAGTGGAAAGGAGTTGCTTTAATCTCGTACATGTGTATAGTGACAATAAAGGCACTGATATTCTTCTAATATGGGCGCATGCTCTACCAGGTGAACTGCAGGTGCCCGTGGGTCACTTGCATAACCAGACGTTGAGTAGCCTAACAGATTATTTTAACCCAAACCACAATCTCTTTCTATACCCAACCAAGTAGTTTCTGTGCCAAAAGGTTACCAAACTGCTACCATTTCAACCGTTACATTCAGTTGTAGGGTAGGAATAAACGACCTTTGTCTGTTGGTTTAGAGGAACTGTTGGTACAGAAACATCACAGCAATAAAAAACATTAAAACAAATGAATAAAATGCCAAAAGTATATAACAGACAACACTGGAGGCTGTCTGTTATTTCACTGTTGCTGGACATTGCATTTTGCCGACCTTTTTGTTTTTTATCCAACATTTCACCACGTTAAAAGACAAGACTCTATTATGAAATTAAGTTTGAAGAAGATTACGTCATTAATATCTTCATAGGAGTGTGGTCCTGGATAAACAAAGGAAAACCCAAACACGGCTGCACAATCATCCCACTCAAATGTAAACTAATGACGTTGGCTTCTCAATCGTAATTGAATTGGCTTGAATCACAAGATTCCTAATGTGGCAATGTATCATGTTTTGGGAGCTTAGTTCCACTTGACAGGTTCATTCTCTCTCGTTTTCCCTTCATTCAGCTCTGGAGAGCCCTTTCAAGTCTTCCCTATTGGCCCTGTTCAGAATCATGGATTCGGTGAAGAACCACATTGTCTGATGTGGGAGCTGCACTCCAAGTCTTTCTGTGCCTGAACGCACACAAAATATGGTGTAATTACAGCAGTGACTAACCCAGCACACATTAAATTGAACATTAAATTCTGTATCTATTTGGTGATAGCATCAGAGGAATTGCAAATGATCCTCTACTTGATTAGGATTACTACTCGGGGTGAAGATTGCCCTGAACCAATCAAAATCCAGTATTCTACCTGTCCAAAAAATAAATTATGTTGGAATTCAGACCACAGTTCTCTGTTGTGTGGCAGCCAAACATTTTCCATATTTTATATCTCACCAGACAGAGACACCTCCATCGGTCAACAACATCAAGCTTCTCTCAAACAATATTTCTCATCAGCTGATGCATGCGTCCCTCTACACTGAGCTGAGTAGCAGCATCTCTAGTGAAAATAATCACAGCCATGACTATCCTATCTGACATATCACCTGGCTCAGAGTGATTGGTTTTTTTTTCATCTGGACAGCCCTGCTGCTATCTCTGTGTTGCTTTCAACACACGAGGAAATTCCCATTAGTGTTCATTTAAATAGAAATTCTTTTGCTTCTGCATGTACGTGCCAGTGCAGGAAATGCCGATGTCAGCATGTGATGGATTGGCCACTGTGATGCTGTTGAAGTGCAACCAGCTGCCAGGAAGCATGTGTGCCCAAACTCTGTTTGTAATAGCAACACTTCTTTTTTGACCTTTTGTTTTTAACGCTTTTCAATCCGACACGTTGTTGCATGTATGCAGCGAGGAGCTACACAGTAAAGGCTTTGTTTTACAATCCTGCCAAAATCTGTATTTTCTCAAATGGCCACTTGAAGCTGGCTTCTAAAGCCATTCTATAATAATTGGCCCACTTTACAGCACACCTAACATGTTAAACGCCTGGTTTAAAATACGGTTTTGGTCTCCACAGCTAATTTCCCTCCTGTGGGGGGTTACTTTTTGTGCAGTGCATGCAAGCAATATGACGTCCCTTGTTTTTCTGCTATTCCACGGAACAACAGATGGAGGCAGTAATGTGCCCAGAAATGTAGAGGGGGGAAAGACTGCTAGCTGATGTTTACAGAGCAATGCAGGTTTATCCGCTTTGCAAATGGTTTATGCAGAAGAAAATCAAAACCTCCTATTGTCCTTAAAATGACATAACTGTTTGTTTTTTTACAAGATAAACATAATCAATAAATACATAAATCTTATGGATGTTGTCAGCCAGCATTCAGTTTAGTTATACAATACTAATAATAATAATAATACACCTGTAAAACCAGAGAAAGAGAAGCAGGAGAAATCCTGCTCAGTTCAACATAAACTGATAGCATTATTAGCTGTAGTAGCTATTTTTGCTTAGTCCAGTTCAAAGAAACTTGAAATCATGTAGGCAATTATGTACCTTTCTGCTTCATTTTATGCAGGACAAAGGTTTTTACCAAAATCAGTTTTTCCTCTTGTGGCTTATGTTTCCGTTGGCGAGCAAACAAAACAACAAAGAAATCATAGCTCATGTTGCCTAAAAAGCCTCGCTGACACCTCCATGATAGTTCTACCTAAAGAAAATTGAGGGGTCTATAGTGTTGCCCAATTTTTAAACAGGAAATAACTTGCAAAATAAAATACTTGAATGCGAACTTGAACAGTTTATACATTAATACTGGTCGGCTGTGCAACATCAACAACAGCATGCTGAGTTTTGGCTAATATGACCTTCCATGCGTAGTTTACAGGCGTTTGTACTATATAATGATAGTGACAGAGTCTGAGAGCGGACAAGAAGCCAAACAGGAACGTGGAGGTCTTTAAAGCCGAGGGTAAACATGTCACAAATGGTTTGTGTTCCCAGTGGGAGAGCTTCTGATTGGTTTCATTATTCCCTTTCAAATCAAAATGTCAAACAGCATGAAGAAAGCAGTCCCGCTGTGATCGCTGATAATTAGAGAGGATCTATTTTCCTGTTTCACGTAAAGCGAGCTCTCTGGAATTAAAAAAAATAAATAGATTGACCAAGAACAAGAATGATCCAACTTGTTATTTTTTCACTTCAGACCTCCGTCTAATCTTCAGTATCTTTTCCATTCAACATTTTACAGCAGGAAGGCTTTGCAGCGGTAATGTGAGACAACATCCGTTGATGTGTTTAACGTCCCCGGTATGTGTCTGGTTATTTCTGTTGTGTTTCTGCACTTTATGAAGATCACTTGTCAATAACTTGTCAGTCAGTGCCTTTTTTCTTCTTCTTTTGTTTATGTGCTTCATATTTCAAAAACTGTCATAAAAACAGAAAAAAGAAAAAGGCACAATAGCATTTTACAGTTTTTAATCACAATACATCACCTGCCAATGTTTGATTGGAGCCTCAAGTTCATACAGCACTTTTATATCTCGTTTTAATGCACACCCTGCAGCCAATCAGAGTGTTCACCCAGACCATGGTATATGGGTCCTTAAACTAAAAGGCAACCACTGCTTAGTAAGAATGTCCAGTAGAGGGGAGATATTTGTTTTAATGTGATAAAGTATAGATATTTTGTTTTCAATAAGGAAGTGAAGAAAGCATAACTGAACAATTCAATATCACATTTAAATCTCCTGCCGCAGGCTAAATGTTATCAACTAAGATGTTACTACTTGTGACATAAATCAATACAGGACTGGTGTTGCACTGGGCAGCTCCATGTGATTGGATTTAATTTCTGTGCATGAAGCAGAGCAGTGTGAGAAAAAAATAATCATGGTTTGTTTAATAGAGAGCAAACACCATGGAAGAAACAAATGTGTTTTATGTGCATTTACTCCCTTTATTCACCATTGGTTTGGGGGAGCTGCTCAATGGCTAAACTGCACAGTGGACACATGTGAGGGTGTTGACTCTGTGTGTTTGCATCCTTTGTATTGTTTTTTTGGTTTGTGAACAAGGCATTTAAGCCTGAATTGTTTCGTTGCCTACAGTAGTTGAGAAGCTGAGTTTCTCTGTGAGGTTTTTGCTGTCGCTGCTCATGAGCTCTGGAAACCCAAGCTCTCAGATTCAGTAACATCGTTTGAGAAATGTATAAAAAAATGCTTTAGCTTTAACAAACTTACGTTTATCAATGTCATGTTTTCTTATCTGTTCCTATTTCATTGTTAAAGTGTCTTTGGCCTTTTCAAAACAAAAGGCTTAATGTTATGGTTTGGGTGTTTTTGTCTTATTGTGGTAGTCTGTTTTCCTGTCTTAATTTCTTAACCTGGTTTTCTGTCTTGTCTTGTGATTGTGTTATTTTTGGTCTTGTCTTATTATTATGTCATGTTCCTTAGTTTTCCTGCCCTGGTGATTGTCTGATGTTTTCCACCTGTTTCCCAGGCCTTGTGTCACCTGCCTCTTGTTACCTTGTTAACCTTTGTATTTAGTCTTTGTGTTCCCCTTGTCTTGCGGCAGATCATTATTTCAGCTCGGGGTATCTATGTGGTCAGGCTTCCTGTTTTCGTTTGATGTTCCTGCTTCCAACGGTTCCTGTTTTGTCTTTTCGTATTCCTAGATTTACTTACTGACTTTACTTGCTGTTTTTTGCAGGACACGTTTTGGGATTTTCTTTATTAAATATCCAAGCTCTATTTTGTCTACTGTCTCTGCACTTGGGTCCTACATTCTCTAAAGCTCGTCACACTTGAATCAGGGATCTTTAACGGGGTGTTTTTGAATGGTTTTAAAAAATGAACAAGGCTTAACATCAAAAAACATTAACAAAATGAAGTCCCCACAGCTAACTGGCCTGTATGTGAGGTAGTCACTAAGGCCATCCACATACACAGTTCATCAAGGATTCACTCTGCCACATGTACGTTTAACATTGAAACATGATTTATAAAACCATGGCAACAATTATTAGACTATTTTAATAGCTTAGTATTCTTTGCAACAAAAAAAGTTAAGTTGACTATAATGGCTTCAGGCTGCCCTACATCTTATTGTAGGCGTAGTTTAATATGCAACTTTTTCTACATTATAAGTAGTAGCAATCAATCTATTATTTCTTTCTCTCTATTTCTGCTCTGCACCACTTTTTCATTCAGACCTGCTGGCTTTTTTATTACATTGTTTTGATTGGATTGAAGGTTTTTGCAACCTTAATTTAAATGGTGTTGTATAAATAACTATCAATGAAGCCTATAAAATGCAGCCATGCTAAAGTGACTTACATAAAGCTCTGCAGCTGGCCCTTAAGTGCAGGTTTACATGAATATTTAATACCCTAATTTTGCAAAGCTCTGATTTTGAATATATGGCACAAAACTCCAAACAAACTTTTTGTAGGCAGGTAGTTAAATAGCAGCTGTTGTGTTTTCTGATATGCTGCTAAGCAAGTTTGGCTCAATTCTTGTGTGGAGAAAACACAATTTGGACTCCGTCCCTAAATCATTAACAGGGGACCGGTGGTGAGAATTTCATTATGTTAGCACATTATAGTATAGGGGTAATGCCCAGAACTCATAAGATTCAATTAGTGATGTATTTTACAACTGATGAATAAATGAGTGGCGATGTGTTCATGCTGTGGAGGGTTAGACACGTATATTTGTCATACAATAGATCATATTGGTGAGGCCCATATGTTTCTTCAGGAATAACTGATTAATTCTCAGCTACATGTTTTTAAATGCTTTGAGATCCACTAATTATCTTCCAAACATAATTTATACGTTACAGTAAAGAGATGTAATTGGTCACAACTTATTTACATAAATAATGCAGTTTCTGTTTTATTTCTCCAACTATTTTGGTCTCATCAAAGATTGCAAAGATTACCAAAGCTGCACACTTAGTAGTACCTTATTCCATTTCAAATGTTATGGCTACAAGGCCAAATATACAGCTTTTTATTTTGCGGTTTGTCATTTTTATATATATATATATATATATATATATATATATATATAAATGTATATATGATTAGTATATTTTATCCATAAATTTGTGGTTCTCAACCTATGGGTGGAAATGCTAAAGTGGATTACAGTATAAAGTGTCATGAGATGATTAAAGGGGAAGAAAAAATCTATTTTATCTCATAAATTTGTATAATTTTGGACTGAAGGTAGATTATGGACTCGGAAATGCTAAATAAGGGGTTTACAGTAACATACTTATGGTTGTATGATTGACAAATTTTGTAACTCCTCTCCAGGTCACATTTTGCTTCTTGCCAAATTTAACTTTAAGGGATGAATTGGTCTCTACCCAGGTCTTTTCTCCCATCCTGGATTGCTGTGTGGACTAGCCAGACCCCTTGTGGCTAGGCCACACAGCAATCCAGGATGGAGAAAAACATGCTCTGGTTTATTGGTTTATCGTCTTTGGGTGGAAAATGTGTACTTTCAAAGGTTGTTTTAGTCGTGCAACAGAAAACTCAGATTGGACAGATAGTCTAGCTAGCTGTCTGGATTTACCCTGCAGAGATCTGAGGACCAGGTAACCATAGTCCTCAGATTGGACAGATAGTCTAGCTAGCTGTCTGGATTTACCCTGCAGAGATCTGAGGACCAGGTAACCATAGTCCTCAGATTGGACAGATAGTCCAGCTAGCTGTCTGGATTTACCCTGCAGAGATCTGAGGACCAGGTAACCATAGTCCCCATAAATTAAGCGAGTTTAAATTACAACACTAAGAAAACAGAAAGTGACGGACATCCGGCCAAAATGAGGGACATTTAGCGGAACATCGTGGATATAGACTAGGGATGAATTGAGGTCTTTTATTTCATCTAATCAGCTTTAGCCCTGTGGAATTCAAACCATAATTGTGGCTTCAATGACATCTTCTCAGTTGGTGCAACAAGTGTAATATCTATGAAATACAGGAGATGAGAGCAGAGGGAAATCTTTGTATAAGATCAATGTTCCCTGTATGGACAAAGTCAGCAGAGACAGCCGACTGCCTTTATTTTTGCTTCCCATGCAGCGAGCTTCACAGGGTCACACACATGACTTCCCAGCACAGCATGAATGGAGATGAACTAGTGCTACAGCATGAATCTTAAAGCAGGCTGCACTCTTTCAGCTCTATGTTCTGTTTAGGAGGTTTTTTCTGCCGGTGTCAGTGGTTTATCCTTCCCTAAACTTGTTGTCAAAGAGGAGCTGCATGTAGGAATCACGCTGAGCTATTTCTGTTCCCGGGTGAAAGCTCACCTGCCCTGTGAAACGATCTGTGCTCTGATTTCTGTTTGATGCTCTGCTGAATTGAAACGCTTTTCTGCACTGAAATAATTTCCTCTTATGGTTGACTCTCTAAATGCCTCTGCAATTTATCCTATAAAATCCATGCCTCATTCATCAAACCTCTGCTGGTTTTATTGTGACAAAGAATAGCAGTAATTCACAGTGAGTGCGCCCTACAAATTTTGAACAAATGCAATTTTCAAGCCCGGACAGAGATGCAAGCTCACTGATAAGTCTGGTTCATATTTTTTTTGAGGGAGCAATCAGGCTGCGCTCCTTTGGCGGTGACTTCACACACGTTTGGCAGCCGGCGCTCGCGCTGCAACATAATGACTTGTTGTTTTCCAAGAGCATCCACTCCAATTTCTGCCCTCTAGTCCAGCTTTAGACTGTGGATCCAAATTTGTCTAAATGAAAAGCTATTAACATGTGTCACACCCAATTATGTTCTGCATCCTTGTCTATAATTGCATTCTGCCCAGCAACACAATGCTGGGAGATGTTTCCTCTCATTTATTCAGACCGCCCAGCTCTGTTGCACCAGCTGCACTGAAGATCTGTTTTGACATTGGATTAGGAATCAGGACTCGGACTCTGTGGTAGTTTTAGAATGAAAAACCCACATTACATGCGGTTCCCTGCTCAAGCTAGAGAACCACTGATGTACAATTAGCTTTGAAACCAGTCGGAACCTGTTTCATAGCTCAAATCACTCCACATATCTGGGAATTGCTGGGTCCAAAATACTTTTTTCACAAAAAAATATTGTAACCTTCTCCTCTCTGTGTTTTAAGAACACAGAGCCGTGTGTGTGTGTGTGTGTGTGTGTGTGTGTGTGTGTGTGTGTGTGTGTGTGTGTGTGTGTGTGCGCTTGCTTGCTTGCTTGCTTCTCTACAAATTGCTGACTAGGTACACCTGCGTCGGCCAGCTCTCTGGATGAAGGAGGGAGGAAACCCAGCATCGGCCGTTTCTTCCCACAGCCTTTGTGTGCTTGCAGCAGGCTGCACTAAGCCAGCGTGTATTGATAGGTTTTACTCCTTTTTTCTGGAAGTGGAGAGTGTTTGTTGTGCTTGGTTGTGATCTAGTTCTGGTTTTGATGCTCTCTAAAATGGTTGTTTTCTTTCTCCATAGATCGGTCCATAGATTTTTTTTTTTAATAAATTTGATATATTTTTGGAACAATCTCCTCCCCCCCTTCTTAAAGTTCTTCTTAACATCAATAGGCTCTTTCCAACTGGACCAATTTGGGGATATTTAAGTTCCTCTGAACGCAGTTCCTATAACTCTTTCAGCTCCTACTTCAGGGCAGGGGCTTTTCCCTTTTGACCTAGGTCTACGTTGATTGGTCCAACTCAGCCACGCCTCCACAGCGCGCCATCTGTAGAAGCCATGCCGTCTTTTACTACTTACTTGACTATGTAAATTATAAGAATGGACGGAATGCTGAACGTCAAAACGTGGACTGATGTGGAGGATCATATTACGCTGGAGCCTTCGTCGTCTGTGTTTCTCTCTTAAGTGCTCCATCCTAGTCTTTAAATGCATCCATTCAAACTCCGTCATGAGGATCCCGGCAAGGCACAACAGGAACATTCCAATGGCCTCCTACATGCTGGTTTGCTGTTGTATGTGGCGCTAAAGTCAAGTGACAACGCTATAAAGACCGTCACTCCCTTACCCCTGCCACCAGTTCCTATGGCCAGTATGAATGCTAGTGGTGCAACCGGTTTTGGGGGAGAGCAGTTCCTGTAACTACTTGGTCGAAAAGAGGCTATTGGTTACTCTCACTCTACACTCTGATTCATAGACTCGTACTGTAACAGGAGCATTTACGCATCCCACACCAACTACAAAACTGGCCCTCAAAATAGCACACTAGTTTCTCTGTTTAACAGATACATTCTCTGGAGAAACCTGTGGTTCAAAGCCATCTGGACCTTCGGACAGTCTCAGCTTCATGAGAAGAAAACGTCCTCTATGACAGCTACACAAATTCTTACTCAACACCAAACTTCAGTTGTTATAGTAACTTTCCGAGCCTCTGTGTTATATTTAGTAACAGTTTATTAGTATCCTCTGGAAATGTACAGCTCTCGTGATGACCTGGGAACACAGAGGAAGCTTAACCTCGCCGACGCAGCAGCAGCAGCTCCAAATAGCTTCCATCAGATTCCCAAAGCTCCCCTGCCATCTGCAGCTCAACACCCACCACCAGCCAATACACTCGCTAATGGAGGTGGGGGTTAATTAATGGAGCCCTTGCGCAGAAACAGCAAGCATATGCATTAATCATCTCATCTATATTTAATATTCAAATACAACAACAGTGGGTTTTTCCTCTTCCAAGAACTAGACTGCAGAAGTAAACCCTGTTCATTATCCTCCTTTTCCCAGGTCAGCAGTCACAATGACCACATGCAGGCTCAGATCCTGGACCAGGCCTTCTAGGCACATGCCAGTAAAAGGAAAAAAAATCAAAATGTTTGTTTTTATAGTTAAACACTTTGTTTAAATTTGTATATTTTTAAGTATAGACATCATGTTTTTTATGTGTGTGTGTGTGTGTGTGTGTGTGTGTGTGTGTGTATATATGCATGTGTATATAGATAGTGTGTGTATGTAAATGACAGTCTTTAGACAGTTTATCAGGCCCTTCAGTTTAAGCCTAAATTAGATGCATTAAAATACCTCATTCAATAAATAAATAAATAAATAAAGCATAATAATCGGGGCAGTTAAAAGTAACCTAATCTTATTTATTCACCAAATAGCAAAGTATCCATATGGAGGGGAGCCCAAAAAAGGTGTACATTTTCCATTTAATCTTGCTCTGACCACATGGATACACAGATGTGTTTCACTCCAATGCTGCTGTGTTTAGCCAAGTTGGCAGCCAGTAAAGGCCCTCATGCCTTCTTTCCTGTCAGCTCATCCAACATCTTTCCCCCCAATCTTTTTTGGATGACAGATGGACTAGACCAGGCGCCCTTGTTCTCTCCCCGGTGTCAGCACAACGTGCCAAATCCGCTGTAAAGTTACTCTGTACTTGATTGGCCTTCATTACAGGCTGACTCACTCGTCAAGCTAATGCTACTGCTGCTGCTGTTTGAAACAAAGAGCACATTCTCAGTTAGGATCTTTACATGCAGCTGCGTGATGAGTTAAATAGTAGTTGGTGATGACGAACAATAATTTTGTGATATGTTTAGTGCCACTGCGTGTCTCCCTGTGGTTGTTTTTCCCTCTCCATAGATCGCTTTTCAGTCAGACAGCGTGGACGGCTCACCCAGTCTCACGGCAGTTAGTGTAATGGTCACATTATTTAATCTATGGAATCGTGTACGATGACACGTGTCTCTTATTTTTTTGTGTTAGTGAGGACGATTTTTAAAGTAATGTATTCAAATGGGAAGCATGTTTCTTGGTCACAGAACGGCAACGGTAGCGAGTATTATTAAATGCCAAAAATCTGCGTAGGGAGGTTGGTGGTGGTGGTGGAGTGGTCAAACAACACAGGACTTTCACCCTGGTGGCCGTGGATCGTTTCCCCGTGTGGCGTGCCGTTTCCCTGTTTGTGTTTTCCTAAACCCAACCGGCGCATCGTCCAGAGACCACAGCTTGTGTCCCGGCGTGTGGCGTGTTCTTTCACTATTCTCGTTTACTGGTGTGTGGCATGTCAACGCGTTCTCACTCCAAACGCGTAAAATACGGACAGTGGCTGTCAGCATCTGATGCGACGGAAAAAACACCCTGTGTGTGTGTGTGTGTGTGTGTGTGTGTGTGTGTGTGTGTGTGTGTGTGTGTGTGTGTGTGTGTGTGTGTGTGTGTGTGTGTGTGTGTACAACAGCAGCATCTAGACGGGTTTAGCGAGTACTATGTATGGGGGAAATTCCACATAGGGAGGTTAGTCGGGTCAAACGCAGTACTTTCACCCAGCGGGTCCAGCGCGTGTCTCGTCCCATTATTGCCGCGTTTCAGGGAAGCCGCTTTTTTCTTTAACGGCCAGTTATTCCTGCGTGTCACGGAACCGTAAGCCCACCCACAACCTTTCCCTAAACCCAACTGTCCCGTTCCCGCGAGTCACAGAACCAGAAGCCCACCCACGAGCTTTCTCTTAACAGCGTCAAAAGGGACGCCAATAGTCCCGATCAAGCGTGTTTTATGTAAAGCGTGTTACATGACGCCAAAGGAGACTTTTAGTGTCAATAACCACAACAAAAGCACCTGACCAAGCATCCGTATTTTACGAGATGGGAGTGATAATGTGTTGGGCGTGTCATTTCCAGGTTGTTCTTTTCCTAAACCCAACCGGTGCGTCCCCCAGGGACCTCGGCTCATTTCGTAAAACATGAAAGAAAACGAGAAAATGATGTCCTTGTACATGAACCAATAGATTAAAAATAATGTGACAATTTCACAAACTGCCGTGAGACCATGTTGGAGCTACACAGCTGTACAGTAAACACAGTATCAACATTTGGAGAAAGAAATGGAACCCTTTGATGCAGAAGTAGGTTAAAACTGTTTGATGGTTGGGTTTCTTTTTTTTTTGCAATACTAATTTGACAATCTTATATAATATCTTAGCATTTAGGTGTACTATTCCTCATAAATCTTATTTTTTTTTATCTGTAATATAATAACCAACCCTTCTTTTTATCTATTGTCTATTTTCTGCAAGTTTGGTGCTTTGTGAATGAACATTACAAACGTTACAAATCTTAAATAATATTTTTATTAGAAAATAGCAAACACTTTTATGAACAAAAACTATTGAATCTAAAACGGGTCATTTTTGATCATTCTACATTTATTTGATTGATCATGACTGTACTTTATGTATGTTGAAGATTCATGCTGACATTTCCATTTGTCACATCTAAATGTGTCGGGTTGTTGCTTGCTAATCTTTCTAAGGATTGCTAGATTGATGTGTTAGATAAGGGAACCTTATATAAACTGAATAATAAACTCCAGTAGGGATCAGTCGATTTGACTCATAAAGCTATAGCAGAATCTTTATATGTTAGCCAATCAACTCGTAGTATTGGCACCTTTTTAAGTGGCACTGACAAACTCACAGTTTAGCTCTCTGACACTGCTGCTGCTGTTCTTTGTTGTTGTGAATTTGCTGCTATTTTTAAGCAAAGATAATAGCTAAATCCCTGCAAACGTGTGTAGAAAACTGTCAGCGTGTACGTCATATCTGTAAATGTGGTGATTGAGATCGGCAAAGAGAAAGAAACTAGGCCGGGGGATAACAAGACTCACATTTAGTGGTGGTGTACTTGACTAAGAAGCTGCATCAATCAATAGAGAGCTTGAAGATTTGAGTGTTTAGTGTTCAGTACAGAACTTTTTTTCTTTCCTGACTAATTAATCTAAAAGGGAAAAACAGTTCCTGTTTCTATTCTTGTTGTGTAATTACACAGGTGTGGGTTTCAGTGAGTTTTGATAAGTTCAGTAACTCAAAACAGTGCAACAAAAGCCTCCATCTCTTGTTTTTAATCTCCTCACGCAGATCTGAACAGGCAACTTACTTCTTAATTACAAATTCAGCTCTTTCAGGTGCATTACACAGGGCACAGCTGCTTCACACAAACTCTAGAAGCCGGTATTTTTCTTGTCACATTATCATCTGAATGCTCCTCATAGCAACATAACACTTGCGTTGTTCTGCTTCAGCGGCTGCGAACGTGAAAAAATCGGTGTCGTGTGTGATTGCTGAGCATGGTGACCTGATGGATCAATGCATGTTGTGCAAAGTAGCATAAAAGCATAATTGCACATGTACCACATCCACCTCTTGTGCCTCTTCATCATGCTATGCCATAATTGCAGCCTTGACATAAAGATAGGTTGCTAGGGTATAATAATTGCTGTCTGTAACTTTGCGGGATCAATCAGACAGCGTATACAGCATGTAATATGCACACATAACAAAACAAGAAATCTTTGCTTTTTAGATACAGAACCAACTTTAACAAACAGCAGGAGTACAAGTTTCTGACAAACTCATGATTAGAAAGTGCAAGTCTGAGCTGTTAAAGCTATAGTGCGTAGTTTCTTAGTCTTAGACTTCTCTTTATTAATCCTTACGAGCATTGAAAGGAGCCAATTGAGGTGGTTCGGGCATCTGGTAAGGATGCCTCCTGGGGGCCTCCCTAGGGAGGTGGTCCAGGCACGTCCAGCTGGGAGGAGGCCTCAGGGATGACCCAGGACTAGGTGGAGGGTTGATCTCCAACCTGGCCTGGGAACCCTCGGAATCCACCAGTCGGAGCTGGTTGATATGGCTCGGGAAAGGGAAGTTTGGGGTCCCCTGCTGGAGCTGCTGCCCCCGCGACCCGATACTGGATAAGTGGGATGGATTGATGGATGGATGGATGGATGGATAAAGCTTTAAGCATTCTGTCATTCTTTCCTCTGGCTTGTTCAAATCAATATATTTATTTATATTTATTGAATAAGACTAAGAATCCACGACCACGCTGGAGGCTCAGTGGGGCAGTTATTAGTAAGGATGTGAATCTTCACTGGTCTCACGATTCGATTACAATTATCTTGTTAAAGATTTGAATCGATTTGATATACCGATGCATCACGATGTGTCACCTCATTAATATTATTATATATTGCTACATATGGTTTTCATCAACTTATTCAAGTTGCCAGGTTCAACCACGCTAACAAAACAAGTTGGCAAAGTTATTGTTAAAAATGTGTTAGGTCTTCCCATTATATTTTTTTATTTTATTTTTTTAAAGCAAAGTAAAAAAATGTACCTTCAAAGAATAATACCATCTTGAAATAATGTATACAAAAATAACTTAATCTGTTAATTATTATTCAAAATGGGATACCTTTTGTTAGTTATTGTCAATAACCAAACTTAAATCCAGGCTGAATAAAATATGAGATTATGGTACGAGTGGGAAATTTATATCAAGCCTGGATATCATCTGTAAATGTTGATACAAAATCCAGCTTCTTACAGTCACCAGCAGTACCTGATGGTTATTTGACATTTTTATTGCAAGGAAATAGGCTTCCTTGTTAGGTTTCCTGTCAACGAGAAAACATTAAGAGGATTATAGTCAGTACATACGGTGACACCAGTCCTTTACATATTATTATAGTTGGGGGAAATACATCACGTTTTGTCATAATTGCTTAGGAAGTCGATGCACCACATGCAAGTCCCTAACTGAAAGGAAACACCATTAATTTACTCCGCTCACTCCTTTGTGGGAAGCCACCTGCCAACAAACAAGACGCTGATCATCACACTTTGCTGAAGTAGCACAGCCTCGTATATACATTTTCTTTCCCATACATTGTACCTACTGTATAAAGGTTTTTGTGACATGCAGGTTCATTTTCACACAGTATATCATTTATTTTACACTATCTTTTCCCTCAGCCTCACATATTCAAATATGGAAGCTTCCCAGTAAGTCTTTCATTATTTAACTTTGCTCTACTGTATGATTCAAGTGATTTTTGACTACCAGACTTCTTGTTGAGTAGGTTCTTGTCTGAAACATCATTTAGGCCATCCTATCACACACTAAAAAAATGTTAATTAATCAGATTGAATGTATAAGTAATGATATTAAAGGAATTCAATGAAAGGGAAGAAGTCTTGAATAGTTTTACTATATATAAAATGGATACATTTCCAACAATATTATCAGATTTTGAAAAGTAAATTAAAAGGAAAGAAATCTTCTTTGAAATGCATTTGATTGGCTGAGGTCATTAAAGGTTGGGGCCCATTTGCAATTTATTCACAATGGTTGTGGAAAAGTGACAGAAATGTTTAGTCTATTTGTTCTTTTA
Source organism: Percina caprodes (assembly GCA_013375575.1). Classification (NCBI taxonomy): domain Eukaryota; kingdom Metazoa; phylum Chordata; class Actinopteri; order Perciformes; family Percidae; genus Percina; species Percina caprodes. The sequence continues at coordinate 9,346,212 of JABXJD010000003.1, read as the reverse complement.
TTGTTTAGCTCTGCAGCCAACAGGCTTCAAAACGCACAACTTTTACTTTGAAATGGCCAGCTGTTTCCAGCTCTTGACTTCGCTACGTAATTTTCATTGAACAAGTTGAATAATGGAACAAGCTGACAGTTTGACATGCTGAATTGCATTGAGCATCTTCATTTAATGCGACAATAACACGGGCAAAGCTTTACCAGCATTAAGTCTGCATCAGCTATTAAAGAACGAGCTCACACGCGTCAACATACATTTGCATTAGCGCAAGTGGGACAAATTAGCATTTTTCATTATAAAAGGTGAACAACTGGAAATTAATTGAACTTTATGCACAGTGTGTGTTTGTACATACACACATCTTTTGGGATGAAGGAGAGTAAATCTCTGTTTCTGCGTGGTGACTTTTCCTCACTCATGTCCGCCATTAACATGATAAATTATATCTTCGCCCTCATACAGCAATGCACTCACAGGCCAAATTCATAAAGAGGCACATAATGTTTTCTACACAAACCTACGCACATGATAAGGTGGACCTTCTGATATATGGCACCATACATCATGCAACTCTCTGTGCTCCATCCGTGTATTACTCATTAAATTAAAAGAAGCTGCATATATTTCTTGTCTTTACAAATGCTCAGCACAGGAGAATAAGCAAAGCACTTTAATTTAATTTGCTTGGTAGGTGGAAAGAGTGGGAAAGGGTTTAACAAGAACTGTGGTTCTCGCCTCTACAGTTCAACTGCTGCCATAACAGAACATGCAGTATAGCAACCATAAAAGTGTCTCCCATGAGGAGACTTCTGCAAGAATAAATGGAAACCACTCTGAAAGTGCACCTTTTTCATTAAAACTGACAGATATATAAATTTCATGTCAAAGTTCCCCTGTGTCCCATCATCCCATAACGTCATTAAAACACCATTAGGATGTTGCAGGCTGAATTGGTTGTGTAACCAAAGTGTTCCCAGTGTATCTGTCCAAAATCTCTCCCTGCAATATAGAAATCCTGATGCAACTGGGAGTTTCTCAGTTGTGAAGAAAGCCCAGAGGGATGAGGACGTGTGTCTTATCCAGTCCAGTGAACCAGTTTTGGTTTTGACAAGAATACACCTGGTTTTCTCCAAGAAACTGTGGTACTCTCCCCAGCTGATTTTTCACAGCATTTTTTAACAGATATTAATAAAACATTCCTCTCTACTCTATTAGATCAGAAATCCCCAAAAATGGGGATGCTATGAGCTAATGAGGGAGAACTGGTCCCAGCTGAAAATTGGATACATTGTTAAAGTAAAAAGACTCTGCAATTGCCAATAATATTAATATAGACTGCATTAGTTTCAGCAAGATGTAGCCTAATAAACTGTAGTGTAGACAATCTGAAAAGTGTGCAAGTGATTGTATTTATGATGACACAGTTATCATATTCTCCAAATGTTAATATACAAAGTAAATTGCTTTTATGGAGCATTGCATTAGTTCAGGCAAAGCACTGCAGTGCAATACCTGCTTCACCATCACTGCTTTATTCATAAGCCAGTAACATCTAATCAGATCCACACAGATGACCACAGCAGCCTTTTTAACCTGACGCTAAACTTGTGCCAGTGCAGTCAGCTGTTGCAGCTCCCTCCACCAACCAAACCTACACCTTTTTGCTAAGCTTCTGCTCTCCCTCAAAAGAGCAGAACCTATTTGGCCAAATCTACCAATTCCTTCATTTAATTCAATTTCAATTAAATTTTATTTATAGTGTCAAATCAGAACAGAAGTTATCTCAGGACACTTTACAGATAGAGTAGGTCTAGCCCACACTCTATAGTTTACAGAGACCTGACCATTCCCCCCAAGAGCAAGCAATTGGTGCGGCAGTGGCGAGGAAAAACTTCAATTTCAATTTAATATAATTTGACTTCTTGTGTTGAAATCCTAAAATCATGTCTCACATTCATGCAGTTTTTCGTTACTTTGTACTTTCTAAGTAGCCTGGAAATCCAGACTCAAATCCGAAATCGAGTAATGAAAGTCGCCCATCTCGAGGGGCGGTACCGAGTGTGCATTTAAAAATCTCACTGCATGCAACTGGATAACACTACGACCAATCACAGCAACGTGACATGTCCAGAGCCGCATACGCTTAGCTACCAGCCGAGCTAACTGGTGGATTAAATTGTCATCATCACCTTAGCTCGCCTCTGGCCCGTCTATATCAGATACATCACGATGTGATTGGTGCAGCTCGGCTATAAGGGTGTAGTTAATGAGCAGCTGAGCAAATTCAAATTGTGCTCTCACGAGGACTCTGCATTTCCACTGTACCTTCTAAGAGCACAGTCAGGACTATGTTTTGCATTGGGTTTCATTAAGCATGTGTGTGCATTGATGTGTGCATGAGTATATTTATTAATGCTTATGTAAGAGTGTGAGGCGGGTGTGTTGAAGTAGAATCAATGAAGTGCATCCCTGCATTGTTTCACACCAGAGGTGAGCTGACCTTCTGCAAGCTAATTAGGGTTTGCAAGAGCAGAGATAATGAGAGGCAAGCACGCCACATGTGAAAAGTACATGACTCTCCCATTTACTGACAAATTAGCTGCTTAGATGGTGTGTAACTTAAAACAACAACTGGTAGGTCAAAAAGAGACACAGCTGGATATATATATATCCTCAGGTCACCCACCACTGCCTGCTTTCTCTTAAGATGCCTGGTAATTTCTTCACCTGTGGGGCCTAATTATTCATGAATACGGATGAAGGAGGGCAGGGGGAGCACAGACCTAGATGTTTTTACTCCTCTGCCATCTCTCCTGTAGGTGGATGATGACATCGTCACCAGTGGCCAGCACTCATTACAGCGTGGGCTGTGCTTCAGGACAAGAGCTGTGACAGGACTCGCATTCTCCAGAGGTGAGGAAGAAGGATGAGCCCCCTGTCATTTATTCATATCACAAAAGTCATTATCCCAGCCTCAATAGCTGTCTGCAGTTCCAGCCTGAAGTCTGAGAGATCGCGGAGGCCATGTTCACCATGGAAGCTGGGAGCTAAAATAAAAGATTATTCACTGAGGGTGTGAAGAGTTAATTCCCAAATAATAAGACATTTTGAAATGTTAGTCCCTTGCGTTAAAGGATGTGATAACACAGGGAGTGACAGGTTTAAATTGATTCAAAAGTTGAAAAATGAACATACTTAATAAACAAAATTTTTGACATAAACCTTTTTCCACATAATATACAAGAGTGTGAAGAGAGTTAAAATTGTGTAAATCTTTTGACTAAATACTGTAATAACCACTCAGCCATAGTCAATAATTGACTATACTGTAACTGTAATGTTTGAAGTTTAAAATCATCAGTATTTTAATTCTGATCATTGCTGCAGATGTAAGAAGTCATTGCTAAAGGCAATAAACATGTTTCTCTCATGGTTAGGACACATTTGCATCACTGTTTCCAGTGCTGCCGGATTGGGTTGATGCCCTAAGAAAGCAAGCGTGCGTGCGTGCGTGCGTTACTTATATACAAAGTTTTTAACAATACCTCATTCATTTTTAAGAAGAGCCTTTTTCTCAACACTTGACATGCAAACAAGACAAAAGTGCTAATTGGACCTCTTCAATGATCAACTACACACAAAAGTTGGCTTTGGCCACATTGCACAGAATTTTGTAAATACATGAAGAGCTATAATCTCAGCACAACAGACATTCATGCTTAGCTGCATGAATTGTGGATAAGACACAAAATACACAGGTTGTCTACTCGTAGACGAAGCAGAATTGGGATGCCAAATATGACAATGTCTATAAGAGCAGAGGAAGAGACATTGACAAACATGAGGAAATAATCTTTGAATTATTTGTTTGTGAAAGGTACACTATCACTTCTGCTAGCATCTAAACATCTTTGACTTTATAGGAGTGTACAAAGTGCTCTCTCAAAATAGATCTATCCCTTATAGGTAATGTAATAGGTGGTATGTTTGTGTTTTTCTACAGTCTGTGGTGTGTACAATGCCACATGTCTCACAGCTGCCTTTTATAGCTTGTATGAAAGACATTTTATCATTAAATGTGATTGAATTTTAGTCAGTTCTGGCTGTAACCAGCTGCAGAAAACACCTTTCCATGGGCTAATATATTGACTTGTCTTCTTTTTCATTTCTTCTGGATGAATGAAATGAAAAACAACAATTAAAATCACATGTTCTTAATAAGTTTGTGATCATCAGTCAGACGCTGGAGATGTCTTCCATTAACAGCTGCACTATTGTTACTGTATTACTGTATTGTATCGTTGTACTGGCTTCTCTCTGAAGGGAATTTCTGTCTTTTGTCATAAGATTAGACTCCGTTCCAGTGATTTCTCAGAGCTCAACACTCAACCTGCAGGTGAGAATCCTGCCTATGCATATCTTTGCATACTTAAGCCTGAATATTTAAATGTAGAACATTCTAATCACTGTATATTTTCATATCCTTGATGTTGATACCGTAATACTCAATACTCATGTTCCTGTGAGGCTGCAGAGAGTGACAGAGGAAGATGTATCCTGGGAAAACAGGAAGTGGATTAATGTTGACGCATCGGTGGACACTCTATGCACACACACCCACACACCACACACTTCATTTATGATTCCTTGTTTTATTCCTTAACATATTCCAATCTCAATTGTTACAAATAATAATTCATAAAGGCAAGGCAGTTCATATGTGTTGCACAATTCAGACACAAAGGCGATTCAAAGTGCATAGCATCAGCATAAACATATAAAGCAAATGAAACAGAAAGTTCAACAAGTCATGAAATAAAACAAAAGAAAGCTGGTAGAATTAAAATACTTTATAACTACACAACATTTACTGGTTTCAATTAATACTAAGCATGAGTACATACCATGATTAATGCAGTAAGCTAAAGCTACTCCACACTGTAGACTATATGTAAAAACTGCCATATTAATGCAGTCCATTTACCACAGGGTTAGGACTGAACTCATTAAGAATGAATGTCAACATTCATCAAATGTATGTGATTAGAAAAATTACTGAGTGGGTTCTCCTCTCAAGCGCACTGGATATCGCCAACTTGAGAAGAGCCACAGGGGCCCATGATATATCAAGACACGTCACAAAGAAGCTCAATAACCTATTTATACTGGGAGGGGGCTGCGTGACAAAGCTCACTGCTGTCGGCTCTCACCAAGGGGGGCTCGATGCAAAGCGACGATTCACAAGCTGCTAATCAGCAATGCCAGAGCATAGTGAGGAACAACGCCAAGATCAAGGCTCCAACATCAGAGGCTCTGTCACATTTTGAACATTAACCGAGCAGTGGGAAGTTCATCTCCAGCTCTCTCACTGTTGAATCTAGAAGTGTTAAAGAAGGAGAAACCTTGTGTGTCTTTTGACGCCAGACTGACACAGAAGTGCCTTGTAAATATTCTCTTTGATCCGGCCGGCCTGGCACAGGTTGACTAAAAATCCAAGTTAGACATTAGACGACAAAGGGATCTGAGTGAACACAAGCCACATGCATGCCAGGCTCTGAGGAGGGCCAGCTGATCGCGCCATCTGGCCTTCCCAAGCAGGCTTGTGCTCCTTGAAGAGACACTCAACTGTTCTGCAAGGACTCAGGGAAGTGAGACTTTGCTACAAGACAATAGCTTCTGGTTAGATGTGCAGAGACAGCCTATTTTTGGTGAACACACAGGTTTCAAGGATTATTTCAGCTGGAAAATTTTGAAAAAGCTGAGCTGTTTAAGCACATCTTGTTGTGAATCTTGAATAATGCTGACTAATTACAGCAATTCAAGGTGGGAAATACAGAATTGCTGACAGTTGTGTGAAAATGTCCTTGTTTCAGACACTGTTGAGTATGTGAATGCACAAGTGAAGACAGACACACATGGTAAAAATCGTAGCATCTTACAGGTATTTTCCCCATTAAATTAAATGGGGGGCCAGATTTCACAGAAAACACTGGGATCTCAATCACCAATATTTAAGGGTTAAACAGGATTGTGTTTTGATATTCTTTCAAAGAGCTACCATGAAGGTCTTTGAAGATTGCAAGTAGGGATTTGTCGGCCCATACTGACATGGAAGATGTTTTAGTTTTAACTGCTTTTCCAGCCTGCTTTTCCTACTTGAGCAGCGATATTAGTGCAGTATGGATTTTTCTCTGCACTCTGAGAAGAGCACAAACTACAGGTTTTATTGTGAAGGAGCTCATGTTGTAGCCGAGGCTCCTGTGGTTTGCTGGGGATTGATTGATATACTGAAGCTCCGTGAGACCTGCTGCTGATTTGCCCTCTTAGGTCTTTTCTCACACAAGTTAGGTTTAGATTATTGGGATTCACCTCGGTCTATTACTGCTTGTGTTATGTTAAAATAGCTGTTTTGCACTCTCTGAAGGCACATCAGCTCTTTAATCTTCCGTTTTATCATCATCTGTTTCCCAAAGCAGTGTGCATCGGACAGTGAGGCAGCAGTGTTGGACCTCCTGGAGTCAATTAATGTATAATTATTATTTTATTCTGTGGACTTTGCAGTGTCTCATGCATTGGACTAATTATTTCTTAGTCCAACATCATTATTCATAAGAGGTGATAAGGACAGTATTGACAAGTCTTTGGGTGATAAAGATGTTACTGCTGTGCTTAAGGCTTGGTATACCATGGTCTTCGTTATGTTGGCTTAAGTCAATCACAGCTCCATGATTTTATCACACTATAACTAAAGACGTCTGGAAAAATAATCATATTTGGTATTTAATTAATCTGATTGAGGATCTGAAAATGGTTTCTATGCCGCTACGTACGGTCTTGAACGGTAGTGAAAGACCATGAATAGAAAAAAAAATCCAGTATTGGGGTGAGGGCTGAATACTACTAATACTATCTTCTTTTCTTCTTCTACTTCAACACATTTGTTAGGTTTATTCAGGTTTCCAAACCACATTTTTACAGAATTTCCAGAAAATCTGCAAAAGAATGTTTGTGGATTTATTAGATATTAAGCCTGCTTTGGACTAAACCTATTTTAGGCATTGGTATACTCCCAAATAATGGAGAAAGACTTACAGAAATCAAATCTATTTTAAATGTCTGCAGACGTTCAGAACGGGTAGTGGGCAACATTTTGAACCTAACTTGCACATCTCTAGAGCTCCAAAAATGGCTCTGGCTTGACATCTTTATAATACTTTTTACATTTACACCCACAGACGAACCAAAATGTGTCATGAACAAATGTCCAGGTATTGAACCTCTGCTGGAAGAGATATAGATATAATTAAGATGTGAACATTCACTGACAATTCAAGGGGTCTTATCACTTATTAGTAATAACCTAGAGTCCTAAATCCTCTTCTCCTCCTTTTTTTCTGAAGTGAGTATGGTCCAACTGACTGCAGTATTTGATACTGAAGGATTTTGTTTTTTTATCACAGCGAGAGAGCCTTCCAAGCGTGGGCGTTTGCTGGAGGCGGCGTAATCCTCCTTGGTCTCCGATTCCAAACAAACCCAACATGAAAGGAAAGTGCAATTACCCAGCCTTATTCCAGATCAATTGGATGCCATCTCCAATAAATGTAGTGTTGTTTCTCTTCATTTTGACTTTGCTGCATCTTCTATCTCTGAGGGACCATATGAGCTTTTTCTTTGTTTCTGGGACACTGAGAGAGAATCCACAGGTGAAAAGCATGTGTACATAAAAGGGATGGATTGATATATCACAGTATTTCCCACCGTACCTCTGTACGACTGAACTGGTCAAGTGGAAATGGGTCAAGAATCACATTTTGGCAGAAACATTGATAGATACTGAGTGAATAGCTGCACAAAATATTCCTCAGTGAGTCAGTATAAACATAACGTTTCTCTTTCACTCAGTCACTCTGTCAGATATCAGATTCATATGTCTGATATAACCCTCATGTTGTCCTCCATTTTCTGTTTTTTTCATCACAAAAAATGGGCCTTCGAACTAAGCTGAAAATGTCAACTTTAGAAATATCAAATAACTTTGGAAAAAACATCAAAAAAAAGCAATCACAACATTGAAAAAGTGACACATTTCATAAAAAGCGATAACTTTTTTTCATGGTTGATTGGAAGACAACACAAGGGATATTGATTTATTTATTTTTATATTGTCTTTGATTTATTTGACATATGTACTAATTTTAGGGTGATGTAACAAACTGGACATTAGTTATATTTATTAACATAATGTGTAATCTCCCTTTTAAATTCAAATAACAATAATAATAATAATACTTTAATAACCCTAACCCTAACCTAAAAAATAGAATTTAAAAATCACAAAGTTACCAAAAACCTTTAGAAATGGAGATAATAACCTACAGAATTAGAAAATAAGATTATCTAGATATTGTAGCTTGATTATGGGCCCAGACAAAGCTGTTAGAGGTACAGTTTTGACAAAGTAGCAGATTTAATGAACTGACTGTTTAATTGTTGGATGAATAGTTAATATGGAGGATGAATTGTCACCTGGAAAACACAATGCAGTAGCATGTATATTATGTAGCCAATTTATGAGGTACACTTAAACTGATGCTGTCACTACATTAGTCCTGTAATAAATCATGTCTTCATGGAGGTTATTGGTCTAATGGAAAGGGTTTTAACCCAAAAAAACCTCTTTTAGAGAGGTGCTTTTATTAGAGGGTAAGAATGAACAACCAACATGACTGTGAGGTTTGGAGGACTTGTTGGTCATTTGTATCTTAATGTTATTCTTTCATCTTTTAAATGATTTTTTTACCTTTGCATCCTTTGTATGTGATTATCTTTTTTTACATGTTTGTCATTCTTTTAGTATAAAGTGAAAATACATCACATTGCAACAATGAAAAAATGATGCAGAGAAATCTGCAGTGCACAAAATATATCTACTGTAACCTGGAAATATATTTGTAATCATTATTACTGTCTATTGGGCCTCAAAAATCCATGTGTTCAGATACATTGGATTGTAAAAGAAATGCTGGCTTTATTAAGGTGCATGGCATGATTACAATACAACCACGTTTCTCTAAATGAAGATACTATCAATCAGAGATACATTATTAAGTAACAGTCTGCATCAGTCCCCATCAGTGTCGGGAGAAATGCGTTACAATGATGTATTCCTTTTTGTTGTAATACATTACTAATTTACGCAACATGTAGTGGTGTTTTGGTTTTTTAATAATTCACCAACACCATGAAACAAAAGCTGTAAGTATTATTTTTTGTTGCTGTATTCAATGGTTGAGATGACTGCAGAGACAGATACATTGGCGAGATTATGACGCTGTGTTGAAACGAGGTGCTGTCCCGTCACTGTTCCCGTGGTCAGAACCAGAACCAGAGACGGTGCGGACAGCATCAGTGTCCCAACAGGTGACGGTACGTCAGCATGGAGAGCAGTGTGTCCGAGCTGCTGACAGATAGAAACAAGTTGGGAATGAACGTTGCTTGCTACGTGGAATATCATTGCATTTTATCAGCCTTGGAAAGTAACTATGCTGTACTTTAATACAACTTTAAGGTACTTTTAACTGAGTAGTTTTATTTTCTCCTATTTGCCAATTGCATGATTTACTTTATTTTCATAGCTTTAGTTATTTTGCATATTGATATTAATTCTATGAAATAAAGAGGAGACTTTATTGATCCAGTTATGAAATTCACAAGCTAAGCTACCTGCCAAGTCAAACTTCCACTTTTATTTTGGTAAAAGTAACTCATAAGAAATGCAAAGTAGTATAAAGCATTACAATTCAGAGACAGTAATATTGTAATATGACTAATTACTCAGTAACTAGTAATCTATAATGTATTGCATGTTGGAAGTAACTTGCCCAACTCTGGTCCCCATACATTTAAAATAAGGAAAGGATAGAGAGGTAGTGACTTCACTCAGATAATCATGGTTACACATGTAACCTTCTCTTCTCATATTGCAAGGTGTGAAATTACCATTTCAGATTTAAAACCTGTCAGACTGGTCAAGGTGCTCGGCTCTGACAGTGACAGTCCATTTCCACAACTCATTCATTCTGGTCTGTCACCTTTTAGCTAAATATAGTTCCCAGTGTCTGCTCCAAAGTATCCGTCTGACAGGTGATGAAGGCGTATTCTCTGCCACTCAATCAGAGTGACATTCACTGAGGGAGCGTTCTTCCATACCACACAATAGCTGGTTTCCATTAAATGTTTTTATTTTAAGTCTTTCAATGTACACATGGAAATGAAAACCACATTGAGGTGAACCAGAGATTTCCATAAACATGTATAAAGTCAAGGAACGGTTTGATTCATTTTTCACTCCAGAACAAACTATATTCTCCTTTCACAGCTCTTGCATACGGATTCTCAAAGACATAATCCGCCTACACCCTGCTTGGCTCATGACAAATCATCTTGATGCATGGCAAATTCTTCCATCCTGAGAGGCCCTGAGAGAGCTGCGGTCTATGTGTTTTACCAGTTACATCCTATTTTAGCTTTCACTGAACCATAAATCTACAATTTCATCATCATGTATGCACAGTGTGTGCTTTGCTTAGTTAGATGCCAAATTGATTGTCCTCAAGAGAAAATGTGAGTTGGACTGAAAGCTGTATCATAAAGACAACATCGCCTGCATGTCAAATACATGTAAGTACAATCTGTCATGTATCAGACCACATTATAAAGACACCAAGGCCCATTGTGCCTCTTTAATTTTCAGAAAATTACATTTTTATTTACAGTTCCAGCTTTGCCAACATTGTGGAGCATTATTATTACATTACAAATGAGGTGACATATATGTATTTGATACATGCTACGGTGAAAATTTTAATAGTTAATGACTATCAAATTAAAAGTTTAAAAATGTATGCATATATAAAACTGCAGCATTCAATTTGGTCGTCTCAGACTTGGACATGATGTCTTGACTTGAGACTCCACTCTTCATTGCCAAGATTACTCATGACTTACAAAATTTGCTAAATTTGTCACACACGCAATTAGGCATGGGTCGGTTATCATTTCAAGGTATACCGCGGTTTGACAAAGTCAAGGTTTCAAAACCACAAGCATTTTCTGTCATACCGTTCCTAAGGTACAAGCTGTTTGGACATAAGAGCTGACATAACGACAGGAAGTGCAGTTTAGAAATCTCTCCCTGCCAATATGCAGTGTGTTTAAAAATAAACTCTATGGAAGAAAAAACAGATGTTTACCCAGACATTAAAAAACATATATTTTAAAGCTGTAATTGCAATACCCCGTGATATTTTTGTTGAAGGTTATCATACCGTTAGAATCGGATACGGGCCCATGCCTACATGTAATATGCTTTGTAACAACACCTCAGTGGTGTTGGGTGCGGGGCTGGAATCTTAAAATCTTAAAATCAAAACCATGTGCATGACAGGACACCATATAACACACATTAGAGCTCAAAGGCACGTTGATTAGGATTTCCCCAAAAAACAAATTTTCCGACTCCAACAGAAACAATCCATTTCAAGCATCACTTCTGACCGATGAGAAGTGTGTGGTGGTGTCTGTAACTCCAGAAAGCCTTGCCCTCTGCCTGTACTTTTTTTTACTTTGCTGTTTTTGGGACGTTTCTGGGTCAACCTCTACAAAAATGTGATGACCAAGGTGCCAGATTGCAAGCACACATCCAAGAGGAAGCTAGGAAAGTGACATACTCAAATAAAGCAAATATAACAAGGCCAAATTCCAAGCAGACAAAGGTCGTATCCGTAACCCTCATTGAATATTTACAAACCACAACTGATAAATCCTACTCTTTCGGCCTTTAGAGTGGGATTATTTATTGATTTAAGCAATAATCAGGTTCCTGAACACGTAGCCAAGTAAGAATCAAAGTAGCACCATACTTTATACACTCAATGTTTAGTGCAAGACAAAAAAGCACCCATATTGCAAAAATCTGTCTCAAGAGACTAAGAGTTTTATTTTATTGCTCACTCATGTGAATATAAGCAGTGAAAACAGTGAGAGACTGCACATTTTACCCAGTTCCAGCCAATATACGTAAAATGTGATATTTTAAAATATTCAAGAACATCTGTGTTCAAAAACGCATCTTCTTCTGAAGCTTTGCACATCACATGTAAGCACCCATAACTATCACGGAGGCAGAGATTTACTGTGGGAGGGGGCAAGCATTACATCAAAGGCTTAACAAGCATGCACTGTTCCGATCCTACATCTTATGCAAATCATCATGCAGGGTTTTACGTTGCCAACACAAAACACACACAGAGAAAATTAGAGAATGCACATGAGAAAATGCAAGCACGTTGATGCAACTGTTTGGAATGGCAGCCATGTGGGAAAAACATGTTTCATGAAAAACAAATGAACATCAATAATAAAGGGAGGATTGACCTGGTATATTTAAAATCTAGGTAGCTGCTTTGATCCCAAAAAAAAAAATTGACACTTGAAGAGACAGAGGTGGTTTTCACGCTACATCAGGCACTTGAGATAGGTGATGCAAAAATATTGACTTATTGAAGCCAAGCCACATGTGCTATCGACTTCTGAAGAACCTCCCATTAAATAATTGCTCCCCAAGGCTTCTGTCAGTTCCTACTCACTGTGAAATATTTCACAATCCGCTATGGGTAAACAGGATGGATTTAAAAGTGTTTCATAATATATAGTCTATTCTAACTGGCAATTCAGATGTGCCATGTGAGTCATAAAGGGATGTTATTATCTTTTGAAAGCCATACAATGCATTCCCCATTTTCTCTGTTAGTTTTCTCTCCAGCAATTTTTTACCATAGGGAAAACCACTCACTGAATACCTGTTGTTTGCCTATCCGAAATACTAAAACCACTATTTAATAAAAATACAACTGAAAGAAATAATAGAGAGAGAGAGAGAGAGAGAGAACTGTGGGGAAATCATGGCTAAACAAAGCTGAGTGGCAATTACTTTACCAGGGAGAATTATTTTTTTAAATGCTAGAATAATGACCTTCCTGGTCGTCTGGCCATCTTCTACTCACTGTGCATTGTACTGTTTCATTGCATGTGAGAAATTCTCATGAGGCACAATCCAAAGTTATTTAATGGAACTGCTGCTGGCTAATAACCAGGGAATTATATCAGTTTGCATTGTGTACATGTGTCATACCGCTGGTTTTCACTTGGGCCTCACATTCCTATTTCCAATTAATGTTTTAGGCTCTTGCTTTAAGCTTCATGAGCCTTCCGGCTATTGTTAGTTTCCATCCATTGGTGCGTCTTTCATATCATGTTCTAGAAATGTGTGCACAATATTCTTTTGTAAAAACGAAATGGCCTTTTCCATCACATTGTCAGAAAATTTAAAATGAGACACACGCCCAAAATTGAAAGAGCAAAAGCAATTGTTGATCAGTGTGAAATATATTAAGATATTGCTAAACTGAATACCTAATCAGGAGTTTAGCAATCCCTGAATATCCTTTATCCTCTGGGATCAGACATAGAGAGTGCTCTAATTGCTTTTCCATCCATTTATGTATAATTTATGCAATTCTTTATCTTGCTTTGGGTTTGTGAGGCCCTTGTAAAAGCTTTAAGCATCCAACGCTGATGTATTTGCAGGTGTAAACGGATCGTCTACAGCAGCCGCAGAGTGAAAGCAGCTCAGCAGCTTCAGATTTGACAGAGCTCATACCTACATTCCAGGTCAAAGTACACATGCATGCATACTGTCCGTTAAAAGGAAAAATAGACTTGAACATAGAAATACAGTAAAATGTAACTGTGTAGACATATTGACGAAAAATACACGTACAAATCTATTTCTGAATCTGAGACGATTGAAAAATGTCTCACTGTAAATTTCATCAAATAATACAACACTATTTTATGCGTATGCAACATATATGTCATATTATACCTTTTTAAATGGGGGAAGAGGGGGTTGCACATGCCCGACAGGAAGTGGAAAGGCTCGAGCATCCAGTCATTTTTTCAAAATAAACACCCCTGTGGAGACTCCCAATCTACATCACTACACTATTTCAACAACTAAAACACAGCCACAAATCTCTGATCCATGTCATTCATAACTGGACTTAATGGAAGAAACCATTTAATATGTGGAGCCTTATGCCAGAAGCACAAATAATATCCAGGAAAAAATGACAAAACCTGCGAGTCTCTCACTTCCTGTGTGGTACGGCACATGGCTGACTACGGAACATAGTGAGAGGCAGTCGGATGCTACACATCTGCACCATATTAGAGATAACTCTGGACTTGGAAGTCTCATATCACAAAAGTTGCAGACAAAAATCCCTCTCTGGTCTTAGTTTAATTTAACTGCAGAGCAGTGATGCGTTCTGAGAGGGGACGTGGAGGAGATAATTACAGTAATACATTACACCAAATCAGTCAAGTCCTGTTTTTACCCACCTCACTGCATCAGCAGGTCAAACTCACACAGGTGGACAAATCACAGCTCTTGTCATCCGTGCTATTATCAAGAGCAAGATTCAAGAAGGTTTCTGATTGCATAATTTTCACTGTATTGTATTTCTTTGCGGCTCTTCTCCATTGCCAGTAGAGCTTATGTTCTTGAGTGTTGTAGGTTTCAGAAACTTCTCCGAATAGCTTTTTTAGCACTACATTCTCACTCAGTTCACACACACATGCAGCTGTACGTAGCTCAATTCTTGTCTTTAAATTATTTAAATAATTTCCCTTATTTCACAGTTTTGAGTCGTAATAACATGTATTAAAATTATTATGAGCTTCTTTACATAACCTCATCTAATTGCACTATTGAGTTTATTTATTATTTGTTGTGTTTCAAAAGCATATTTTATATTCTACTCAGGTTTTGGCTTTTGCTGCTTTTTTGGTTCAATAAAGTTTAATCTTCTTTTCCGTTAACCAGATTCTCTCCAAACTCATTACATAACATGCAGCATTCCAACAATTTCAGTGTATTCCTGACGACAACAACGTACATTACCACTGTAATTGTGGGAGTCAGCGCCAGCTGATTACAGGCTCACATTGCACAGGTCAACTCATTTTCCATTCATTTCCAAGTGGTTGCCATGCAACTAGACAGTCGGGTTCCTGAAGACCAAAAGTAAACACTCTTTCTTCTGTCTTTGCAATGATAACTCTGAAAGCTTGATTCAACACCCCGGGAACTCCAAATGCTGTGTCATCTCCAGTTTGCCGGGTGTGTACAGTAAACATCTCAGGTTGTCAAGATAAATAGTTCCCGGCTAAAAGCTCCAAGTCTGTCACTATTTGATGATGCTTTCAAAGAAATTCAAAACACAAAAAATCATTTCACAGAAAAGTTCAAAACTAGAATTTCAAGTAGCTCAGGTTTGGAGTGATATTGATACAATAATAGATGACATCTATTTATTTAAATCTGAAAAATAATCTGCATACAATTACTCTCGGTGGAGGCACCATTCTGTCATTCAAATCCATCCAAGTGGACGTTTTAATGGAATTTCCCTTTAACTTTCTTCCATTTTTAACTTGTATTTCATCTGAGTGACGTTGATGCATAAACTACCACCTGTCTGCCTTTTAAGCAACATTAAAAACTGTCTTTCAGCGGGTGAGTGGGTGTTGAAACTTAAGAAGTATCTTTATTTAGTAGGAATCCATGACCGTAGTGAAAACACAGACATTTTGATTTGAAGGCTTTAGAGACTGTATTACTGTGTATGTTCAGTACATGTACAGCACATAAAATATATGAAATGCAGTGATGAGTCTGTGTATAGGTGCTAATGAATGCATGCCGTTGATAACAACACGGGCGCTAATTATTTTGAAGCATCCAGAACGAGAGCATTCTCTATTCAAAACCCGTTTCCTGTCTGTGTTGTTTCAATGCAAAGGCAGAGAAGTCAAATAAATCACATGCTTTGATGCTGTAAAACATTTCTTTACATTTGTGATCATTGTAAAACTGGAAATGATGTACACTCAACATGAATTTTGACTTTTTCTAAATTCATGATCCTGGTATGCATGATGGTTCACCAGTAGTGGCTTGGTTCGACACTGGAAGTGAGCCATCTTTATGTTATCAATTGCACCTGCATCATGGGCTGATGATAAGACATGATAATTTAAAAGGCATGTACCCTGGCCTAGACAAATTATCTGCAACATCTTATTCTATCCAAGAGTGAATGTGTGTGTGTGTGTGTGTGTGTGTGTGTGTGTGTGTGTGTGTGTGTGTGTGTGAATGCACTGTGCATTCTCCTGAATGAAACCAACAAAATTAATCTCCCACTTTATTGACTGAATGGCCACAGGTGCAAATGAATGGCAGTAAATTGGTGACAACAAGGCTGCCTTTCACTCTGCTGCCTCAGTATCTGCCAATTACAATCCATTTCCTTCCCTCGCATTGCCACTCCAAACTCTGCTCCAGTTTCCTGCATTTATCTCAAATCAAGTTATAAAAAGAGAAGCTGCATTCCTGCATGGAAAGAACATTTTAACAAAGCTCCCTAGAGGCTGGCGTGCCGCAGGGCGATGACTCCCTGTGGGAAAAGAGCTAAGAGCTGAGGATTGTGAAACCTGTGCATGTAAACGACTAATAGAAGGAGCTCAATGTGTTTCCTGGTGAAAACACACCATCAGAGACACTTCAGCTGATTGGTTGAAAGTCAATCTTCTTTAACCCTTGTGTTGTGTTCACTTTCGGGACCCTCTCGTATCCTTCGGGTCAAATTGACCCGTGACTTATTTGGGGTTTTAAAATTTAAAATTTAACTTCCTAATCTATTAACAAATATTGTCTTTATCTCAATTTCAAAAAATTGAGTATAACATATATGTTCAAGGAATGCAATCAGTCTCTACTAGAACACAATTAAAAATTTAAGTGGGATTCGTTTTTTGTCATTAGGTCATAATTCATGTTAAAAATCCACTATGGGAAAAACATAAGTGGCCATATCCAGAATAATTTTTTGAATTGAGTCAGGAATACATGTTTATCACAGAAAATGAGGTAAATTAAAATAAAGTTGATTTTCAGGTAGAAAAATGTATACTATTTCTTGTTGTAAATATTTGAAATGGGTCAATTTGACCCAAATGCGATACAAGGGTTAAATGACTGCTGTCACTTTATAAGTACACTAAAATAAGAAGTTATTTACCACCTTAAGCATGCAGTGGCAGTAGCAGGTGTAGACATCAGACTGCTGACAAGAACCATGGACAGATTAGAAGAAGACGGGGCTATTTCATAAACTTTTAATCACAGATTACATTAAAAATGTCTCAGTTTACATGCAACCGTGCGTGCATCAAACAAAGTTTTCCAAAATCTCCACTCTGGCCAGAGTCGTTTTCAGAGGTGAATTCTCCGTTTGCAGAAACAAAGGAAAATGTCTCAGTTTTTCAATATAGCTATGTGTGTAAACAGGGTATAAAAGAGTGAAAAAAGTCATAGTATATGTTGAAAAAGTCATAAAAAGTCATAGTACTGTATGACAAAAAAAATCATAGCATGTCAAAAAGTGTTATAAACGTCATACGTCATAGTATGTTGAAAAAAAAGTGTTATAAAAGTCATAGTATAGTATGTCTACAGGAGCAGAAACTTTTGTTTCACATTCTGATAGCTTGTGGTAAGTCTACCTTGGATGGTTTATGGCTGATAATCAAAATCCTTATGGAGAAAACGACTGGGATTTTTATTTCCGGAACCACACTGTTAAACTCTATTACTTACTATGTTAATGATTTGATCATTTGTTACTGTATCTTTATGTCAGTCCTGCACGTTCCACTGGAACAAACAAGAAGATGACTATTACTCATCCAGCTGATTTCCCAGCTCATTGGGACGATTGAACCAAAAACCTTTGGGTCACAAGACTGTGACTGTCTCTAATCTAATTACCCAATTACTATCCTCCCCATCAGCAGAAAAAACACACACAGTGCTATTGAAATGAAGCACACTGTTTATGTGTAATCTGTAGCCTCCGGGAAATGAACCTTCAACCCTGCTGGTGAAAAGTGCCTTGCTCTACATATTAAACTCAACAGGACCACACATTCAGCTCTCTTAAATCCCAACAGGCTTCACTTGTCTCTGCACCTAGGTGATTAAAAAGCAGCCTAATGGTGCCTCAGGTGAATTCAACGTTGAGTTGAGCAGCCCTTGAGAAAGCAGATAAATGCTCCTGCCTGTTATAGGCTCTTGTTCTACTCAGCACATTTTCCTGCATTTAATGTGCACGCTCGAAATCACAGTAAGTGATTTCCCTTTGTTTTCTTTTCTACTTCAATTTAGATTGTTGGTGCATCTCACTCTTTAAATTGCAGTGTGGAGAAAATTACTTCAACCCTCTTCCAAGGAAAGCATTTGATCAAAAACCTTGACTCAATGTGCCACAAAGGCCAGAGAACAGAGAGATGAATAGACCTGAAACAGCTAGATGCATTAATCCACAAGATTCCAAAGAGTACACTTTTATATCCATTCATTCTTTATTTTAGATGTGAGCTTTTAACATGCTGAGCACGTTGTTTTACTTCAGTACCATCATTCTTCTCACACACCCGGAACAACCAGACTCCTCCTGCTAAGCAACACCTGAAAAGCATTAATATAATATCCCACTGCAGATACTTTTCAGAAAAACCAGACAAATGTCCCGGGTTTGAGCAAAACCCTAATGTTCAACATGATAGAGGTCATAATGTTCACATGGACATCAGTGAAATCAAAGATCAGAATTGTGTTTCTGGTGAAAAAATAAAAATAAATAAATAATACCTGGAAATTTCACCAAAAGTTTTTAAAATGTAAGTTAGAAATGTAACATTATGTATGTTTTGAAAAACAAAACAACCAAATAGTTGAATCTACATCTGGTTGATAAATAGATGAGGGAAATTCAGCAGAAATAACCAAGTGAGACATTCAGAATCCAACATAATAATAATAATAATAATAATAATAATAATAATAATAAATCCACATCCGTACCAACGAGCCAGAGGAGCTGCTGTATTTATGATATTTACGTAGATTGAGGTTAATTTTGAAATATTTTTACTGTGGATTTCAAGGGTTAAGATTCAAAGTCAGGATTTAGGTTTAGAATTTAAATTTTAAGATTCACCAGTGGATGGACAGTTAAGTACATTGCACAGCTGAGTATTCTTCAATCCCGGCTCAAATTCTAGGCCAGATCCTCAAATTTCAGTGTGTGCATGTAGAATGTGTGAAAAACATGTGTTTTTTATTTTTACAAATTGGGGGACTGGGAGAACCTTGTGGAGGCAATCCCAGCCTTTATCTTTAGTGTTTAGAGTATGGCCCATTTTAAGATTGCCAACTTGGGTACAATATATTTTAAATGGGAACATGTACGTGTAATAGTGTACACGGCCCCTTAAAATAAGTAGGCTACATATTTGATCATAAAAGAAAACATTTGACAAATTAGAACTACTGACCTGATGATGGTGCTAGATGAAAAGTCAGATATCATTAGAATTCATCCAGAGGGAAATATGAATGTCTGAACCACATTTTATGACAACAAATGTAATTGTAATTTGTTGATGCAATGTAATGTTACAAACAAAGTGTCTTCAATCAATATAAATTGTAATATTAGCATTGTGGATGCAGTCATTTTCTGAAATCACTGCTTTTCAAAAATCTGGAGAAAGAAGTTTTTAATGGAAAGAAATGTACAAATGATACTTCCTAAACTCTCACTGTGGTTGAAGCAATTATCCAACCATGGTGGTCAATCAGCCCCGGGCTTTGGGGTCCCAGTGTTTCCTGACCACCTTTACGAGGTGGAGCCTGATTGGTTTAAACCAGAGGTGTGGAGGAGCAGATCAGACGAGGTCAGTGAGGGGCAGATCGATGAGGAGTTGTTAAGATAACACAGTGAATAGAGGAAGTAGAGAAGCTGATTCTTTGCATTGATGTCTTCCACTACATGTGAACAACCTGAAGCAGAAGCAGCCTAAGGGGGCTTATGAAGTAGAAATGGAGAGACTGTGTTCTTTGGTGGGAAACGGAGAGTCTCTCTACTCCCAGGAAGCTGCTGAAAGAATGTGAAGATATCTGAATTTATCAGGACGGTACTGGTGTTGTATCTAGTTTTTACATAGATTCTCCAGTCATATTGTACTGACTGGAGGATATATAAGATATATAAAAGGTGGGGTTAAATAATGCAAATGTAGACCACCTCCATCTGTAGCAAGTAACATACTGTATGCTGTACCCACCATGTCATTCTGCTGTGTTATAGTTCGTAGGGTCCCCTCTCAATACACTACACAATGTGTACGTAACGCACTACTAATATGTTCTGTATATCTGAAGAGCTCCTACTGCACTTTCTTTGGTTCTCAGTAAAAGCTTGCGCTCGACAAATGTGAAGTCAATCGGATGAAACATCGAGAAAAGCGACAAGCAGACAAAGACTCCTTCCATTTTAGATAGCTACATTCTCTGGCTCCAGCTTTCTGTTTTTATATTCTTGTAAATTGAATATCTCTCTCTAATTTGTGTCCTGCAATGATGACCTAAATGATATTGTACATTTTATTTCCAGGAGGAGACATTAGAAGCACAATTACATTAAATGTTTCTCATCTCTGTCTTGAAGTTTGCCATTCCACTATTATTCCACTTATTTAGTATTATTCATCATTCCCATTCTCATCTCACTTATTTGTTATTTATTCATCATTCTCATTTCCTATTTCAGAACTGTTCATACTGTTCATACTGTAAAATATTAACATAATACTATTTATCCCAGTACCCGTTGCACTATGTTCCACATTTAAATAATTTTTATTGGACTCTTCATTGCACTCATGCCTCTATATTGTTCTGTTTCTGTTTAGAGTATGTATATATTAGTATGTATATATTAGTGTGTATATATTAGTGTGTGTATATATTGTTTTTTGAATGTGTAAGCACATTGTGAGCAACTATGCTCCAAAGAAGAATTCCTCGTATGTGTCTTCATACCTGGTCAATAAAGCTGATTCTGATTCTTCACTGGGATGAACTATAGAGATCTATAGACTTGCTCTAAGGGAGGGACAATGAGCCCTGATGTCTTCAACCGTGCAGGACAAATGGAAAGGAGAGGGGGCAACCAAAACCGCTAGCAACAAGCAAAACAAACTGTATCCTTTATATTGGGAGGAAGGTTTTTTGTACACGTCTCTGAGCTGAGAAAACATGGCTGTACCAGATAAAACTACAGTAAGTCTGTTCATGTAGGATTTGGGGTTTAAAGAGCCTTTATACAAGATACAGGGAGCTTTAAAGGAACAATTTGAATCATGTTACACACACTTGTTTTGCCTTTAAGCCCACGGTCAATAAGAATATCAATTTTAATCTCTGTGCATCCAGTAAGAGAAGTCTGTAATGCGTTTGTGCTAAACTAGACTAAACATGTTTTACCTGCCACTTGAAAGATTGCTGTTTCGACATGTTGACTGAGTTTACAAAACGTTATGTTGTATTATTGGGATGTATGTAATATAATATTATTATACTCAGATGGTGAGACTGTGTGGTGAATAGAGTTTACAAGCTCATTCAGACAATTAGTGTTTTAATCTCAGGAGGAGTGTGTGTGTGTGTGTGTGTGTGTGTGTGTGTGTGTGTGTGTGTGTGTGTGTGTGTGTGTGTGTGTTCACATGTCCATGACACATTTGGCATAATAAGAAGAAGCATCTTTTCTTATGTATTTGACTCATGAATAATCAAACCATTTTTTCATTCTTAACTTCAGTTTTATGTGTGCCTGTGTGCACATTAGATTGAAATATTGGCAACTCCATTATTATCTCTAATCTGATTCAAGAAAAACTAGTTAAGTACTGAACTAGCTGCAGGTGCACGTTAATATTCAATAAGAGTGCAAAAGAAGGAACATCCGCTCAGACAAACTTTAACTAAACACAGACTTGCAATGCATCAATATTATAAACTAAGAAAGATACAAAAAAATACTTCTCTTTTCAGCCTACACTTTCGAGAAAATTGTATAATGTCCCTAAAGTATGAAAAATAAGGACTGATATGTCCAGGTCAGCCTGACATTACAATAACAGCATATGGATATCCTGTTTTTCTTAATATCTCAGGGTCAAAGTCCTGATTTTGGTGCAGGCTTTAAAGGACTCCGGACTCTAGTTTTTTTAGACAAAAGTTCATGAAGAGATTAAAGAACATTTATTAAAACATGGAACTATACTTCTGCATTAGTCTCCGGAGAGGATGTAATGAATGTGGCCTCTATGATTTGTGTGTTCTTGCGTGCGTGTGTGTATGCGTGTGTAAAAGTGAACCTGTTTGTGTGTGAGGCGGAGGTTGACAACCGTTGCCATGGGGGTAGTTAATGCTGGAGCTCTGGGAGCTGCTCCTCTGAGGGTCGTTACTCCCTGCTCACGACTGTTGACACGGTCTGTAATCTTTAATTCAGTGGACATGGATCACAGTCTCCAAATGTTGGTGATTTAAGAACTCCAGAAGAAGCCATCACTCAGCTGTTTCTTCTTTGAATTGTTGAAATAAGAATGGCTGATTTTCTGAAGCAAAAGCCACTTATTTTTTTTTTTTTCTTGACATTTACGTAAGGTGCACATTTTTTTGAAGAGCAATGGATTTACAAAATGTAGGTTGGATACTTTTGAAAGCTGGAGGTGTGTTTCAGTGGAATACATTCATGTCACTTCAAATCAAACAAAAGTTCAAA
Source organism: Percina caprodes (assembly GCA_013375575.1). Taxonomy (NCBI): domain Eukaryota; kingdom Metazoa; phylum Chordata; class Actinopteri; order Perciformes; family Percidae; genus Percina; species Percina caprodes. Next base: position 9,323,404 of record JABXJD010000003.1, on the reverse strand, counting down.
GCAACACAAATGATATGCATCCAACTTCTCCCAGCTCCTGGGAAACACACTTATGGTGTGTATTCATCCCGGAAACACTGCTTTGACTGTCCGCCATTAGAACGATTGATAGGATGCAGTCCCAGCTTCTACAGAAGACTTTTGACAACCAAATGAACTCACTCAGCCGCTGTTCCGGGAGTTCTGATTATTTACTGCAAAATGCCGTAGATTATGCATTTTTATTACTTCAAAATGAAATCATGATTCATAAAAGTTACATATTGCTGAACGAAGCACCAATAAACAACCCTGTGAGATTGAAAGAAAGAGGACAAACTTTATTGATCCCGAACCAGGGTTATTCACTTACAGCAGCACAAGAGTAAAAAACCAAAACAAAGGAAAGAAGTGATTAACTGTGTGTGTGTCTGACAGCAGAGACATGCAGCTTTCTAACAGCAGCAACACTCTTGAACTCTAGAGCACTGTTACGTTTCAGAATCAGTTACTTTTCAAAGAGCGAATGCAGAACAGTGAAGTTCATCAAAAAAGTGCAGAAATGTAAAAGCATATTGCACAGAGATGTGCTCTCGTAATTAAGGCAGCTAGACTTGTTAGGGACCGTACGGGCACACAAGCATCCCCAGCCAAACTTAATTGAGGTTATATTTGCCAACTCAGCGGTTAGTCTTCATCTTCAAATACTTTGAAACTATGAAATATACTGTTTTAAAAACACAGTGAAGTATAGATTGGTTTCCAAGTATCTCTTTCTACAATAAGCATCCAAACAGGGTAACTGTAGAACAGAAAACAACGTCTCATCACACATTTTTCATGCTTTACTTTTTATTATTAGTTACAAGCTATCCTGCAGTACATGAATATTACTTTTGGGGATGCTGACTTTTTCCCTGCATGTAGCATTAGCCAATACATTCTGGTATAATTTCATAAGAAGTTGGAACATAAGAAGTTTTTGTTTTGGTGGCATCCAAAAAGTGTTTACCTTCCAGAGCTGAAAGATATTTTTTGTGTTGCCACCTCCTTTATTATAATATCGTAATATTGCCAAATCCATAAAGGGAAAGAATTGATAGAAAAGAAAATACATAAATAAACTGGGAGCTGGTTAATGTGGTTCAGGAAAGGGAAGTTTGGGGTCCCCTACTGGATCTGCTGGCCCCGTGACCTGACCCCGGATAAGCGGGAGGGAGGGAGGGAGGGAGGGAGGGAGGGATGGATGGATGGATGGATAAATCAATTTATAAAACACAGGACGGTAAAGGGTTTTTGGAGGGGCAATCCTCTCAGCCCTAAAGCTTACATTTTGTAGCTGAATACAATTTGGGCCACTGTCATATTATGCTCACTGTAATATACAAACTAATTGTAATTTAATGGCAATGACCAAAGATCCCGTGTTTCAGGGCGCTGACATACTGACAGGGTTCAATACTGAACTGATTCACAGTCGCCATGGCTTTGATTTTTCAGTGGAGGGGAGGCGGACGGGGAGGCTGCTGTCAAAAGCCACAGCACTGAGGCTATCATGCAGCCCGGGGCTGCTCTCGCTGTCATTCCAGCCATGGCTGTCTAGACACATCAAGAGAATTGGGTGCTGGAGCTCTGAAGAAAAAGCGGTAAAACTTGCTGATCCCTACGCCTGCCTCCTGCTAGCACCAGACCACATCCTCTGGGTCGCCCAGTACGAGGGGAAATCTTGCTCATCTATGGTGCTGGCTCAGACTTTCTGTGATCTGCTGTTACACCACCGCTGTCAGCATGTACAGATGACATGGATGGGGCCGTTTAAGGACTGTTGTACCAATTAGGATCAACCCTACAAATGTGGACTTGCACAGCAGCTGTGATGGCAATCCCAAGAGAAAACTAAAACTAGTGCAGTGGTGGATGAAGTATTCATATCCTGCATTCAAAATTTATATTTAGGTAAACATTAATATTGGTATTGGCAGCAAAATGTACATGGGTATAAAGAGTAAAAGAACTTATCTGGGAGACTTAGCCTTTTTTTAAGACTATTTTTTGGGCATTTTTAAGGTTTTATTGAGAGGACTGTTAAGGAAATGTAAGGAGAGAGAGGGGGGGGATGACATGCAGCGAAGGAGTAAACATCGAGGAGTAAACCTCTATATCTGGGCCCCGCTCTACCAACTGAGCTATCCGGGCGCCCGACTCAGCCTTTTTAGAGTTTATACTTACTGATGTGTTGTAGCGGGTCAAATTTGACCTGTTTTTAAAAAAAACATGTGACATCAGGAACTTTTCAGGAACATCAGGCTTTCTTTCAACCATACTGCCTAAAAATAACATGGATGCCAGGTCAAATTAATGATTACTTTCACTGGATTTTAGTTGTTTTATTAAATTGCATGACCAAAAAAAAGGCTGAAAAAAATTAGTTGTTTTAGTATAATTTCATAAAAAGCTTTATTGGCTATGAAGTAAAAAAAAAAAAAAAAAAATTGGAAAAAGCGCCAAAAGATGATGGTTGATGGGAAGACAACACAAGGGTTAAGCCAAACTGCTTTTTTTTTTTTTTATTATTATTGTTGGGTTTAAACTACAACAATGCATTACAATCATTCATCTTGTATGGCTATTTGATATGTAAAAAAATCATCATGATAAATGTAGTGTAAAGTACAATATTTTCCTCTGGAATAAAGTGAAGTAGAAGTATAAAGTTGCAAGAAAATGCGTTTATTTTTTTCTTCACAACCAGAAAGTATCTCAAGACCCCATTAGGGGTCAGGCCCCCAAGTTTGAGAACCACCGCTCTAGTGAGTTCAGATGGCTTCCGCAGTGTGTGTGAGACTGTGTGAGTAACATACTGTGTTCATGTTCACCATAATGTGCAATGGTGTGGTTCAACGATGGAGTTTTACAGCACAGAGTAAGATACATCAAGCTTTTGATATACACACACACACACACACACACACACACACACACACACACACACACACACACAGTACAATACATCTTGACAGTTAGAAAAATATAGACTTTAGTAAATGTACTGCAGTGTTTGAATCTGTGCAACATACTGTAGTGCGCATAGTATAGCCTGCATAGAAATGCATTTCCATATCTGCTTTGCATGTTAATAGTATAAATGTATGTGACTTGATTGCAAATGGTAGGAGTGTTTTGTTTGAGCATCACCACGGCTGCAGAGTCCCTGGGTTATTTGAGGGTGAAAATCTTACAATGAAGTGTACAATGAAGACCAGAATGTAAGACAGCACATTATTACACCTGTCCTGTCAGAAATGACTCGGATTATGTTCTGATACCAACGGCTGGTCCCATTTTAAATCCACTTTCTTGTTGTCTTTGCATTTAGAGTCATTAGAGTGCATTTCTATGTTGTTCAGTGTCTGATCTCTTCTCTTTTTGGTCAGCAAAAAAAAATACATTCACTATTTACAGCAGCATACTAATGCTGAATCCAAAACATTTTTACTGTACATCTTATTGTTTTTCTGTAAGTTTTGTCATCTTTATTTTTCTTGTCAAATAGTGGGTGGTTTGCATCTTCAAGCTTCTAAAAGTTATCCCAAACAATATGAGCAACCTATCACAGGGTCAGAAGTACATTTTGTTCTGTTTTGATGAAACCTGATAAAATTAGAAACCACAGTATTAAATCATCAAAACACCCTTTTTAATGTCCCAATGAACTGCCCTGATGCCCCTGCTGGTGTTAAAACACCAGTGATGGAAAATAAAAGACAGATTCGCAGTCTCCACACCACGGACTTGGTTAATGAGTCAATAATATAATTTTCCTGCTCACATTTCACATATCTGAGCACTCCGCCCACAGGCACTGACTGAAATAGCTGCCGTCTAATGGTCCTGAAAAAAACCAACAACACATCGCATCCTGTTGTCTTCAGAGAGTCCTTACGCCTCAAAATGCAAGCAGCGAGATAAGACCTCCATTCCTGCACCAAAGGAGGGGTACATACATAAATGTTCATACATTTCATCACTTCAAATGAAAACTTAAATATCAGTGCCTGTGGAGAGGATTTAAGATATAGGCTATTTATTTATGTTCATGCATGTAATCGCAATGAAATATTTTCGTCCTGCAGCTTTGGATACAGGTAACTGCAGTGATGAGTGTAATGATCCTTTTGGCTCAGTCTAAACAAAGTAAGCTAAACATTACAATACAGTATTCTTTGAGTATTCAGGGTTTCCGCCGGGTCCTAAAAAGTCTAAGATTTCAAAATCTGAATTTTAGGCCTTAAAGAAGTCTTAGATTCACTGAAGTAGGTCTTAAATAATGTTATGCTACCTCTAAGGCTTCCGCAGCGCTTCATAATGGGTTATGTTTTTACCCAGTGGTGTTGTAGTTCTTTCTTTTGCTAGTACAAATATAATTTCTGTGCGTATAAAGTATTTTTGAGACTCTGCACTTTGTTGTACTTTTATGTCTCGATATAGGTCTTACATTTCATTCATAATGGTCTTACAAAGGTGTTACATTTGACTTGGTGAAACCTGCAGAAACCCAGGTGTTGTACACCGCGATACTGTGTCCATCTTCTGTATTGAAAACCTCATTTAGTTCTCTCTAAGTAACGGTGGCGACAATGAGAAATCTATCAGCTCCCGTTCCAAATTTCCTACCCTGCTAACAGCTGTGAAGCAGCCACAACTGTCATGCTTGAAACCAGTTATGTGTGAAATTGTGTTTGAAAATAATCAATTATTTAATCTGCTTGAAGTAACAGCTGGGCAGCATTCAGAACCGCTTCAAATGCATCAGTTGTCAAAGAAATCCAACGGTGACACTTTATAAAAAAAAAAAAAACATCGCTAATAAATGGTAAATTGATAGTTAATTAACATTAAATTAAGTTATTTTACTCTTAACAACAACAAAAGGAAAATGAATTGATGTTATTTTAAAAGTCATCAAAACATTTTTATGAACTTTTTGTTCATGATTAAGAAATGAAACATTATTTGGATGTCTGTTGTAAAGTTGCATCTGATGAAAATAATACCTTGTTAATGGTAAAGACTTTGTAAAGCATCTATAGACATTATTTAGATAGCTATTATCAGTGCTCAAATAATAAAAGAATCATCTTTTTTGTAGATCTAATGGGGCCAAATTAATGTAACTTGATTCTTTATAAACCATCATTAAGTTATTATTATAAGGGTTAGTTGCAACTTTATAAAAGCCATTAAAATGTTAATAAACAGTTTACAAAGCAATTATTAAGCACTGCCAAAGTATTACCTACCTATCTGAAGTTATAAACTTATAGGCCACTAAACTAATGATAAAATAACATGAATTTTAACATTACTAATTATGAGTAGACGGTAACACTTAACTTGAAGGTATCTACATAAGAGTGACATGACACTGTCACGACACATGAACCTTAACCCTAACCATAACTTGTCATGACAAAAATCAAATGACACTTAGTAAAAGAATTATGTCATAAACGTTGACTTAACATGACTTGTTTATGTTTTATGACACGTGTCATGTCACGCTTATGTAGATACCTTCAAGTAAAGGGTTACCAAGGTAACACTATGAATCAATTTCATTATCTTTTAACAGTAAAATACCTATTAACTAAAGATTAATTAAGTATTAATTGACCATTTATTAGTAAATAAATAAAAAATTATAAAATGTGCAAATGCTGTTTTCCCAGGTTTTTCTTTACACTAATTACGACACAATGTCACTCTGCCATGTAATATTAAGTTTTATTGTTCTTGTACCACTTTTATTTCTTTAACCTTTGTTTTGTATATATCTAATTATATGTGTATACATTTATTTGTACTTGTACTTTAGTTTTAAAAAACGTATGATATTCACACCAGCCGGCAGCTGCTGCTATCGATTAGTGCGTCTAGTGCTAACTAGCAAACGTTAGCATGCTTTTACACTAAACTGATGTTAGCATTTAGCTCACTGCAAGCACTGCTGTGTTACAAACTCACAGAGCTGCTAAGCCCGGCTGTAGACATTTATTATTTCCATAAACCTTTTATTCACCACCTGTCTCAGAGGCTAATTAGGATAAAGAACACATATTCCGGTAGCACATGGACTCAGCCAAAGTGAAAATACAAAATGTGCCCAACGTGTTTTATTTCTGCTGGTTGCACATTCCCACTACGATTACAGATTCAAAGTGTAAACCTTCCAATGCACTGCCATTTCAGACCGACTGAAGAGCAGGATGTGATAACATACTGGCCACCAGCTGAATGCAGCTGCAGATGGAAACCTGAGGCCCTGCCGCTGACTGCCTGACATTTAGCATCTGCCACAATTGCTGTAAGGCAGTTGTTGGTGACAAATGGTGACAAATGGTCCTTTGATTTGATACACACAGCATGTTTGCATCATCCTGCCACGGGACACAACTCCAAATAGCATACAAGGAAGAATCATCAAAAATATTTTTATTGGACAAAAGGATAAAACTCACTGTGCGATCAAAGACCTTTTACTTGCTGTGTTCAGTGTGAGTAAATTGGCTTATGGTTTCTCTGCTCTCGTCTCAAAGCTACTTTGCAGGATGATTAATCTATTCCACTATATGTTGTCTTCTGCAACTCAAGATTCAGACATGTTTACTGTGTATTTGCCTGGTGTGGAACAGCCACAACAAAACCATATTTACACACCCACCAAATACAGAGCAACGTTCATTTGAAATGTATTTATGGCCTCCTGATGGATGTCCAACATACACTCTCCAACTCCTGAGATAAAGTATCCGGCTCTTAAGCTGCTTAATGCTCCACTATGTCCACCAGCTAGTCGCTAACTGTGTCTGTCGGCCGTTTGGGGCTGGGCAGGTGGTAAAACCAACACAGTGAGCTCAAAGAAGCTAAAAAGCTCCATAAAGATACAATGTTGGTGAAATCTTCATCAAGCTGTTCATTCATATAAACTGTAATTTCAGTCATTGCTACAAATATAACTTGTGAGTAATGGTTGTTGCGGCAACATGAAATAAAGAGTTCTGTGGGGGTGTGCCATACTGTTAATTTAAATGTGAAGATGTAGAACGACAGGTTATACTAACAGCTGGGTTTAATAATGGCAGTATCAAACTGTATGATGAAAAGAAATTGAGTCAAAGGTGTTCCCACACACATTCAAATAGGTCACTGCAGCATCAGGGACACTTTTAAAGGCATTTATTGATGAAATACACACTTAGGTTTTGACAAAAGCTTCTGTAGTTTTGTACGTAAGAAATTCTAGCCCCGTTCTAGACCCAAAACTTGAATTCAATGTGGCAATGGAAACCAGTTCATACATGTGCAATAAATAACGATAATACAAAAGGAGGAAAGGAAAAGGACACCTGAATAAGTGCCTGTGTTAACCTGAAAATTAAAAATAAAAAAAAGAATTGGAAAAAATGTCACAGGAAAAAAAAAAAGAGGGAAGGACAGAAAAGAGAGAGAGACAAGACTAAAATAAAATCCAGTCGTTTTGTATTTCGGGTGCATTAGTGTATGTTCTGAGATTTCCTGGTCACCCTCAGGACCAGAAGGCATTTAGTGACCTGAGGAACTGACTGGAAAAACGAACAACGGTAACAAAAATAAAAATTAAAAGTTCTACGCTGACACCTGGAACCATCTGAGAACCGTGTATTGCACATCTTCCTTGCAAATACAATAACCACATTGCCAGATTCACATAACTTTTTTTTTCCTGCGTGCTTGACCTAAAAAATAAGACGCTTATGCGTCTGATATACACAGACGGAACATTGCGTAGCCATTAACACACCTGGAATAATACAAAAAGGGAATTCCATTGCAAACTGATAATTTAAGCAATTTTATGAGCTCGGATTTAGGTTTCACAAAACAAAAATAAGAAAAAATACAAATTTGTGAGCTAAAAGGAGAGCAAATCTCTTTAATAATTCAAAAGTACTGCAGAAGTCACTTTTTCAGCATAAATAAATAACAATTAAAAATAAAACTGGACAGATTTATTGACGATATCTGCTATGGCTCATGGGGGCACGCCACTGTGAGGTCTGGGAACTGTTGGCCGATTTCCATATTCGTTTGGGAATTACTGAAACCAACAATCTCAATTTAGCACTTGTACACAAAAGTCAATGGGAGTCGTTTTCAACCGGAGCATCTTAGAACAACCTTGCCGATCCTACCACCAGTGAACAATCTCTAAAAGCAACAGTCGCGATCCTGAAGTGGTAAAACAATCATGAATTCATTTCCTCTGCTCTTCAAACTGCTCCCCACACTGAGACGTGTGTCAGTACGCTGTGTCCGAGCAGGCATCAGCTGCAGCAGAGCAGCGGTACGCCACCCCGGCCAGACATAATGGTTTTTGGACTATGTCCATGTAGCCATCTGAGTGACCACTGAGGTCTTCTTCCCTGCCACACGCAAAGCCTGCCTGTGAGATTACTACGCTTTACGGAGGACTCAGAAACAAACGAGTGTGAGCTGGGCAACAAAGAAAGCTATCATACTCCCAGAGTAGACACTTACTACAGTGGATTGAACATAGAAGAGCCATGTTTTAAGTTGCCAACAATTCTGCTGCCAACAAGCTTTAAATGAATGTTGCAGCCTTTGGACGACAACCTTCTGAGACGTCTACGTGTTCACAGACTGTGTACAAAAGAAGAATAAATTGGTTATCCTTCATACTGTGGTGTGCTATAGCCTACTACTGAGAGTCCGCATGAAGCGGTGAAACCATCTTGAATAAAAATGCCACGCAGCTCACTCAACGCCACGCACAGATCCCAGCAGGAGATAACAAACGGGCTGACAGGTGTTCAGGGTCTGAGCAGAGAAGATGAGGCCCGAGAGCTGAAGCTCTGACAGAATCAAGGCCTCCCTCCTTGCTGGAGACTTTTTTGGAGCCAATACCAACCCCTATCTGCAGCGAGGCAGAGTCAAGCCTCCAGTAAGCCTCTTCGCTTGGCTGCCAAGCGTAGCGGCACGGATGTCTCAATTTCGGCGCCGATATAAAAACACCACGGACATCGATCCATTCTGGTGCACGGGAGGTGGAAGATGCAGCCAGCAGTATTCAAAGTACACACACTCAGGTGCGAAGAGGTCTTAAAATAACTTCAGGAGGATTAAACCTAAATCAAGTATGTGAAGTTTTTCAGGCAAGTCTCAATCTGACTCTGAGGAGGCGCAAACATCTCACCAGAGCCGCCTTTAATAAGTGTGAGTTTCTCTTAGAGGCAGGAAATTGCAGCTAGCAAACCCGATTTCTCACCAGTTTTATTTTTCACAGCATCAGCCCCGTCACAGTCTATGACTTATTAAAATTCCCTCTATTTGCTTTTCAGAGCAAGTCCAGGCGGGTAAACCAAACCCAACAAATCAATAAGGGGGAACAGCACCTTCTATGTCTGCTCTGCAGGACAGCTCTGATAAGAGACCCCCGTGGACGCGAGCATGAGCAAGTTCAGTGCAAAGACGTGTGCAACACAGTGCTTTTCTTTGTCTCGGACTGAATCTTTCTTGAAGTCTGAAGTTTGAAGGAGGAGTTGTTAGCACCAAAGGAAGCACCAGAGAGACAATTTCAGACACCGTCACTGTGGCAAAGACCCCACCCTTTCCATCCGGTTCCCCCATCCGTCACACAGATCAGAGGATTCTTTTAACAATACTCAAAGAAATACACAAGGACAAAGTAAAAGGCTTTGTTCACACTGCCGCCTTGTTTTAGTTGAAGGTGTCTTCAGATTGTTGTGTATATGTGTCTACTGTATGAAAATACAAAAACCTGCAGTCTGTGAAATAAAATGTTAACTGCTGCGAAAAGACAACTATAACATCGGATCTGAGATTAAGAAAAGGACTACGAAAAAAATGTCTTTATAGCAATGAGGAAAAATGTGATGGGACATGGAACGGGAGCATTTTACCCAAAAGGAGCAGCAGTGTGATCACAACCACGTTAAAACAAAATGGGTAAAAAAAATGAACACACATACATATGACCTTTTAGTTTCAATGCCAGTCCTTCTAAACAGTACAACGCAGTGCTCGGCATAATACACAAATGTATGTGTTGATGACATTTGTTTCTGTTTGTAGTAGAGCCCGACCGATAGCATTGGCGGGCCGATATTAGGCATTTCCCGATCTATCGGTATCAGCATTTATAATGGCGATTTAAATATTCATGCATCAGAATCATTTGACAAATAAATGATTTTTGATAAATGAATATTTAAAAAACAAAAACGAACTAAGTCAACCAAGTTATGAGTGTTGACGTTGCATAGTTTGTCCACCAGAGGGCGCTTTACAACGTCCCTGTTGGCAACACTGAATTTTATTTTTGTTAATGTGTTTTTGTTCAAACGACTAAGTTTCATATCAAGTTTGTATTTTTATTTATTTTATTTATCAGAACATTTTTTCCTTTGTTCTGTTGTCGGATTTTTAAATAACCAAATATTCGTATCGGTATTGGCCTCAAAAATCCTTTATCGGTCGGGCTCTAGTTTGTAGTCATTAAAAGTAGCACCTTGTGTTGAGTGCTTTACAGCTTAATCACCTGAGGAAAAAGCGTATGCACATTTAAGAGATTTCATCATGAACAGACTGGAGAACCATGAGGGGACACCATGTGAACTTGAAGAGGACTCTGGTCGGTAGAAGCGAGGATTAAGGATCAAGTTACAGATGGCTGAATGGCAAAATAACATTAACATTTGAGGATGGCTGACACAAGGGTCACACTACATCTTCCCAACATACGATTGTAAACCAGATCATTGGGACATTGACTTTAAAATGTACTTGACATTGGCCTTATTTCTATGAAATAACCTTTGTATAAGCCTTTAAAACACCAAGTCTGCACTTACAAAGACATAGAAGCGCACATTACATTTTTTGTGGGGATTTTCAACAAGTTCTAACACAATGCTCCATGCCATGAACTGACAAGCTGATGGGATCATTGTTTTTGGTTTTAATTATTTTTAAGAGTTGATCAGCAGGTCTTCTAATACATCTATGATATCAGCTTCATTTCTTTATTTTTTACCCAGGTTACAAAACCCACCAATTTCTGATTTTAGTTTCTGCTACTATGAAAAGGTTGTTAGCTGTTGCAGAAGTGTTCACAGAATGTTTACAGGAATAAATAGGAAGAGAAAAATGGGAACTTAAAGCTATAGTGTGTAGTTTGTCGCCCCCATGAGGAATTCTAAGTAATGACAAAACTGTCGGCGCGTACGCATGATACAAGCCTCCCGTGATTGCGCACGGTCCCCCATCCCTCCTCCACGCAGTTGCTAGTAGCCAAGGAGGATGACACAATCTTCTGAACATACTGAGAAATACAGAGAGTTGTGTGAAGCTGATAGACTTAATAAGCTTTTGTATTATGCACTAAAGCTTTAAAGTAATTGAAAATGCAAAAGGCTGCAAATTATATATTTTTTTATATTCAGATTTTCACTTAGGTACACCAGGGTCCCAGCAGCTGGTGTAACTCATTTGCATTCAAACCTTGTTTTAACCCATTTTTGCCAGGATTGTAGGTACCATAATAAAAACCAAAAACAATGAACCCTTTAGGTTGCTGGATTAAGGGCCTAGAAACGTAAAAGTTGCCATAAGAAGCGGACTGAAACACGCAGAGATCAAAGACTGCAGGAGGAGTTTTGGTTGAGCTGGTTGAGTACAGACCTGTAGGCTATAAAAATGTCCATTTAATACACACATCATAGGTCCTTCTGTGGCAGGGTTCCTACACATTTCTCCATATCCAAATTCTCCAGATCTTGGCTTTAAAGAGTACGATAGACATACAGTGGTGGATAAGACGACTGACTTTTTGCCTGAAGATTACTAGACAATATTGCAAATACCACAATACTGGGAATGACAAGAGGGTTTCCAACAAATGTCTGTTGTCATGACTATCAGATTTGTTAACCAGTTGAAAGAAAGTTGCCAAATTCATTTTAATTTTTCCAGATTTTTGGAGCCTAACGATGCATAGGAACCCTGCATGTGAACACACAGACAAAACACCTTGTAGTGGACAGATACAATGCAAAAGGGGAAATAATTGATGTCAAGTTACAGAAAGGTCAGTGAGGTAATACTACTTGAGGTCTGACATGGCGTTTCAGGATCCAGTTGTGGTAACGTTAAAGACAGTTTAGCAGTTTACTAAGAATGTTGTGAGTAAAGACATTTTGTTGTTTAAGAGAACATTGGTTTGTTGTGTCACACGGTTAGGAACAGCTTGTTCCTGAGGAACAATCCTCCTCAAGATTAGAAACATACATTTATAAGCACCAAATGACCGAAAACAGTAGTCATTTTTTTTTTCTTCAGAATTTCATTATCAAAATGTTCAAAAAACCTCCCTGTGCAAAACCTGAATTTGCAAGTTCTCAAAAAGTACTTGAAAATGTGTGTCGTGTGTGACGTCAACAATATTGAACACTGGCTATCCTGCAAAAGAAATCCAAAGTTTTATACTGATTTCCTGACAAAAAAAATAATATCCACTTGACTTTTTTTTTTTTTTTTTTTTAACAGTGCAACTTTGCACATCTGCAACTCCAACTGGCAGTGAGAAGTAACTGAAAAAATACCCCATAAACACAACAATGTGATGTCAGTAATCTGCATGTTTATCAAACCGGCTCGTCTGTGATGTGTCATACCGAAAGATACCAGCTCTGAAGAGAAAGCTCGCAGTTTACCATATTTTGCTCTTAACTTACAAATGTCAACCGGCTTCACTGTGGGCGAGAAAATGTCCGTACTTCACACCAGAATTATAGGATAAGACGCAGCTTCAATTTGTCACAGCAAGACAAGTGAGACTGCTGTGTATTTTACAAGTTACACAAATCATTTCTATTGCAGCTTTGAGAGAGTTTTGCGAATGTAGCGGAATGAAAATGAAATTTATGGAGGGTGCAAACATCTGCTGCTAGCAGCTCAACCCAAAAGCTGTGCCTGCCTGGTGCTACAGAAACACAATGATGGATATTAAAAGGACTGCATGGTGTGAAGTTCTCTGCCTAAATATTGCATTTGTATGTCTTGCAGGGCAGTTTCGAACACAAGTGTTTTGTGTAACACTATTGTTAAGACATCATTTGTTGATGTTGTCTTTTAAAAAAATTAAAAATAATAACAGAACGACGACTGTATTCCAGGGAAGGCAGGTAAGATAGGGAGCATGGGGCAGGAGGGGTACTTTTGAAGCTTAACGTCTTATAATGCTATGAGAGCAATAAAACACTCTGATCCCACATACACACAAATGGCAGAGTATTTGATATATTTGTTTTGTGTCTTTCTCAGACAACATAAAGATGCATCTATATATTTTTGATACTGATAGTGAGTCTGTCTTTAAAAATCCTAATTTATCGCCTCCGGACACTTACCGCCCCACATATAGATAGCACTTCTGGGATCCACTCTTTTTTTTAACAGTCTAAAGTCTCTCTTACTCTCTTCAGTCTCTCTCTTTCTCTCTCTGTAATGACATTTTGTATGTACAATATTGGTATATAGAACATAAATTACTACACAAATTTTTTAGCCTATTCACAATTGACAATCATCAAGAACCCAATAGCAAATTAGACAAAGCCAACAAAATGAAGAAAAAAAAAAGAGACAATTTACTTGATAAACAGCTAAGCATTGATGCCTGTTATATAACTTTTCCATATACTTTCTGTGCTCCCAAGATGTGTCAAGTGTATTGTTGAGGGAAAAAAAACAAAAAAACCTTTTTATATATATATATAAAAAAAGAAAACTCCTCCCCTCTCAGTCATTGTCTCAGGAGGATGAAATCTGCATGAAGCTCAAAAAAACGGTCACTTGATTCCCGACATCTTGTTTGCGTGTAAACAGAGCACCAGTAGTGTCTTGGTTCCATGTGTCTCTTCTGTACAAAAGTATAAATATATGCTTTCTCTCCATTAGTTTTTGTTTCTTTTTCGCGTTGTTCACATATCTAGGATGTAGCGGACAAAAAAAAAGGTTGTTTTAGTTCCTAAAAACACCGCAGTGTTGCAGTGCTGTGCTGGAGGTTGCCAGTTTTTCTTGTAGTTGCCCCCGACCCCGCCCTTTTAGATCCCAATTTGCTGGCTTGTGGTGACTTTTACCGTCGGGGCGTTTGCTTGGTGTTGGTTGATCGTCTTTGCATAAATAAAATAAAAAGGTTTCGGCACAGTCTGCGGCCACTGGGCCAAAAAAAACAACAACCGTTGTGTCCGTTTTAGCTACAGCAGATCCATCTTGGGTCTGTAATGGAGCAGGAGGGGGGATTTCTGGAGAGGGAAACACAAACACAACCTCAGAATGAGCCATTTTTGTAAGACCACTGTTTGCTAACCCCCCCACCCACCTCCTCTAAACAGCAGTTAGCTTATCAACTGTGGCATTTGTTCCAGTTTTGACTCATGCAGAACTAAACCAGCATCGATTAGCTGGTTAAAGCTGACTGGGATTAGTTGGTGAGAATGTCAGTGAATGCAGTTCAGTTAAATTTAGCTGGCTGAAATATTATTGGAAAATCAATGGAGCTATCAATCTCTGGTATTTTTGAACATTTAAACTATTTGATTTATTCATACTTAATCCATCTAGCTGATTTAAAACTGACTTCAGGGTTAGAGTGGCAGCAGCTTCATTTGTCTGGCGTGAATTAACATCAAAGCGGAGATGGCTGTATATGGCAACATAACTTAAGTTCCCTTATCGTCACAGGCAATGCAAAACTATCACTACGTTAAACCCCAATATTTGTCTTTTTGAAGCATGACTTACCTTAAATCTCCATCTTGTCACAACAACAAATTTCAAAGTGTGGTCCTTTCCCAAGATTTCCTCGTTGCATAAAATGTCCAGCTGTGAAAAGACAACAAAGGATTCAATTAATGAACAATTTCTGGCCTCAGACTGTTTGAACTGAGGCGAACAACACCGCCAAGCTATGACAAACGCTGGTTGTTGGATTTTCAGGCAGTGTGAGAGTGGAAACTTATTTCGACATATAGTGTGGCCCTTGGCTTCTGTGCAGCAGCGGGGCTTTATGAGGGAGGGCTGGAAGCGAACACTGCCACAGCGTCTCCTGTTGGCTGACTGCATCAACGCCAAGCAGCCTTTATCAGCAGTGACAGAGAGGTGGAAACTGTCCAGCTTTGCGATTGGGAAGATGCTAAAAATAATCCAGAGGAAGAGCTGGAGAGATGTGATAAAAATCACTGTGAAAGTCAATGAGGGCTTTTGTGTCAAAATAAAAAAAATTGAGGGGAAAAGAAAAAGCTATAAAATAAAAAATAAAAAAAACAGACAGCTGTACATTGGAGCAAAAATAAACCTGCAGAAGAAGAGTAAAGACTGTGTGAATATGTGCAGATGTGAATAGTTGCTGTTTGACTTTGTCTTCTGTGATTAAAAATTGAAGAGGTTCAGGTTTCTTGACTTCTGATAGCATAAACCAGCTATTTAAATAGGTTAAGTTGGGCTTCGGATCTTTGCTTCTTTGTTGTGACATACTGTACCAGAAAGTGTAACCTCTTCAGGACTCTTCAAACTATACAAATGACTCAGTGAAAGAAGAACATTAGTCTTTGACATTTCATCCCCGTCTGGTTAAAACGGTGCATCTGCAAAGGTCCTTTTTTATTGAGTTTTTCCACTGCATGGTACCTCCTTGACACGCCTTGGCTCGCCATTTTTGGTTTTCCATTACGAAAAAAGTCCCTTGTACCTGCTAACAGGTACTTTTTTAGTACCACCCGAGGTTCCAAGGGAGCCGAGTCGAGACCAAAAGGTGACATGAAAACCTGCAGACTGATTGGTCGGAGAGAATCCACCATTCACCGCGTGCGTCATCATTGCTAGCGACACTTTACTTTCAAAGCAACCGTGTATATTAAAGTCACACTTTAAAAAAAAAAAAAAAAAAGATTGGTCATCTTGGGCTTTTCTTCTCTTTATGTATTCATGCGTTCCCTTCCTGCAGAGACATTTAGATGTGTGACAGGACGACAGCGGTGGCTTTACAAACACGAGGAATGAGTAAATGACTCACTGTTTTCTGACAAAGCCAAGCGTTGTAAAGCTCTGCGCTCAGCTCGCTGCTGAAAACGAAATCGGTGCAATCGGTGCTTTTGATTTGTCAATAGAAAGGACAACAATGGGTGTTGGAGAGCGGCCGTCCTCGCCAAAGCTGTGCTATGGAAGCCGCCGATATGATGGAGCCAACCTACTCATCTCTGTGACAGCCAGTAAAAAAAAAAAAAGAAAAGAAAAGAGACCTAAAATTGAAAAATAGAAGACGCGAAGGCGTCTGGTGATTATTCACGGCATTCTAAAAACATCCATCTGTCAAATTATCGCCCACTCTTCCCCCCCCCGCTGCTATGAACGGGGCGGATAAAAAAAATAAATAGAAAAAAAAAAATCACCACATCCACATATCATAAGGGCTCGTTTCCTGCTAAATATAACAACCACAAAAAGGTTGTATAAATCAGAGCAGAGATGAATAATTAATAACCCTTTATGTAATAACTAAACTTTCTGATGCACACCGCCCAGTTGGTGTTTGCAAACAAGTTTAAACTAACGCCGAGAATTTAAAAAAAAAATCTAGTTTTTGTCAGACTTTAATGAGCGCAGAGGATTTTATTGACATGCAGAGGAACTAAAGATGATTTGAGAATAGTAATCCATAGGTGCAGCTATTTTGTTATCACACCACCCAGTCGAGATTCTTTGATTAAGAATAATTCATAAACTGAGGTGATTCTCTGATATTAAAAAAACTTTCATATGACTTTATTTTTATTTTGTGAAAAAAGACTTCTGTGCAGCCTGAACCTTTCAACGTTACTCGCTGTTCAAAGCAATGGAACAAGAATAAAAAAATTAAAATCTGTTGATTGATTGATTTGTTGCTTTATCTTGTAATCTTTGTGGTCTTATACCTTCACTACAGCTACATTTAGGATGATGTGACAGATCCAGCAATGATTTCCTGTCCTGTTATGTGCTATTTTTCTGTACCTCATTAAATGACGTCAGGTTAAGCTTTTTGGCGATGAACTTCTTGAGGTGGAGGACTGTGGCTTGTGCTGAACAGCGGATCCACTTGCGCTTCAGACCTCGGAGCTTGCTGCTGTTGCACTCCAAGCAGATGCTGACCTGTTGGGAGGAAACACAAGCAGAGAGCAGAGGCTGAACATGCGTCTGTGGGAAACAAAAGCCACCACAGTCTGCACCAAAAACATCACCAAATAGAATAGAAAGTTGCCTTTGTATAGAATACAGCAAAAATAAGGAGTGCTGCTCCTGATCAGCGCAACGAAAGGACACAGGGGAACAAAAACGAAACAACTTTAGCAGAAAATAAATGAATGCGTGATCACAGAAGGCTTGAATCATGTGGCCGCGCTGACAGTGTTGTTGTCGTTACTTAGAATTCCTCATGAGGGAGACGGAAACTACGCACTATAGCTGTACATTTTCCATCCTGTTAATATTTCTGATCTGACTAGCAGTTGTCTGTCTGTTTTTCCTCTATTCAACAACTGTTATGTCTTGCTGTGTGATGGAATGTGCAGCCCCACATTATTGCTAGCTTGGCTGTAGACTTTCCGTCTCATTTGAAACCAAAAAAATGGGAAAAGGCAAGAAGAGTGCTTCTGTATTTTTTGATTGTTGATTTCATGATAATGTGTAAAATGTTTATGTATGCACCAACAACCAGGGAAAATTTCTGGTAAAAAAAATCCTATTCTGATTTCTAAAATTAATATCTGCATTTCAACTACTGAGAATACAGTAGTCTGCTCTCAAAATTAAATGCCCAGAGAGTCACTGATTAGCGCTAATCTTTCATGAAAACAGACTTAAGGATTATAAATGGGTTACAATAGCTGGTTAGTTCAGCCTGGCACTGGTGGGACTGTTCCGCATGTCCCACTGAACCAATATTGTCTGTTTGTGTTTTGCTTATTGGCTCCTATCATGCGATCAAGCATCTCCACCTTTGGCCCATGCTCTTGTTTTTTCCCTTGGGGGGGGGCACGGTAGGTGGTTTTGGCAGTCGATGGTTGCAGGAGTCAGAATGCATTACTGCCACTGAGCTCCTGCCCCCACACATATCAGAAGACAGAAGCCTTGTATTTCTTCATTTGGAAGTGTCCTGCTGTCACACTCCCTCTGTCTGTTCTTGTCTCTCTATTGAGAAAGGAAAAACTAACATTATCCTGGTTTCTGCGTATACTTGGAAATCATCTGTTCTTAAATCAACACTGGGCTGTTGTTCTATAAGCAAAGAGCAACACTGTAATATATCTGCTTTCCAGTGGCGCTGGCAATGAGGGAGGCTAGTAATGTGGAATAAAAGCCTCGGTGGTGATCTGGACTCCACAGCGGCTCAACGGCAGTTTTATTACATTACAGTACATTAATGACTTCTTTACGGAGCCAAAGAGTCCTGCTGCAGCTATACACACACTCATAGATGGAAATGATGCAACAGCGAGGCATTTTAAGAAAATATAGGTGTCTTTTTTGGTGTCAGGCAGAGAATGCGTAGCACTATTTTACGGGCTCATTACCGAGTCCTACAGAAGTAGACAATATGTCTCATATTCGTCTTAACTTTCTGTGTATAGTTGTGTACATAAGAAAAGCTTGATTCTCTCTGTGTGAGTTCTGAGTTCAGGCCGCTGGAAAAAGAAAGCGGGCACTGAGCATTCAAGGCTCGATTAATAATTTAGAGAAAAGCTGTGTTCTCCAATTTCTCCAAAGTAGACTCTTTAAGCCCCAAATAGCTGTAATTTACACAATGTTTTCCACAGAGATCTTGTCAGAAGTTTATTTGACCTTGTCCGGAGATTTCATCCCTCATCTGAAAACATGAACCTCTAAAACTCCATAACTTTATGCTGACAGAGTAGGTATCTTTTTTTTATTGTTTTCTTTTCTTTTTTGGTGTCACTGTTTTCATTAGCTTTCTCTGGCACTGCCTCACGCCCAAGGTTGCACTCTGAAAGGTCATCCAGAAGACAGCGGGGAAGTGTACTGGAAGTCGGCCATGCGTGCATGCTTGCCTGCCGGTTTTTACACCCAAGTGGCTTCTACATCTTCACTGATATCATGATAGGATGGGGAAGGGGATGGGGAAGGTGGGGGGGGGGGGCTCATGCTGTCCATCTTTTTTCTTCTTGATTGCAAATGGTGCTTCCATCCCTCTGAACCATCTTGTTTAGCATTTGACAATCATTCTTCTCTCTGCCTTTCTAATACAGTTCATTATGGCATCCCTGCTCTCTACAATCTGGGCTGATTACATTCTGGAAAATAAAAAAAGGCTTCAAATTACCTTTACTGTGTTAAAGTAATGATCTTGGAGATTTCCTTTTAAATAAATGTCTGTTAAGTCACTATGTATCGTCAAATTGAGGTGACACAATGGAGACTGAGCCTATGGTCCATTGATGAATGCCGTTGCGTTACATGGTATTATGAACTGTATCTGTGGCGACATTCCCAGGAAAAATCAAAAGCCATACACAGTTAGTGATGTGCACCCAGCAATGGTTGTTCCGATGGAGAGGGAAGGCACAGGTCTTCATCACTTGTGTGTGAAGCGGTGCACTGTTTTTACAGCCTCTGCTAGCGTTGCAACACTGTTGAAATCTCTGGGAAGTGAGATCCAAAATCTGTGTTTGTTCTGACGTACCAACGTCCCCACCCCCCACCCCAGTTGACATGACTGCATTCAGCTCACACAGACTGCCGTATTAGCTATTCTGAATGCATTTTGCACCACTGCAATATCCAAAGGGCAGCTTCATTGGGGCAGCCTGCTTTCCCCACATGGCAGTAAAGAGCTGGTGGAGGAGGTGACCAGCTTGCTTTAAAAAAGCTGCCAGTCAGGTTTCTGTGCTCTTAAAAACAACGAATAAAATGATGTAAAAAAAAGAAGAAAAAAAGCCTGTGCAACAATACAGGAAAGACGCTTTGTGTATCTGACAGCTCTGTCCGACACAACAATAACTCTGCTGTCTCTGCATTATTAATATCATTTTGCAGGGCTTGGGAATGTGCCAGAATACAAATGAAATCAAGAAAATTCCATTTCCATTTTAAACAGGTTCAGTAGATGACAGTGGTGTGGCGCTGTGGTGTCTGTCACTAAGTGGATCTATACAAATCAACAGCCACAACACCAAAGACAAAAGAATCCAGTAATTGTAAAACGGCCTGGCTCACATGGGGGCCACTTTTATAAAGGCAATAATTGATGTGCCGGCTTTAAAAGGCAACTCCACCTACAATTATCACCAACCGCGTTTTTGTCCCGTAGAGCTTTTGTTCCTGAGAGACTGCTTTGTAACCCACAATTATTTTATCCAATCTGCTTCTTCTAATCTCTGCTAAAACAAAACACTGTGTACTGCCTCCCAGATTTCCAATAAAACTGTTTTATTGTTGAAGGGTTCTTCTAAATGACACTAAAAACATTTTCTCACTTACCTTTTGTGGTATTTGCAGATTGTTTTGGTTTTATGTATTCCTGTTTGAAAATATCTGACTGATATTTCTGCCTCCATAAGATTAAAATAAATTATGGGATACTGTTTCTTTGTGGTGTTTACAGCATTGAAAAAGACCGCCAATTACTTTTCAGAAACAATAGCCCTGTTACTCTAAACAATCCTTAGACCCCCCTGTCAAAAGTTTGTTCGATTCAATTTTTTGCAAAGGTTGAGCCAGGCTAAACTTAGTCTAATTTCTGAAAATATTGTATTTATAATTTAGGCGAACCAAGCCTTTAAAGGAGACATATTATGCTAATTTTCAGATTCATACTTGTATTTTGGGTTTCTCCTAGAACATGTTTGATTGTATGCTTTATTGTTCATAAAACCTATTATTTTTCTCATACTGTCTGACTATACCTGTATTCACCATCTGTCGCCTGTCTCTTTAAGAGCCCAGTCTGCTCTGATTGGCTTGTAGAAAATATATGGAACACCTTTACAGAGCTAATTCTTAGACCATGGGTGGAAAATCTTAGATGGGGGAGCGGTATATTCTACTGAGCCTGCATGTGACACAGGAAAGGAAGCCAAATCGGAGTGGCTTGTTTTCTGATTAAGGCAGCCCACAAAACACTGACTGGGTTGTCTTTTTCACAGTTTGTGGGTTGGTAGGCACTCCAGAAAATGTCATGATATGTCCAATTTAAGCGAACTGCTCATTTTAAGAGAGGAGATGAGAAGCATAGATTGTTTTTGATAAGTGAAAGAGGGCTTACCTGCTCGTCGCTTCGGTGATAGTCGTTGTCCTCTTCTGGTTTCTCCTCTCCTGCCTCCTTATTGGCCGTCTCCTCCGATTTTGTGTCGCCTGTGCAGAAAACCAAAGGGAGGAAGAGCGGTGAGCTAGCAGATCTAAACATGCACATATACATGGTAAAAACAGAAACAAACTGGCCACAAACATGTCTTTAGTGTATAGTTCAAGGACACTACTTTGTCCCCGTTTATGTTGTAGTCAGTCCCACGACCAAGCAGCATGTTTCTCTCATCACACTCATCAAATTAAGTCAAGACATTTGAGCTTAATTGACGTCCATGGTGACCCTGCTGAAAACAAGACTTGACTCTCTGTAGTAACGGCCTGGGCCTGTTGGAGCGTAAAACTGCCTCCTGCAGAGTTCTATTCATAAGGAAATTGCATGTCTGAGGGTGTCAAAGCATTATTTATGCGACGCATCTGCTCTCTGTGCACATGTCTAATACAGGGCAACTTCTAACCAGAAAAAAACCTGGTCATTCTCCACACCAATTAGCCTACATGACGGCTGGCTTCAGCTCTACCTTAATAGTAATAGTGTGTCTGGTTTTGCTTTCTGTGCTTTTTTTTTTTTTTTATATCAAGAAAATGGAGACAGATATGGAAGGACGAGACAGAGAGCGAGAGCGAGAGCGAGAGAGAGAGAGAAAGAGAGAATCTCTGAGCATATGGTAAAATAGGAAGAAAGGGATATCTCACACTTTGTGCTACTGAAGGTAATGTGTTCAGAGTGCTGCAAGACAAGAAAGGTACTGTTAAATAATACACCACACAGAGCTTTTGGTTTGGAAATGGAAGAAGCCTGAATGATGCAGTACACCTCGAATCGACTAGATTAATGTAATTTATGTGAAAAGCTGAATGGAAAAATGATTTATCAAAGGGGAAATGATTTAAAAGAAAATAAGATTGTATATATTTTATAAAATCTGTTCCTCAATCTGAAAGTACCTTTCACTATTCCCTCCAGAGAGTAACAGTGTAAATGTTGAAGGTAGGCCTGTACTGTGCATTGCGATATTTTTTTCCCCTGCGATATATATTGCGATATGAAAAAAGAAAAAGTAATTTTTAAAAGATGACATAAATAGCTCTATTTGGAAATACATTATTCTTGACTACTGCGGTGATTTTGTAGAGGAGAGCATCTACATAGATGATAAAAATGAAAAAGGATCTTTTCTAATGTGAACCATTCTTTGTTGAACTTTAATGCTTCAAACACCAAAGCAAGTCAGCGCTGTGACTAACGTTACTCTTCTGAAGTGATTTTGGAGAGGGAAATTAGGTAGAAATACGCTGGTTGACTAGCATGACACCATTGTATTCATATAATAATCAATCCAGGCTAACGTGAAAGAGTGACTGCATGCTGCCTTCTCTAAATTCCAGGTTGTGGTCGACTAGCAGGGCCAGCTCGTTAGTTTGACAAACTGATCAGACCTGCGAGTCACGTGCACTAGCAACAAACTCTCTGTATCCAAGAACAATTAAATGAGTGTAAATGACGTTAGATCAGACACAGACTTCTGTATTAGATTAGTGTTACGTTTCCAGCGTCGCGGCTCCGAAGCGTAACATTAGTTGTGACAGACGGACCCCTTGTTTTTTTAGGCTAACTATATTAGCTTTAGCCTGGCTGGTAGCAGCTTTCTGCTCGTTTCTTTAGGCTTAATATATTAGCATTCGCAAATTTTTTCTACACACGGAGAGCCTCACTTCCCATAACAAACCCATAGAATAGAAAGCCTTTATTGTCATTATACACAAGTACACAGTACCTGTGCAATGAAATTGGAGCAATCCCTTTACAGTGTTGACACAAAAATATAAGAAATATAAGATAACAATATAAAATATCAAAAATATAAAGTCAAAAATATAAAGTGTAGGTAGTGCAGAGAAAGAAGAGAAGGGGGGGCTGGTGCACAGTCCTGGGTCCGGAATCAGACTAACGTCACATTCACACGTTACCCATATGGCTGCCTGTCTTAAACCTTACCTGTCATGTAAAAGGAGAACAGTGGAAGTTTACTTTTCTATCAAGCAGCAAAAAAAGGATTAACTCAACATTGCAACGTCCTGCAATGTGACTATCGCGCACATCGCGATGCCGATGCTAAAACACAATATCGTTCAGCCCTAGCTGAAGGATAGATAGTACACAAGAGCAGTACGTCTCCAG
Source organism: Percina caprodes (assembly GCA_013375575.1). Taxonomy (NCBI): domain Eukaryota; kingdom Metazoa; phylum Chordata; class Actinopteri; order Perciformes; family Percidae; genus Percina; species Percina caprodes. The sequence continues at coordinate 9,299,805 of JABXJD010000003.1, read as the reverse complement.
AGCTCAATCAGCCAACAGAAAAATCCACATCAGACACAAAACTATGTCCAGTCCACCAATCTGGTAGATTAAAGTGACACTGGGACCAACTATATACAGTATAAACCAAATTGCTTACAGGGCCAACGATGTTATTAATGTTGTTAAGGTCAACTTTAAACCAATGACATCTGCAGCAATCTTGTAGGATAAATGGTACATAAATGAAGTAATTGTGTTATGGGATTAAAAACTATACATTTTACACAGCTAGAATAAAATTGGAGAAACCTGACCAGTACAAGTGCACAACAGAGACTTCAGATGTGAAAGGTAATAGTGTAGCAGCTGTTCAGAGGAATGAAAGGCCACACCATTACTTGTTGTGATGCATCTGGGGCTGCAACTAACACTTATTATCATTAACAAATCATCTCAGAATTACTTTCTCGAATAACTGATGGGAAAAATGCTAATCAGAAATCGCACAGCCCCACTGCGGTGTACTTAAATAGCTTGTCTGAGAAACATGGCACAAGTCATAGATATTCAATGATATACAACAGAGAAATCACCAAACACGACATGATTATGTCCATGTGTGCAGAGCCCCGATGTAGTACAGCACCCTCACCGTGTCTGCATTCGTTTTACGACTATCTGGTCCTTTATCGATTAGTTGCTTAAGCTCTACATATTATCAAAAAGTACTAAAATCAATTAAGTCTTAGTATTTGAGTTTTCCACAGTGGTATGCAGAGCCGGCCCAATGCATAAGTGAACTAAGCGGCTGCTTAGGGCTCCGTAGCTACAAGCGCTTGAAAAGCCCCTCAAGGAAGCTAGTTAGGGTTAGGGTAAGAATGTCCTGGTAAGCCATTCAGAGGTAAAGTAAGGCAGAGTAGGGTGGGACATGCTTTTGCCATCCTGGGTTAAAAACACTCCTTTGCCTCGTATCTCAATATGCATTTCCTCAATGTTTACAACTTCGATGAGAGAATGAAACAGAACTATGCAGTCATGAAAAAGAAAAACATGACAGTAAATTGCTGGAACAGCAATCACAAGTTTATGTGTTAGCTTGCAGTGTATCTCTAGTCTGTCTGTCGGTCTGTGTGTGTCTTGCTTGCTTGAAGCCACTTCCAGTGTTGTTCTGTGACTTTGTGCATGACAGAAGTGAGTGTTATATATACAGTATATACACTGTATATATACACACACACATAGTATATATTAGTGCTGTCAAACGATTACAGTATTTAATCGCATTAATGCCATAGCTGATTAATTAATTTTTATCTATTCTAAATGCCCCTTGATTTCTTTTTGTCCCATTATTATTCTCATTTTAATGCTCTTATCAACATGGAAAAGTGGATGGGCTTGCTTTCTGCAAATGATTTTTTATTGAAAACAACTTTGGCATATAGTGTAGCGTTCACTTTCACACTAACATTCTCACCTGGAGCAAATAATCTCTCACACAGTTTAACACTGTCAATCAATAAAAGGGTGAAACAAATACTCTACGAGGGGGCGGAGAAGTTACATCAGCTGTGTGCTTGGCCATCAGGTGGTATTTCAGACTGGACGTGCTGCGATGATAGCTCAGTTCACAACGAACACACAAATGGAACCATTCAGCAACTTTATAAAAGGAAACTTTCCATCCAGAATCTTGTTGCCGTCCATTTCAGCATCTCGCGCTCGCCATCCACTCAAAACGTAACGTTACTACTCTTTGGCCGGCTCGCAAGCCCAAACAGCTGTGTGGCGTGCTTGTTGTTTTGTTTCCGGTCTAACTAGATCTGGTGTGGTGTTTTAGTTTTTCTAACGTTACTAGTTGTTGCAACAGCATGTGAAAAAACTACGAAGTTTTCTAGGCGAAAAAGAACGTTAATCTCGCGATTAAAAAGAAATTGACGCCGTTAAAAACACGTTTAACTGACAGCACTAATACATAGATTTTGTTGTCGGCTGCAATACTGTAATAGTATTGAATTTTTAGATATGAAACAGTTTTCAAAGTCAAAATTGCAGTGCTGTGACAAAATTGCTGTACCAATAGATATTGCTTTTCTGTAACCTTTAAAGACAAAGAAATTCAGTCTATACTTCCTGGATTTAGTGGATGTAATAACTTGGGTGTGTGTGTGTGTTTGTTTGGACAGTTTACTTCAGCTCAGGCTGTAGATGGAATTGCATTCACACCTCGGTGACCATTTTCCATTCGGGCCAACTGTCACCAATTCCACTGAGTATTACCAGGAGAGGTCTAGGCTTGCTTGTCTCCAGTCGGCCTCACTGATTGCTTATCATGAGGGGCTCCCTCTTATTGTCTCAACTTCAAAACAACCCCGGAGTATCTCAGTGACTCTAAACAGAGATGGAGACCCTGTTTGTGTTTTGAGGTAATGGAATGATTGCTCGAGTCTGGGGGATTTTAAGAGTTTCTATCTGTCTCACGCAGGGATCTGTAGCATACAATCAAATCACAAAGGGATGCAGAATAATAGCATCAAGTAAGACTACATTGGGAATAAGGTGGAGTAAACTAGCCGTGTGTGCGTTTGTGTGTGGGAGTTTATATTGCCATGAAAAAGAAAAGTGCACTCAGCAGACTCGTCAAAGCACCATGTCCCTGTATTTTCTTAGGTTAAGTGCTCAGAAAACCAGGTAATTTAGAGAAATTAGTCTGTTCTGTTTTTTGTTTTTTTTGCAGGTGTGAAGTAGTGCTGGGAAGAAAAGTCATTGTGTACGTACTTAAAAGCAAAGTGAATAGAGCTCAGACTTATGTGTGATGTTTCAAACGGTGTGATGTTATCTGTTAATGTCACAGTGCCATTATTGGCTGACTGACATATCTATGGTGCATACCATCTGTGTTTTTCTGTCCATTTGTAACATCTTAGGAACCTCTACCCACTCACTGCATCGGCTGTCAGACGGTGGGGGAAAAAACGCAGGTCTTTCCATTCAATTTGAACGTGGGTAGTGTGTTTAAGCTGCAGCAAGGGTTTGCCACAAGGGGGAAACGCAAAAAACGGGCCTTCGGCTAAGAGTTTGGTCCGACTCAACTTTTGGAGAAACTCAACCCTACGTCACGCTGTGGTGGCCAATCATGTTTTCGGCGATGAGACTTGTCAGTCGGTTTTAAGGGGTTGTGAGAATCCCGTACAGGAAACAGGAAACATCACTGCCTCTATCTCTGCCACAAGAAAGTGTTAAAACACAAAAAAAGCACTGAACTGTCAGTTTTAAAAGTCTCTTTTCTTTCCGTCTTCTTCCGTGAAGCTTCCTTCAAGTGGGGTCGGAAACGTTACCAACAGTAGTTGTGAAATATAAAGTCTACTTGTGCTGCATTGGGGGGGGATAAAGAACACAACACGTTGCATGTCCAACGCACAACCCTGCAGCAAATCACTGGATGGCTGTTTCCCTGTCTGAATGCAACTTAGGCCTTAAAGGTGCCTCTGAAAAGGCTCGTTTTCCCTTGTTCCCGGTTAACTAACAACAGAGAATGCATTCTCACTAAGCTTAAAGTAAGGTTGTTTGTTTTCTGTTGAAAAAAAAAAAAAAAAAAAAGTTGGCATTTCTCTGCACCGGAGTCTAACTCTGATAAATGTATTGGACTTAACATAAACAGCATTAATATTACTGCTCCTGAATACAGCTCTGGGGTATAGAAGTGCTGTGCTGTCCTGCGTGGTTAGCATTGTGCCAGAAGCAGATTTACTTAACTGCGCTGGTTAGAGAGGGCCCAGGAGAAGGTTTCTATTTCTGGGGGGTTCTGGTTGAATGAGACTTTAATCAGATGTAACGCAGTTCAGCCCGGCTGGCAGGGGCAACACTAACAGAGCGCCCACTGTAGTTAGTGTAGTGTGATCTCCGCTTTACCACTTTGCCATTCTTAAATAAGAGCTAATGAGGAGCATCCATTTTCTAAGACTGGAGAGTAAAGTGAGAAGTAAACAAGCCAGAGTCTGGTTATGTGTTCACTGCAAAAAGTTACTTTAAAACCCATGTAATCATGCTTGACATACAAACTGTCACTATGGCCTGTATGATTAAAAGGATGTCTTTGGCCTTTGGATTTGACAGACAGCATTGGTCACAAGATCTCCGTCAATTTTAACACGTCTGACAACAGGTTAGCAGCATTTCCAAATGTCTCCATTTTAGGGCCTCAGAAACACCAGAGTAGTGTGGACGCTAGGCAAAAACGTAGTTCCTTGTTTTCAAATGATAATGTAGTAGTGTGGATGTTGCATTACTCCCTGAATTATGAGGAGGAACTTTGTACTAAAGTGATGGTACCACATTAGCTTTAGCTTAACGTTGAAATATGTTATAGAACACCATGAACTACTGATGTTGATCGCCATTTTTTAGAGTGGACTGTAGGGTTGGCATGACAAGCAGGAGGGGTCAACTCCTGCCCCCTCCCTTCATAAAAATAAACTTTAATATGGGAATCCATGTCTTTGAAGGTTTATAGAGCATTTATTCAGCTGTAAGACTAAAATGCTGGTACTTTTATGAACCATGCAACATTAGTGTTGGTTATCTTAATCTCTTAGAGCGTTAGTGTTCAGACTTGAGTCAAATTATTCAGTCGGAACAGTGTCTTTAATCTACTGCTGCTGCTACTTTGATCCATCTACCATGATAAAACCAAAGAAATCCAGTGGTGTCTGAGTGGGTGGCATTATTGTTCTTGTGTGTAAAAAGTAAAAGTCTATATGTCTATCTATGTATATATGTCAAATATTTATGTCACGTCCAATGTTTTGTTTTTAGCACACTGAATGGAAATGCAATCAGGGCTTTTGGTTTCCATTTCTGTTGCCATAAGTGCAAATGATCCTTAAAATGTGTTTGTGTACAAACATGTATTTGTTTGTGTGTGTGTCTCCATGTATCACAGCTAAAACTGACTTCAAGCGACGAGGTACGGGAAGCTGGAGAGCAGTTCAACTTTTCATTTGAGCCTTAATTACTAAAATCAGAGAGGGGGATTAAGGCAGCGATTATGCCTGCCGGCATGACAGCCCTCTGGACACACATTTACGCCAGCCCTGGGAAGTGAGCTGATACAGAAAAGCCGTCATGCACAACAAGCGGCCCAGGGACTCCTCCTGATTGGTTAGACTGCATTTATTTCTACCGCTTAATGGCTCCCGCTGTTACTTGTGGTCTTCCTTCTAATGTGACTCATTACGAGTTGGGGGCTTCATTTCTTATATAGCAAGAAGCTCACGCTGCTGATGTGACAACGTTTCCTTGAAACAAGTGTTGGCAGATTTGTGCGTTTCTGCACATTTTACAGTGTTTGGTCCAAAATCTAAAAATGAGCCAGTTTTCCACAGGCACAGTTTGGCCCTCTTTAATCATGCCGAGCTGTGCCGAGCCATGTAAACATGCCTCTCAGACAACAGCTTTCTTTACCTTGCTGTGCCATCCTACACAAAACAATGTAACCTATTAAAAAATGGCATTGTTGTTTGAGTTGAATTGTGTTAAAATGTCTAGTCTCTGGTTTAAATTATTTCTATGAATCAAACCAAAGATCTGAGTGGTGTAAAGACTCCAGAGGATTAAGCTGATTAGAGTAAAATGTGCTCCTTGATGACTTTTAAAATGATTAACAAAAGTTTAAATATGTGAAGTCCAATTGTTTATTAAACAGACAAATGCTAATTCTTTTGAAAATCTTCCACACGTTCTTTCTTCTCAGCCAAGTTGACTCCCACTGATATTTGGAGGATAACACATAACTAATATCACATAATAAAAGGTAGATAACACTTTTGGGCATGCTGTGGCTCCCACGTCTGTTACATACCTTAAAGTCATGTTGGCGGAGGGGAAACATGAAAATTAAATCAAGCTACTGGAGCCACCATGGGCAGTTCAGGGATTCACACAGGAGCTGTCCGCACTGAGACAATTTGCATATTAACAAGACAGAGCAGAGACAAAATCTCTGCGAATCCTCTGGGTGTTTATGAAAGCAGCCGAAGGAGGGCGTGAGGACCGTACCATTGCGTTGATCTAGATGAGTCTTCATGTTGCAAAGCTCTCCTTTAATGTCTCCAGGCACCTCCATCCCCAACTTCTGGTAGAACTCCCGCTGCTTCTTTATCTCCGCTGTACAAGAGGGGGGAGACAGAGAGGAAAATTAGAGAGGACGGTGTTTTTCTCTTAACATCCTTGCTGTCACCGGGGGGGTCGAGGTCCAATGGTGTGCGTGCGTGCGTGCGTGCATGCGTTGTAACCTGCTTCATTAGGTCGTCCAAGCCCAGCAATGACATCAAGAATATTTTATTAAAATGTATTTGTTTTTTAGAGATGTCAAGCCATTTGTCAACACTAGTTCCTAGTTGGATCTCTTGTGGGTTGCATCATAAAGGGAGGCGATACACGACACTTACCCTCTTGAAGTCCCGGTACCAACTTGTAGACAATGTCTTGCATTGTTCTGTCATGGCTAAAAAGAACAAGAAATTGATTAGTTACCTTAATAGTTTATGAGAATTTTGCACCCAAAGACATAAACCCCACATCTGAAATATTAGAGATGGTATACTCTTGGTCCATCATTCTGAGGGTCCAGACCCCACCCAGGGGCCATGAGATGAATAACAGGATTGGAAAGCAGAAAATACATACATACAATATAGTTGTTGTTTTTGACATTCTTCTAATTTTTTGCCTTTTTTCTTGTAAATAACTTTATATGTAGATATATGATGGGGAAAAAAATGGTTAGAACCAGACATATCCAACTTGTAATGAGAGGCCGTAAACAGACAGAGCTTTGCTGTAACACGTCACAAAGGCCTACAGTACAACTCTGTGCACCAGAAAATCCTGTGTGATCAAAAGCAGAACATCTCAAACGGACTATGTATTGAGAGATGTCAAATGTGTTAAGACTGAACAATTTAAATGACACCTGCTCACAGAGGCCAGTGTGCAGCATATGCTCTGTCAGTCGGAGTGTTAAATAGCCTTTCCCTGCTCCTCAGTGCAGGTGACACAGGTGCACAGTGTGTGCTCCTGTCTGCCACCGCTATGCTGGTGCGTTTTGACAACCAGCCGTCGCAGCCAGCTAACGGACACGACATGGTGAGTGTGTTGTGGAGTAAAAACTCTGGGAAAAAACTAAAGTGGTGTGTGAGTCACTGTATCTGGGGGCCAGTATTAGCTGTTGAAGCTCGCGCCACAAAGCAGCAAAACAACGACCCCTGCTGGACAGAGCTGGTAGTATATTCACACAGCCAAGTTTGGAGATTTGAACACTGTTACGGAGATACAAATATGACACAGATACAGTACCAGTCAAAGGTTTGGGCACACTTTCCAATCCACCTGAATGAGAAAGTGTCCAAACCTTTGACTGGTACTGTATGCTCTGTTTAAATGTAGAGAAATCTTTAAGTATGTGGAACTCTGCTGGAGGGATAAACATTAATTTGTCTAAAAGATTTTTCCTTATTTGGGGTTTTGATCTTGGTGGTGGAGAGCACTGTCTAAATATGTATATAGGTATTACATACTGTATAGACATGTGTGAATGTATATTTTCACTACATAGTTTCAAAAAATGTGGTAGATTCTGTTAATTTGAGTTGAATTTAAGTTGAATTGGCCTATATGCTGTATGTTGTCGGTGTTCTTTCTTAAAATAATATTGAAAAGGAGATTTTATTCTAAATGACACTTCCTACATAATAAATACCCTACATAATAAAGGTTTAACAATAAAAGCAATGTAAAGGCGAGTATCTTTTAACAGCCGGGCAGTTCAGTTGTAAAGGTAACTTTAAACTGTAGTCCCTTTTAGGATTATAAAACAAGCAAAGTACACATTTTGTGTATATTCATCCCGCAGCAAAAAACAAGCAATTAATAAAAAAGAACTTACTCACGTTCCTCTCCATAAAGTATAGCAATGGCAATATGTGTGTTTACGAGTTAAAAGTATCCACAAAATGCCAAAATAAGTAAAATCACCTGTTTACTATGGGTGTGCAGGGACTATAAGGTTGTGATAAACAATATCTTAAGGTTTATGTTTTTTAAAATTGCCAGGCAAACAGAGTAATGCTTTGTGTGACTTTGTGGGGAAGTTGTATGTGTGTGAATTCAAAGGAAAAGCCACACTTGACAGTACAAGATGCTGGATTAGTTCTGCTGAGATAATTCTCTATGAAGAGGCGTCTGAGTGTGATTTTGAGTTTAATTTCAAACATCAACTTTGATTAATCTTCTTGATGAGCAGATGGGTTTTATCTGTCATCTGATGGGAGTTTTGCCTTCAAATCACTTGTGATGTTTCCCATCAACTCCAATTTCCTGAAAACAATGAGGCAGAAAAAAAAAACAAAAAAAAAAACAGCTGTGCTAAAAGCTAATGTGTTTGAAATGGAGCAATCTCTGCAAAACAATGAGACTGCAGACAGCGCAGTTCAGACGGTAATGACTAAATTACTAGTACATATTAAGTTTGTGTCACATTAACCAGACATTAATGCATGAGCGCTCAGAGGGGGCACGAACAACAACATCCCTCAGAGAAGAGGATTTAGTCTGGCAGAGGGAACTTCCCAAAAATAATAAGTACACAAACGTGACTTCAAAAATATTATACATTATATTATTTTTTTAACTTAATTTCAACCTTAAGAGAAAATAACTTCATGAAATTGTTTGAAGTCTCCAAACCAAATCTCCGAACCAGACTATCAGCTGTCGAGTTGCATTGTGGGTAACGTAGGCACCAGGTTTTGACATGGAAGTAGAATGTGTGGAATCAGTAAAATAACATTAACTAAAGCTGCAGACCCACAATCATCCATGAGACAATCCACAAAGATTTCATAGTCCTTTATTGTACTCATGTATTTATTAATAACTACATATATCATGTATTGCACTGTATGCTGTTCATATTTTCTAGTTGCGTTCATGTTCATGTGCCTATACACATACACAAAAATACAGACTACCCCCAGCAGAGTGACCACAGATGGTTTTTTCCTGCTGATGAGTGGAAAGAAAAAAAAGCACCACTAGCACTTTGTTCCTTGGTAGTTTATGGTTTACTGGCTGTGCACTGTTGATGCCCCCAGAGGCAGCGAGCAGCGTCCTGCACACTGATGGAGCACTGACAATGTGTGTGTGTGTGTGTGTGTGTGTGTGTATGTGTGTGTGTGTACGTACATACAGAATGGGTGCGCACTATAAGTTTGTGAGAGAGGAATGTAGAAAGAAAACTAGAGGAGAGGACTGTAGGTACCGAAGGAGAATGGAAGAGTACTGAAAGACAGCAACTTGCTGTACCTGTACGTGTGTGTGTGTGTGTGTGTGTACGTGGCCTGCGGCGGCTTCCTCACTCACCCGATGTACTGCAGTGGGTGGCTCTGATGAATAACAATCCTACATGTGGGGCATGTGTTGTTTTCCTCCAGATACTTCACAAGGCAGCTTCTACAGACTAGAGAGAGCGAGAGCGAGAGAGAGAGAGAGAGAGAGAGAGAGAGAGAGAGACACACACACACACACACACACGGGGTAGTTACTCTCCAAAGCTACAGGTGTGTTTCCAAATGACAAGTGCCTGTGGCTTAAACCATAATCCTGATTATGTACTCTGATCATAAATCACTCTTGGATTTGTTTGATATCACTTTCAGCTGCAAAGCAAGCTAACTTTACCAACAACGGCTCATAATTACAGCCTAACTGTGGCTGGCTGTTAGTTTATTAAAGACATATATCATCTCGCCAAATGTGCCGGCTGATCCGCAACACGAAAATGTCAATACAGACGTGCCAATCACATATTTGAGGTCATTTAGAAAGCGTGTCCCCGAACAGAGTTCTTCCACCAGAGAGGAAGTTTATTTGACACTGTGATCATATGTTGGTCACAGTGGTTTTAATTAAAAAAATGTTTTATCCTCCATCAAATTAATATCAAATCACAAATATCTGTACCGGCCTAAAAGGAAAACAGTATTGGTGGCGCTCTGCTTGGAGTGTTTTAAGAGTTGAATCTTATTCTACAGCTGCACCAGAAATTATAAAAGCACCAGCTGAATTATTAAACTGTAAATGTTGCCTGCTTGGATCTGTTTTCCCCTTTAGTCAATGTTTGCAATTCTCTGAATCAGGTGCAACACTCGTTTCATATTGCATTTAATAATATGGCTTATATGAATTTACTGTACACATACGCATCACTATACAACCACAGCCGGCTCCTGCATATCCATAAATATGTCAATCGTTTTTTCCTATCAACAAATTCATTATTTAGTCTAGAGCTCACAGTGACATGTTTAAATTGATATTCAATTTAATTCAATTCAATTTTTAAAATGAAAAGCGGAAAATCTTCCCATTTGAGAGGCTGGAACCAGGGAGGCAATGTGTCGGATTCTTTATTTTTATTTTTTTATTTTTTAAATCAGCTAATTTTCTGTCGATCAACTAACTGAAGAAACAAAGCAATAAGACTGTTAACGTGGCAATCCTGCAGAAAAAGATCCCCACACAGATATAATGGAAAACACAATGGTTTCCGTCTGACTTTTGATGATTAATCTAATATTAAAATGTAGGTTTCATCTATGGAAACCTTCACGTGCATAATACCAGACATATTTTGAGAAACAGCACTAGACACACACCTCCATCAAACCCATCTCCACCTGACTTTTTTTTTCTTTTTTAAAATCGCAGTCTCAGTTTTTATTGGAGTGTGTGTCTAAACAGCTGCAATGGTGACGTGATGTGAATCTCTTTGTCTCCGGTTCCTGATGGTGGAGGCCCTTTTTCTTTTCTTCTTCAGAGTGAGATGGAGAATCAAAGCCTCTCGTCTACACTCTGATGCTTACAGTGAGCAGAGCAGTTCCCATCTGTGGTGAAAGAGCTCTCTCTAGTGGCCAGACAATGTACTACACTGTCTGGGTTCATCTTACACATCTAATGTTTTTCACTACATGGTACCTGCTCGACTCTACTCGCCTTTTCTCGTTTTCCATTATGAAAAAAGGTCCCTTGTACCTGCTAACAGGTACTTTTTTAGCACCACCTCAGTCGAGGTTCCAAGCGAGCTGAGGCGATACCAAAAGGTGACGTGAAAACCTGCAGACTACTGATTGGTCAGAGAGAATCGTCACTAATCACTGCGTCATCATTGCTAGTGACAGACGGGGGTGTCCTGAACAAACCCGCCGTGTTTAAATAGTTTAGCCAGCAGTGTTTTTTTGCTGCCTCCAGCTTCTTTTGAAACTAAATGTGTCTTCAGGCTGCCGAGATATGCCGAGAATCAAAAGCAACACACCTTCGACGTTCTGTGTGTGTGTCGCGTTAGGTCACGGCAGTTTCCTGCTATGACGACCAGCCACGCTCGCCTCACGCATGAGGCGGTACTAATCTGCAATAGAAACAGGAGGACGGGGCACCACGGGCGAGTCGAGGCGAGCAGGTACCATTAATGGAAAAACGCCATAAATTCAAGTTGTTCTCACATACCCCTGCACGCCTTGGGAACAAGGTTTCCTGCTGTTTGGTTTTATGTATCTAACAATATGCAATTTGTCAATTTAACACACCGAATGGGGTGTGAATAGGGATTGATCTGCAAAGTTTTTCGCACTTTCAATAAACAAAAAAAAGGTTTTACTGCAATGGTTTCAACACAAGAGAGCGACTGATTGGTTCACACTCAAGTTTTGATTACATTACTCTTGTCGAAATCCACAGAACCCTTTCATTATTTTTGCAGTATTATTATTATTTCACAACAACCTCCAAATATCACCTTGGCTCAGATCTCATGTGAGCTGGGCACCGGAGGTTGCAGATGGGGTAATCAGGCTGAGACCTTGTTAATAACTTAGTGGCCTCCCTAGGTCTTATAAAAAGGCTATTTTGAGGCTACTTCCTTTTCACTTTTGCAGGCCGTAGAACACAAGCAAGCATATGATGCAGAGGGGGTTAATCTGTTGGGGCACTATGAAGGTTATGCTGCTGCACAACACACAATAAACACTATGGCTGAAAAATACACAAGGCCTTGCTGGTTGTACAGGACGTATCTGGCTGGATGGGTGAGAAATCAAAGGAAGCGCTGCCCTACAACATGTTTCACAAAAGGTAATGGAGAGTGCCAAAAAGCCCTCAGACGGTCTTCAGCTGTATTTTATAATGTATTTCATACACCTACCAGTGTTTTAGGCCCAGGTACTGTACTGGAGATTTACTCAAACTTAATTGTGCAAAACAAAACAAAAACACGTTAAAATATGTTGGAGCTCAATCTAAATTGTGACCTCCAAGTGAAATCCCTGGTTCAGTTCTATGAGAAAACTCGGAAAAAGTCATCCATGCTTTTATCACATCACACCTACGGTACACTAAGGCCCTTTTCAAAGCATGTTTCTTTGTCAGAAAAGCCTCCAAGTCTGAAGCAAAAATCTGGGGTGTCTAGTTCATTTCCTCTTTTTCTTACTTACTGGATGAAATTTAAAGACAAAGCATAGAAAAAGTTGAAGCACAGCAAGCTGACATAAAATGTTGCAGTAATATCCAACATAATATCGCAAATACACAATGAGTCCAACAGTTGAACAGGTTTCAAATAGTTGCTCACTAACCAAAACGGACAAACAAATTGGCTGCTGATTCAACTTTCTAAACACATTAAAACACTTTTAATTGTTAATTATGTTAATTTTTGAACTGCTACAACTAAGGCACAGTAAGCGTTTTATGTGAATTTCTCCCTACTTTGAAGAATATTGCATTCGTTTGTGGAAAATCAACAAAAAAGAAGCAATGAACTTGACTGAGAAAGGGTTTTGCATGATAAAACAAATATATAAATAGACTCTGTACACTCTACACTGTTGAGGATGTTTGTGCAACAATTAACAGATTTCATTAAATTCATCCAGTAAGAAAACACAAGGAGGACACTTTGAAGTAATTATGTGCAACTTGCATTTCTTCCAAGGTGTATTTTATTTAACTCTATATTGTGTTTTATGAAAGCAGCTTTTAGGTTTGAGAGGTTTTATGTAGCATGATAGTGAGGGCTTTGACTAGTTTGATTTTAACTGAAGATACAAACAGACAGGATTATCCAACTTTACCCCTGCTAATGATGTAGCACTGTGTGAGTGAGAGATGGCATCTCTTACCTTCCTAAGAGGGTTTAGGGCACCAGGTTCCAAAATTTAAAAATTATATTCATATATTACCCATGAGAGTGTTTTGTTTTAATGGGTGAGATTGCCAAACGATCAACAAAGAGATGAGGCCCTTCATAGCTTGTGGAGTCACAGAGCATACAGATTGAAAACAACTGCGCTAGAAGTCAAAAGACATAGCTGCATGGATCACAGAGGCATTACTCTGCCTCCAGGATTCTTCCCATAGGGGACAAATCCTAAAGGGAACACCCTCAGAGCCAAGAAAACCCCTTGGAGACAAACACAACCAGTGTGTCAAATAAACAAGAGAAACAAAAGGAGGAACAGCAGAAGTGAACATTGGAAACCACAAAGACAGACAGGAAGTGTGTGTGGAGGGGACCTACAGGTGTGTAAGCACTCGGTGACAGTGGTGGCGTCGATCAGGTAGCCATCACACAGACGACATGTGATGTGGGCGTTGATATGACACAGCTTTATCTTCCTCGTCAGCATGTCGGGGTTCTGCTGAAGAAGAGAAAAAAACAAAATTAGGGATTGCAGCTTAATGTAAACTAACACGACCTGACTGAACTACATCTGCTGCTGACAGAATGCAACACTGCAGACACTGAAAAGCATTATTTGTTATTATTTTCGGTTACATTGAATCATTATGAGCACATTAGGGCATCCGATTTATTGGTAACTGACAAATTGTGCACTGCTCCAAACATTTTTCTTCGAATTTCAGTGAAAACTACAATATCAAAACCATTTACACATTAAGACACAGTTATGTCTTTCTAGTCGGGGTAATTATAATAAATAAAAAAATAATAATTTGAACTAAACTACAAAAACTTCTAAGACTGAATGCACTTATTTTACAGGGAAACTGCGGCATTTAGGGCAAATAAAAATATCTAAAAACATTACCTACATGTTAACGAAGATGAATGCATAGACCGCTTTTACTGGCTCTGTTTGACATTGTTTTAGAGGAAAACCCTTAAGGGTCACAGACCCAATCTGTTATTAAACTGGGTGGCAGACTGCTCTGCGGGTGTCACGGCAATCCCTTCTCGCAGAGGTTTTAGGTTCAATCCCTGCGGCCGCTAATCTGTCCTACTAGTCTCTGGGCGACAGTGTGCTACTTCCTGCTCATTGTATGCTGTGCTACAATTATAGCTTAAAGGCTAAAGTGTAAATTGCATAACATCGCAGATGCTCAAATAAAAGAAGTTGTAAGCGTTTTTGAAAACACAGAATGCCAAAGACAGCAGACTGCAGCATGTGTGCAGAAGAGATATATAAAAGAAATCTCCAATTCGTGATGGTTTTAAATCTGGACCTAATTTAGCCTCAATAACCAGGGACATCATTAAGGATTTGTTCTTCTTTTTTACTGTGTAAGAAGTGAGAAAGCACACATAGGGCCCTATTTTAACCATCTAAGCGCACCGCGTGAAACGCATGGCACAGGTGCGTTTTGCGTACAAATCCACTTTTGCTAGTTTTACGGCAGAAAAGAAGGGTCCGTGCGCCGGGCGCATGGTTCAAAAAGGTTGTACTTAGTGTCTTCATTAATCATAGGTGTGTTGTGGGAGTAACATGCAATAAACCAATCAGAGTGTCATCTCCCAATCCCTTTAAAAGCCAGGCGCGTTTCTACATTGGCACACTACATTACTATTATGATGGCAGATTTACGCCGTAATCTTCTGCATGTGTGTGTGTGCTGCTGCGCGTCCCTGTGTGTGGGTAACAAGCATAGTGTGTGTGCGATGTGCATAAGCCTAGGCACATTTTACTAATTCACTGTTAAAATAACAATGAAATGCTGCATTACTGACTTCAGACCAGGTTTTTATTCGTCAATGGCACAATCACTTTATGCCTCGAGATAGCAATACGCCTAGACTGCACCTGAACACACCTCCCTGTAAGACCACCACGCCCATGGGGGCACAGATGCAGTTGCAGGTGCAGGTGCATTTGCTATTTAAACAACATGGGCGCTGGATAGGAAATTTACAACTGCGTCGGTCTTAAACTAGCAAAGACATGGGCGGGTGCAAGACAGGGCCCCTAATGTTATTGATAGCCGGCCAATATCCAACTTCAGATCACTTGCACCTGCAAGTTCAAAACTGTAGTTTCAGTTTAACCCGCGGCCTCTACAGAAACCCAACAGCTTCTGCCAGGTTGATATCTAAACCACCACCATGCAATGTTACAACTCAATGTTTCCTTTTATAGCTACGTGTTGCGTTTAACATTTGAGTGAGGTCAGTTAGTCATTGATAAGTGAGTCCCATGTTTTCTGATCAGTCACTGTATCACATTTTGGTAGATCTAAACAAAGCAGGGATTGCATGCACATTGGGAACATAATCGTTTTCCCAAAATTACAATTGCATTGAGGTTAATCAAAACACACAAAATACAATTCCTCCAAATACCTAGAACAATGCCTCCGAGTGAATAAGCCACTGATAATGACAACAAGGAACATTATGTTGGAGATTACTGCAGCATTTTATGTCAGCTTGCTGTGCTTCAATGTTTTCTAGGTTTCATCTTATTGTACCCAAGGATCTCATTAACTATTATTTCTGCTTTCCTGCCATCACCAGTCACTGTACCCCCCCCTGTTTTCATCTTCTGGTTGCATGTCTTTTCAAAGAAAGCTCTACTGCAGCACTAGTGCCACTGTGATGATGCCATTATAAACTCTGTGGTGCTTTTACTAGAATCAAAGACAAACTTTCGGGTATGGGTCCACTATCCCACTTCACTAAGACATAAATTATCTCCACAACATGTTGTGTGGTAGTACTTGTCATTAGGCAGGTAATATATAGGGTCATTTATTGTTTGGCTTTTTGTTTCTTTTAAATCACAGTGAAGACCAAGTGAGCCAAGATCAGCTGCACCACACAGAGTCTTCAATCCAACATGTAGCTGCATGATCACAGTCAGACAAGCAGGGCTGACAGGGAGCTCAGTTGGTGATTCATGCTTTAAAAAAAAAAAAAATGTAGGTGCTAGAGTTACATTTACAGAGTTACATCAGCCGGGGCTTGGTAGCGTTGCATGTCTCCCCTCCCTACTCATTTCCTAGTTGTCGTTCTATTCAATTCAATTTTATTTATAGTATCAATTCTTATTAGTTATCTCAAGACACTTTACAGATAGAGTAGGTCTAGACCAGATAGAGCAGGTCTAGACCACACTCCAGAATTTACAAGGACCCAACAGTTCTAGTAGTTCCCTCCAGAGCAAGCAACAGTGCGACAGTGGCGAGGAAAAACTTCCTTTTAGGCAGAAACCTCGGACAGACCCAGGCTCTTGGTTCTCCATAAAGAACATTAAATCAAGGAGAGGTTCACTTTTCCTTCAACAGATTTCCCACCATGGTCAGAAAGCACAAGGGAGGGAGACACTTTATTTTTCCCACCATCCCTCTAGAGTTGGTACTTGCTCCAAAGCTAATCCCCGTCACTCTCTCATTAGCTCTACCACACACTCCACACGCACACACATAACAGCTTAAACGGTCTACTAGCCTGTTGGCTCAGAAACATCCATCAATGGCCGCTAACAGCAAATATGGTCTCTGTGTCCTCATTTTAATTACTACCAATGTGATTTTGTTTGACTAATTAGTGCCCAGAAGTGGCTGCCAAAAGGTGATCCCACATCCCCCTCATGTTTTCAAACTCAACACCAGTTATTTCAACTGGGATCAGGTGGGATCATTTCCCCTAACTTATCAAAATCCCAGTTTTCTCTCCCCAATCTGGACGTTTTACAGTTGCAGTTGAGTGACTTGCTTTCAAATGTGTCAACCATGTTCTCTGCTCAGCATTGTAATCCAGGTAAACGTTGAGTTGTTAAAAACACAGATACACGCATCTATTCTGCAGATGTGTTTTGCAGTCAGTCGTAACCGTGTGCTCACAGCCTGGGTTTTGCCTCTCAGGTTATTTACAATGCTAAACACTTGGAACAACATACCCTTCTCTGTACGTCAATGTGCAATATTTTCAAAAAAGAACTGAAGATCAATCGGTCAGCTTCTCTCTGTAATAATCATCCTTTTGTGATGTCAAATAATTTTAATTATTTTTATTTTTTAAACGCTAGATACACTGATATAAAGTGTATCACCTAATTGATTTGTAAATATCTTCATATTTGATCCCAATTAATCTCAGGAAAGAGAACAAACAACAGAAATGCCCTAAAATGGTAAAAGGTAAAAATTAGTTAATCATGACTCTTATAATCCAAACCAAATTGCTATTGGGGTGGCAGTAGCTCAGTCCGTGGGGAGTTGAGTTGGGTATCGGAGGGTCACTGGTTCAAGTCCCCATATGGAGCAAAAAATACGGAGTGTGGATTGGTGGCTGGAGAGATGCCACTTCACCTCCTGGGCACTGCCAGGTGCTCTTGAGCAAGGCACCATACCCCCCCACCCGCTCGGGGCGCTGGTTCAGATGGCAGCCCCCCCACTGTCATCTCTCTATTAGTGCATGTATAGGTCTTGAGCATGTGTGTGTATTTCAGGCCTGTGTGTGATTTACTAACAAAGTGTGTAAATTGTAATTTCCCCACTGGGGACTAATAAACAAATTAAATCTTAAATCTTATTGACAGGTTAACTGACAGACTTTTTAATTAGGCAGATCCTACAGAGAATGTCTTCTTCAGTAATAACTTTTAAAATAACAAGAAATTCAAAGAGAATGCGGATTTTTTTAAAAGAAGTTTTCTTTTGATGAAAGTCGATGGTATCAGTTTGAGTGTAGAGAGGTGCCCTGAGGAGAGTGCTCGGCTGTCTGGCTCCACTCGTGGACTGACTCCTGAAATGCTCCCTGAGTCATATTTACATTAACGATCGCATACATTGATCTTATTTGATGTTTTTGTCTAGTCTCCCTACTCTAAAAAGACTGCATCTGTCTCCACCATCCGCCAAATCAACCAACAGTTTGCTTTCAGCATATTTGCCAGCTGCAGCAGCTCCCCAACCAGCACGCTTTAACAGTAGACTAACACGCAACAAATGTATTATATATTATTTTCAAGGTTTCTTGTGGAGAAAAAACACAATAATCAGAGGACCAGCTCACTGGCCTGAGTGTGTGACTGACTGACTAACTAACAGACTACAACAGAACAAAATCATCAGATATGAAATTACACCCAGCAGCTTCCACTCAGATAATGGCTGGTTTGGCTGGTGAGTTAGACACGGAGACAGCTGACATCCATCATTTAGAGGCTCCAGCCTGTTCTGAAATCCTTGCTGACTGCTAAAACAAGGAAAGTGTCTCAACTCTGAGACAGATGTGAACAAGATAAAAGACACTAGACAAACAGAGAGGGTATAATCGTTGTCTTTGCAGACAGACAAGAGGCTCCGATGTCAGCTTTTCAAGAACTGCCTCGTGACTTTTAACTGCCTTTTGTGAATTCATGAAGCCAATATGTCAGAGTTAGAGTTATCTGTCCATTATTCAATTAAGTTGATCAACATACATGTGTGAAAGGGCAACTCCGGCCCTTATTCTCTGGACATTGTCCGTCATGTGAAAAAACAGCTTAAGTCATTTTAAGCAATTTCTCAAGAGGAAATGCCAAATATTCCTTAGACCAGATTCACAATTGTGCAGATTGGCTTTTTTTGTTTGTCTTCTTTTGGGTTTTTAAAAAAAGGTAATTTGAAGATGTTCCCTTGGGCGTCAGGAAAGCTTAATGGAAATTTTTCACTATTTTCTGAGTTGCTACGCTAAATAGTTGACATTTGAGATACACATAAACAGGAAATTCTTTACTAATGCTTACTCCAACTTCTACTAACAGCCAAGCTCAACCATAAGCACCAAAAAGAAACTGTGTAAACACAATATTGACCCACGTTCATTAAATGTCTAAAAGGTGTCGGTAACTTATCTTTGGTAACTTTCGTTTCTGAGACTTAAGAAAACACAACAGGACCTCAGGTTTTTTTTTTATTTTTTATAAGAGACAAAAGGAAAGGGAAGTGTGATTCTTACCCCTAATACCGCCATGCGTCGACTGTGGATGGTGCAGCAGCCACGTCTCTTCCTGCGGTTGTGCAGCCGACAGTGTTAGCTCCTCATCATGAAGAGCCTCTCATTGGAGCCTATGGCAGAGAGAGAAAGCAAAGCTGTTAGAAGAGATCCGTTCTGAAGTCTCACTGTTGATGTTACAATCTGAAAACTGGGGCTCGGCAATAGCCAAACATAGTATTTTTGGAAAGAATACTACCTATAACCAGTTAAAGGAGTAGTTCAACGTTTCAGGAAATATGCTCATTTGCCATACCACCCTCATACCCGTCTGTTATATACTGTATAAAGCATTCACAGTCGTTTAGCTTAGCTACCCATAAAGACTGGACTAGCCAGCACACCCAAAACTTTCCAATTAACATATTAAATATAAACGATATTTCACTGTTTTACGATGATTAGGCACTGGGCTATTTTTTGACCGGGAACAGTTTCCCGGAAATAACTGAGACTCCAAGAAGTTAGTGGTCCTGGTCAAGAAATACCATGTTGCATAACACCTGGATAAAATGGCATGTCATTTTGACACTTTGGTTTTTGTACAAACAATTTTGTATAGTGGGTTAATTTAAGCACTTTGAAAGTGCTAATAGGTGGACTTTATTACTTTTGGGCAGAACCAGGCTTGTTGTCCCCGTTTCCAACCCATTTTCCTTAGTCCAAGTCTACTCGTCTAACTCCTGTGCTATGTGTCTGACTATTCCTTTTATTAAAACCTCTAAATTTGGTTTGCTTTTACTGGGCAACCAAAGCAAAAAAAAAGCTACCAACAGAGTCAAACTAAGATGGAAACTCCAAGGAATAAATACTTCACAGTACCACCCACACTGTTCGATTGACGAGCCAAATACCACAGCTATGAACGCTTGACAAGAGAGGACAAAAACAAAGAAAAGAAAAAAGAAAAAGTTGGTTGCCACACACAAGTTTGATACTATACAGAGCTCCTGAAAGTTGTGGTTATCCTCCACAGAGGGCAACAGATTTTAATCCTCCAGCCAGGCAGCAGTGACTCGTCCTGCCATCACTTTGTGAGTTTCATTCCTTAATTGTAGGAGTCCGACCACTCCTGTCACAATAGGAACAGGGAATGCCGTGGCCGGGTTAGCTCAGTTGGTAGAACAGGCGCACATATAGAGTTTTACTCCTCAACGCATCGGCCGCGGGTTCAACTCCGACCTGTAGCCCTTTGCTGCATGTCATTCCCCTTTCATATCTTCATCTATCCTATGGAAAAATAAAGGCCTAAAATGCACAAAAAAACAATCTTAGGAAAAGAAAATGCCTGGCAAACACCCACCACTCTCTCATCCGCCTCCAAACACAAATACGTACAGTTTAAATTAAAAGAAAAAGCTTTTAAGTCTCCGGTGACAACAGTAAGTCTGCCCGGCTACCTCTGTCTGCTCATCAGACCGTGAAATTAGCCCAGTTAGTTGACAGAGATGAAATGTGGCGGGGACTGAGGAGGCTGCTGAGGGGACACACACACACACACACACACACACACACACACACACACACACACACACACACACACACACACACACACACACACACACACACACACACACACACACACAGAGAGGCGCCACGCGCTGATGAGCCTCACGCAGATGTTATCCTTACATGACGCCCGGCGACTCCTCTGTGATGTAATGTTTTATTTGTGCCTTGCTGGGGTTGAGTTGAGGTCAAGTTCACACCGAGCAAAATTAAGGAATTTATTCAGACAGGTGTGGGAACATACAACTGTCTGCACTAACAACATAAAACACCAAGATGTTGAGGGATTAGAAAACAGATGTTGATATCTGCTATCAAGCAGTTACTTATACTTAAGAAGCTCAATATGTACCAAGGGCAGATGCCAAATGACAAAATAAAATACCTCATGAAGTAAGCAAAAAGGCATATTTTGACCAGGGCTGCATGATATGAGGGAACTATGCGATAATGTTGATGAATATCACACTATATTACTTGCAATAAATTGCACCACTGAAAAGAATGAGTTACATTATAAAGGGCAGTTTTTTTACTTTTATTTTGTTTTAACTAACACAAAAATTATTGCATCTCTCGCAATTTGTTGCACTTTTCCATTTTTTTGGAAAAATAGAGGAAAAGTGTTGGATGGAGGCAAATTCAGTCAAGTTCTTTCGCACCAAACTGGGAAAACTATTTATTTATGGAGCTAGCATTGTGACACAAAGTTGGAAGAACTACAGATTATTTTCTTCATGATCGATTAATCTCCAGATTCTTTTCTCGACTATACACTGAATTATTTTTTTGTTTATAAATATGGCAGAAAATAACAAACAAAAAAAGTTTTAAAATGGCTCATTGTATTCAACCAACAGTCCAAAACTGTAAGCCTTTGCTGTAGCATCAAGAACAGAACGTCCACATATTTTGACCATGTAGTGTACTTGGAGCTCTGGATCACAGTATGACTCTAAATAGAGCAAATATTATTATTGGGACAAAGTCAACTTTAAGCTCTGGTTTCTTTGTTATTTGGACAGTGACAAAATAAAAACACTTAATTCCAATTTTAAACAGTTCTATTAATTACTCTTCACCAAAACCGGTTGTGCCATTTGCATTCGCACTGGCCAAGTGGCCATAGGAACTGGTGGGAGGGGTAAGGGAGTGACACAAGCACGGCAACAGTCTTTATAGCGTCGTCACTTGATGAGATTTGATCCTTAGGTACTGAAATTTGGCATTGAATGACAAAGCATTTTTCGAAATTTGATGCTAAGGAGACAATTCTGTCGGTGACATAACAAGAGTAAAGGTTAGTGTTGACACCCTACAAAAATAAACAATCCACCTCTGAGTTCAGGTCAGAACTGAAGCTGCTGCATTCAGGGTCCTTTGAGAGTACCAGTTGTGTGAACCCCAGTAAAATGCATTAAAGTGCTCATGTTATGCTAATTCTAAGGTTCAGAAATGTATTAAGAGGTGGTACCAGAATAGGTTTATGAGGTTTCATTTTAAGAAAACACTATATTTTTGTTGCTGCCGCTCCTCTTTTCACCCTGTGTGTTGAGCTCTCCATTTAACTACAGAGTGAGTCAGTGCTGTTCCATCTTTGTTGGGAGTCGCACATGTCCAGTAGCTAGGTAGCACTGCTAGCTATTCATCTGCAGAGTATAAGGGCTAGCCACTCTAGCAGCTAGGCAAGCAATAATGTCTGTCATCCTTCACATCCACTTGTGAATATACTCCTCAAAGTATGTAATTGCTCTGCAAGCAGAAGCTTGTTTACACTCCTCATTTGGTAAAATCACTGAGGTCCCCATTACTGTGTTCATTGCTCACATGCTTTCTGTTTCTGTTATGTATTCAAGTAGAAATTCCTCTTGGTGGCAGCAGTACAGTGACATATAAACCGACAAAGAAGTAGCCCTACAGTTACCTAGAGTTTCACTGATATTGATACTCTGTTTTTCTCTAAGAACAACTAAACATTTAAAAGAGACAAGCAGTACATTTACATGCACAGCAGTAACCGGTTAAGTGAATAACCGGGTTAAGCCCGTTCTCCCTGTATACATGAGCTGGGGAGAATTGGGAGAATGGCTGCTTTTTCTTCCAGTTGACCTATGTCAATATTACACAGACCGATCACTAAATCTGTAAAATTTAACTTAATGTTTAACTTACACATTATAATTTCAGTGACCGACAGCACAATATTCCCCCCAGATGACTGACCCCTTGTTCGGCTCAATAGGACGTTATCTGTAACTAGTGACGGGTGGAATTAGCAAGGTGACTTTGCCCGGTCCCTCCACTTATTTGTCGAGACACCGAGTTGAGAGCCCCGGGATGGACAGTCGGTTTAGCCATCTCCAGCTGCTGCCTCAGCAGGGAGTACAACAGAAGCTTAAACCAATCATAGCCCGGTTAAGGTGTAAAAGTGCAGGGCTACTCCGGTTACTAAAAGGAGTCCTCTTCCCTGTTAACCCGGTTACTAGAACTCCGACTTTAACGGGGGTAAGGGGTTTCCATGACGTTTGAAAAAAAATCAGGGTATGACCTTAATCCGAATATAATCTTTTTTTAAAACTGCATGTAATGATTATTTGATTATGACAATGCACATTAATCAACATCTCTGTAAATGTCCCAGTGTTAGCCGGTCGGCTGTAGCGTTTATGGTTGGAAGAACCCGGAGGAAACCCCCGCAAACACGGGGAGAACATACAAACTCCACATAGAAAGGACCGGAAAAACCTGGATTCAAACCCAGAATCTTCTTGCTGTGAAGCACAAGTGCTAACCACTGAGCCACCGTGCCACTGAGCCATTTAAGCTGTAAAATAACTTAATAACTTAAAAAGTCTTAACGTGAATTCAACATAATATTAGCACAATTAAACCCCCACTGCTAACTGGCACGTAGGTGGGGTAGTCACTAAGGCCATCCACATACACAGTTCATCCTAAGGATTCACTCTGCCACATGTATGCTTAAACATGATATATAAAACAAAATTATTAGGCTATTTGAATAGCTTAGTATTTTATGAAAAAATGTATGTACAAACGCTTTACGCTGCCCTACACGTTATTGTAGGCCCAGTATGCAACTCTATTTTATACAATATTAGAAGTCCCTGTTCCGTCTCTCTTTCAGTTAAGGGGTCCATAGCTTAACCCTTGGGTTGTCTTCCCGTCAACCATGAAACACTATTATCGCTTTTTTTCCGACATTTGTCACTTTTTGTGAGGGTGCTTTTTTTGAGGGTGCTTTTTTTGATGTTTTTTTTCCAGTTATTTGATATTTCTAATGTTGACATTTTCAGCGCTTATTTCGAAGGCACATTTTTTGGGATTCAAAAAACTGAAAGCAGGTCAAATTTGACCCTGAGGACAACGTGAATGTAACAAAACATTAAAGACAAAGGTGACATCTTAAAGTCTTGTTTTATCCTAAACCACCCAAAGAACATCAGTAGAAGGCTGAAGAAACCAGTGAATATTCACGTCTGAGAACTTGCTTTAAAAATGACTCAAAACAATGAATTGATTATTAAAATTGTTGTTGTTATTTTCTGTCCGTCTGCCAATTAACTGACATATTATTGCAGCTCTACAAACAAGTATATCTGCAAGAAAATCAGACAAATAATCGAAAAAAAATCAGCTTACATCAAGATGTCATATTTGGTACTATTAAGAGCTCCAGAAGACTCTCTGATATTCAGTCACAACATCAGATGAAAGTGAAGGTATCTGATGCTGCTAATGTTAACCCTCCTGTTGTCCTCGGATCAAATTTGACCCCTTTAAAAAAAATTATATCTGAAATATGGGTTTCTTTTTAACCAAATTACCACAAAAAATGGATTGGATTCCATACAACGCTCTTTGCAAATACAATTGATCACTTTCATTCCTGACAAAACTCATCTGTACGTTCCTCTTATCTTAACTATTAGTCAAAATAATTCATAATTTCTTTTTTTAAATCAAATATTAGGCATAAGTCTATATAAATGAGGGTTATTGACCATGACTTCCAAAAAGTAGTGTAAAATTTGTGGTAGTAAGTTGGTGTTAGTGAAAACTTAAAAAAAGTCCGAAAAAAGGATGAACATTTAAAAAAAAATGTCAGTTTTTGACCAGGGAGGACAACAAGGGTTAACTGTAACCGCAGTGATTCACGATCATACTGTGTGTTCATCATCAAGCATCCTCCCACTGAAACCTTTCCCACAAACCCACTGACAAACTCTGCGTTCACACCACCGGCACGTTCAGAAACCAGCTGCTCTGGTTTTATCAATCATGTTTGATGGCAACAAGAATAACAATTATCATCACAGCTGCCTACTTCCTTGTGTATTGGATCCTGAACTCGGTTCATATTTTAGCTGACCAATTGAAATTAGAAGGTTTCAAGGCAACACTTTAAAAAAAAAAAAAAAAGCTTACTCTTCCTCATGTATTGGGTGCTTTGATGGTATTTTAGGCTCAAACAGACGTGCACGTGGTTTGCTTTATTGACTGTATCACTTGCTCACCCTCTAAAAAGGCCCTGACACACCAAGCAGACGGTCAAGAACTAGTGGCGACGAAGGCCGGCTGTGCCATCGCCTCATCTCGCCTTTGTCTTTGGAAAAAAATAAATAAAAAAAATGCACTTGAACAGACCGCAAATACCACAGCCGACGGGCAACTACCAACCACACCTGAGAGAGGAAATTACTCCGGACATAACCCTTGCATTTACAGCATTACAAACTAGATGTAAGCGGTACATACCACACTATTTTTATTATATTACATATGCTGTATGCATGTTTTGTTATGCAGTGTTCGGTAAATACATGTGGCTGTTCACCTGATGGTGTTTCCCTTCCAGCAGCTTAATAACAATTTATACTGTTTATTGATCCCAGTGGGAAAATTACAATTTACACTCTGTTTTGTTAGTAATCAATACACACACATGCTCAGGACCTATTCATGCACAAATAGAGCGATGTCAGAGTAAGTGGGCTACCAGTGCCCTGAGCAGTTGGGGGTACGATGCCTTGCTCAAGAACACCTAGCAGTGCCCAGGTGAAGTGGCATCTCTCCAGATACCAATCCACACTCAGTACTTTTGGTCTGTACGGTGACTTGAACCAGCGACCCACCAGTTCCCACACCAACTCCCTACGGACTGAGCTACTGCCACCCCAGTAGGCTTAATGAGGAGGAGCAGTTGAACTAAATCAGATTTCTAGCAGAATAAAACAACAACTACAATAACCCCCCCACAATAGGCTGAAGAGGATAACAGATATTACTGGTGAGTGATTCACTACAATTTTGTCCCGACTTTATCAATGTCAAAATCTATTTATTTTTTAAATCCAATTGAACTGAAATTGGTTTCTAGTTGTCACTTTTACGTGATTATTCTGCGGTCACTGCCAAATTGTTGAGACTGTGGCTCCAATCCACTGCTTAATAATGGCCGCTTGTAAGGCTGGTGAATGGAAAATTGGTGTACCAGTCACTAAGGATAAGAGGATCAGCTAAATGCATTGAATGTGAAACGTTTTGAGGGTAGATTTCCTTTTTGGTGCCCTTACGTAACAAAGTGAAAGCAGAGCAGAGTCTAGCTGCCTCTCAGAGGAGCACACGTAGCAGCGCAGGTTTCAGTGGTCGAACTGTTTCAGAGTCAGAGGTCACTTGCCCTTTTTGATCCCTTAGAAGTGCAAACTGAGCATGTCAAATGGCATTTCACAGTCTGCCAAGCACATTTTAATACCTGAAATTAATACATTTTGTGCTATAAGTTCAACTGTCAGTTTTGATTTTTGAAAGTGCTAAATAAAAAAAATAAAAAATAAATAAAATGTACGCATGTCCCAGATGGTGAACTGTGCAACTATGAATGGGAAACAAATTCACATATTCAGTGCAGAGAAAGCTTTCCATCCTTCAGCCAAAGCTCTGATGCAATGCTAAATATTTACTGTTATTATGATGAGGGATCTATTTTATTCACATAAGGACATGTGCTCCAAAAGCAATGTTTAAAATGCCAAATTTAGTTAAACAACAGTACACAATATGCAGCATTTCAGTGTCCCAGGCTGAACACGGGTTGCAACAACCTAAGCCATCAAATAAAAGCCCAGAATACGTGAGATCAGTAGCAGGAACCATATTTTTGCCAATAGGCTAGAGACTCTAGTAAATACCATAACTACTATGTCCAGATCAGCTTTTTATGAAAATATTTCATATCTGCCGATACTGAGTCCCGATACAATATTTGATCAGATAATAGAGCTGCACATTGTTTTTTTCTGCTTACAGAAATAACTAAGTAAACAAAGTAACTGAAATATCTCTTAAACTTAGATTAACTGTAACTGTCTTATGTGTGATGGGAGAGTGAAAACTGCATTCCTGGTGATGAGAGAAAGTTGCTCTGCATACTAAAGTTAACTTGTGTTACTGTGCCAGTAAACAACTTTTGAGATATAATATTTACATATAATCCCCAAGAGTGCTGGTATGGATGGATTATCTGCAACAAGTGGTAAATAAGCCACAGGTGTAATAGAGGAGAAGACAAAAACAGAACAAAGAAATTTAAATATTATTTGGCGCTGCAGTCTTGACTACATGACCTTTCATCTCTTTCCTTAGCTCCCTCAGGATAAAATTTAAGCTACATTTTTGTTGCCCCACTTCCAACAACGTCTCACACTCATAGCATTTGTTTACATATTTAAATACTGATATCAGAGTCTATAGTTTGGTGCTGTGACAAACAAGGAATGCACTCAAAGCTGCATGGCTTCCGGGTGGCAGCAGTATTTACTATGAACCACTAATAGAACGTAAGTCATTCTCCTTGACCAATGCCAAAACACGGATAGAAGTCCTCTGGATACAGCCAAGTCTGGAGATTAACAACATTTGCAGTCAATCATAAGCTGCACAACTGTCTCAGTAGCTGATAAGTACACACACACTTTGGCATCACAAAGAGCCCCTGTTGGCCTGCCTGTGGGTATTGGAGTGTTTGGCCTCGGTATAAATTGGCTGCCAGCTGGAGCGACGGACACTGAAGGCCTGCATCAGTGGACGGAGCCAGGAGGAGAGGTCTCTACTTGTTCTGGGAGCTTTGGCTTCGCTTCAACACACACACACACACACACACACACACACACACACACACACACACACACACACACACACACACACACACACACACACACACACACACACACACACACACACACACACACACACACACACACACACACACACACACACACACACACACACACACACACACACACACACACACACACACACACACACACACACACACACACACACACACACACACACACACACACACACACACACACACACACACACACACACACACACACACACACACAGGTATTGTCTCCTCTTAATTCTGTTTGATGGCCCTCAATCCTCCAGCTAGTATTCAATGCCTGGGGAAATAAGGCAGACAATAGACGCCATCCAAAGAGAAGCGGACTGCTGCCGGCCAGGAGGGCGTACAAGCTGCCAAGAAGCAGAAACACTTGAATAGTTAAGCTTTGAGTTTAGGTTGTGAAGGCCAGGAGTAAAGTTAGTGATGCTAACGTGTAATACGCCTCGCAGGTCACACACACCAACACGTAGAGAACAGACCCAAAAAACTGAACAGCAGTGCCAAGTGTCAAAATCCTCCTGCTGGGGACTGAGGTAACATTGTTGCCCAATGGCAACTTCAGCAAACAAACAAAAAAAAATAAAAGGAAAATTTCAAAAACACTGTACCAACACTGAACACTTTTCAAAAAGGCAACAGGTTGCAACAAGCTATAAAACTAAAAAGCAATTCTGATGCTATGAAATTTAAAATAGCAAAAATACATAGAATAATACAAATAAAACGTATGCATTAGAAGTGTGTAAATTATTTTCACCTTGTCTATATTTAAAAGTTCAAAGCACCAAACATTTATCATTCCAGTAATCGGCATTTCTGGGTGATGGAGTTGAATGTGCGTTTGCATGTTAGACACGTTTCCATTCACATAAACTACAACGGTGGAGCAACGGCTACACACCGCCCTTGTCTTACACAAAAACTGTCTCCCAGAGGCAGACAAGGGACGCAAAGATTCAGCCATCTGATCACACGCCCCAGATCAGCAAAGTCAACCCACCAGACAAAAACTTGTATTTTAATGGAAAGTTTGGTCTACACTCACTCACTTTGCCAGGTAACCTGGAAGCAATTATATATGTGACCAAAATGTATTACGTCGGAATCCACCAGTCACGCAGATTTTTTTATACCCGTTAACTTCCATTGTAGCTTTTTTCGCCGCTGCCGCCTGCAGCGATCTTGCTTACTACTGGACCAATGTCAAAGATTATTGTTCCCATCAGTCACTTAGATACAAAAATATGGGAAAATAGGGGCCTGGTTGAAATAAAAAAAAGAAACGGTAGTTACACTTTAGGTGCATTTTAATGAGGGAAGTTCTTTGGGAAGAACACTGGTTGCAAAAACAATTCATTGGAAACTCTAAAAACAACCATCTATGAAGGCCAGGATGATCATCTTATTGATCTTTTAGGACCTGATGCCCTCTGATGAGAGAGCAAGCAAAACAACCAGCACACAGAACGTGAAGATCCTGTTTACTTACATGCAGTACCTTAAATGATTTCCACAAATTCAATACAGTGAGAGATTAGACAGAAAGAAAGAAAAAACAAAACAGATTCAGTGTGCTTATCTCTGGTAAAACATGGTATGTGCTGCTTGAAGTAGGATGAAACCCATTAACAGCTGTGTGTCTGTGCCATGTGTGGAGACAAAACAACACAACTAACTGGGTGCACCAGTGGAGGTTTTCATCATGTATACCAGTTTTAGTCATGTGCAGCTCAAGATGGAATTAGCAAACTGATCCTGGAGGGGAAATTGGGTAAATAACATCGGCACTCTGTGGATTAGTGGTTTCTTTATGTTACTAGCTCCATGGGTAGAAGACAGCACTCATGCTAAAAGGGTTGGGGATTCCCACTGGAACCCCTAGTACAACACACTCATCATGACACTGTAAGGAGCTTTGGATATACGTTTCCTCTAAACAGCATATGCTATTAGCAGCGCCAAATGGGCTCGTTATCCAGCTCCTTCAAGTTATCAAACACAGGCGCTATTATAGAGCACGTTGTGGTCCTACTGTGCAGACAGAGAAGGACACAAACAGAGCCAATTTGAAAGATATCAAACAGTCTTAACACCCAGAGGATCAGGACACATTGGCCAACCCCGGCGGCAGCAAGACTAAAAACAGATCAGCTTCAAATGACGAACAGAGGCTCTGAAGAAACATGTTGTGCCCTTCTCCATTTCTCTCTCTCTCCCCCCCCCATCTGCTTAAGAAATACATCCTGACAGTTACATTTCGTCTGATTCAAAATGACAAGACTCCACTTTATTTATTCAGATATTTCACCAGGATACCAAGGAAAATCTGGCTCTTCAGCTGCTAAACACTCCTATGTTCACCAGTGTGTCTGCCTGCTGTTTGTTGCTAAGCAGGTAGTGCTTTTAAAGCAATTAATCTGAAATCAGCTGCCTGCTGAGTAGAGCTGGGCAAGGTATCAAATTTTATATGAATATTGTGAAATGAGACTAGATATTGTCTTAGATTTTGGATATAGTGATATTGTAATATGGCATAATTGTTGTCTTTTCCTGATTTTAAAGGCTGCATTACAGTAAAGTGATGTAATTTTCTTAACTTACCAGACTGTTGTATTCGTTCTATTATTTGCCTTTACCCACTTAGTCATTATGTCCACATTGCTGATGATTATTTATCAAAAATGTCATTGTGTAAATATTTTGTGAAAGCACCAATAGTCAACATTACAATAAAGTTGCGGCATCGATACATGTATTTGTCTACAAATATCGTTATTTGATTTTCTCCATGTCGCCCAGCCCTACTGCTGAGGCTAAAACGACACTATCAGAGCACTCAGAGTGAACCAAAACAGGAAGGTTAAGGACCGGACAGCTAAAAAAAATGTACAGTTCCTTAAACTCACTTTAAAGCTGGGGCCGGCCGAGTCAGGTGATAATTCTCTGCAGGTTTGTCTTTATGAGCAACTCCTTTCCCATTATTACTACTCATTATTACTCTTCCTTTTGTTTTGATTTCAGTGACATCCTCAGTGCTTGTAGCTGTGTTGTTTCTGCGGTGCCCGTGAAAAGATATCAGCGGTCAATTTAACTGAGAGTACAATTTGTACAATTATTTCCTTCAACACATGATTACTCTTCATATGCTAAGGGACTGGGTTGTTATTCTCTTGGTAAAGATGATAACAACATGATAGGAGTTTACACAGCAAATCAAAGGGCTCATACATCGACACTGTTAAACATTAACAAGTGATAGAAAAGACCCTGTTTCTTTATGAATACAGAATGTTGAGGATCCATTTGTTAGGTTTTCAAAGGGTAGACATGTTCATCATTACGGTTCACACACAGTCCTGTTAACCTCTTGATAAGAGCAGGGCCCTTGATCAGCCACACATCTTAGCCACAGCCCTTCCTAGCTGATAACCTGTCCTCAAACTAGAACGGCCCTTGGGTTTAGAGGTCTGGGACGCACTCTGGCGATTCTCTGCAGGGTTGTGCGGCGGCGTGGGAGTGTCATTTAAACGGCCCATTTGACTTCCTGTTGTGTACTTTAACCCCTCAATGTAGCACAAGTATACTTTATATTTTTACAATTATTGTTTTCCATCAGAGCGTTTTTATTTTTTATTACACCAGATTATGTGTGAATACGGCCTTATGATGCAGTTTTTGCTGTGAGAAGGGGAAAACTCCCAGAAACCTGGAAGATTAACACTGGTTGGCTTCATTAATAATCAATGGTCAATTTGGCATGAATGCAATCCACCGGACAGTACTGATACCAACAAGAAGTACATTTTAGTTAAGTAATTAAATAGGCCCTGCCTACTGCTGATTACTTCTCGAGTAAAGAAATAAGAGGATTTCAAGTTAAGCAGATGTAAAAGTTATAATTATTATTATAGAAATTCTGTGTTGGCAAGGGAACTGTACATTTTCTTTCACAAGTCTTACACAATTGAATCAAACTGTCAAGATATCACAGCTTTGGGCACTTTGGTAGCTCACCTGGTAGAGCAAGCGCCCATGTATAGTTTTACTCCTCAAAGCAGCGTCCGCAGGTTTGACTCTGCCCTGCGGCCCTTTGCTGCCTGTCAATCCCCACTCTCGCTCTCCCCTTTCATGTCTTCAGCTGTCCTATTTAAATAAAGGCCTATTAAAAAAATAAATAAAAACTCACCACAGCTCTTTCCCAAAATACAAGGCTGTGTAATCCTTCAGAATATTTACCGTCACAGATATCAAGGCAGAGAGATTAAACTGCACATTTAAAGTACTCTACTAGCACGCAGTGTGAAAATTATTTTGAATTTCCTGTGTTACACTTCAGTGTTTATTTTGGATGAGTTGATACCAGTAACTAAAAAGCTGCTTGAAAAACATAAATGAACCTGAGGCAACAACATCGCTGACGTCGAGACAACCGAATGTGACGAGTGGACAATATAAAAGGCTGTCAGAGGACTGAATGAGTCTGCTGTTTCCCCAAAGAAATGTCAAATACCCCCTTTCTTCTTTCAAGTCTGAGCAGTAAGCCCGGCTTTGGTGCAACAGTGTAATCCTGGCTACATGTTGTCACGATGCAAAGCTTTTCTATTCCAGATAATCATCCTCGGGACCACCAGCAGCCGGTCAAATGTTGCTTTATTTTGGCAGTGGCTGGTGCAATATCCACATGTTGTTCACCGGTCCCACCATCGGTAACCAACGGGTCTCTTTTTTGTTGTGGCAGATATGGATGCACTGGCAACTATTAAGAGGTGAATAAATATATGCAACCTTGACAGCATGGAAGTACATTTCAGATAATGTACTTGTGTACGCATTACTATAAAAGACAAAATATGGATGATAATATAACCACAAATGTTTTGTAACTGCAAAAATCAGTGTGTAATTTTTCTATTAAAAAAGGTCACATGACATGAAGAATTCACTTTATGGGAGTTTTTTTTAACATTAATATGCGTTCTCCCCGCCTGCCTATGCTCCCCCAGTGGCTAGAAATGGTGATAGGTGTAAACCGAGCCCTGGGTATCCTGCTTTGCCTTTGAGAAAAAGGCAGAGCAGGAAAATGAAAGGTCCGATGGGCCGATATGGAATCTTGCTCCTTATGAGGTCATAAGGGGCAAGATTACCTCTCCTTTATTTGCTTTGGCCGCCCAGAGAATTTGGCCCACCCATGAGAGAAAGACACCATGGCTTTCAAACAAGCAAAGTGGCAGTTGGTCAATGCCACAACCCCAGCCTCCACCTTGCCCCCCCCCTCCCCTTCTCCTTAATAGCTACAGACTCAGAAATGGCACATCCTAAGGGAAAGCTCATTGTGGGACTGGCTCTAGTGGCTGTAATTCTGCACCAAGGCTTAATTTTGGGAAAGAGACTATATTAGGGGACCACTAAGGTCTATATAAAATCATCCAAAAAGTCAACAGACCTTTAAAAAAAATAAACTACTGCGTTCTGAATAATACACAACCATAATTTACATATCATTTGTGAAAACCCATTTACAGGTCTTATACAAAATGAAACAAAGGCTTGGATTAGAGTTTGATTTTGCTTGTAATGTGAGGCCTATTGTAATGGCTCTGACTAAAGTAGTAGACAGCGTGACTTTGGCTGTGCCTTTGCCCGTCCCACACAGTTTTTTGAGATCTAAGACAAGAATCTTAGAGTCTGCAAAACATTCACGCTCACAGCTGTTGGAGAGGTTTCACAGAGCTCCAGGACACTGTCAACAGTTTTGCAAACATTTTTCATTACATCAGACGAAAACAAGATGCACTTGTAGTTGTAGCTCCATGGAGACAAGCCTGTGATGTGAGCAGTATCCAATGAGAGAGCAATAAGAAAACCGGAACGCATAGGAGGAGTGAGGCAGTGCACCAGTCTGCAAATGTCTTAAATAGTTGTTCATTTTGTGCACCCCCTCGACAACAGACTTGGACTAGGGATGTCACAATACCAAAAATATAGTAGTTGGTACCATTACCACCAAAAGTACAAAGTACTCCATACCAAAGCCAATAACACGTTGTGTAATAAAACAAACCTAAACATTAATTCCTTTAACATTTGAGGGGGGAGGGGGCGCTCCGTTTCTGTGATGGTGGGTGTTCTTCTTCTTAAGAAATTAGTGACAGACTAGAGCGCTTGTAGGCGTATACAGCCTCCGTCAGGTCCGGAACAAGTGCATCCCCCGGTACCTAGGGTACTTTAGAACAAGTACTGTCACGTTTTTACAATTTTGATACTGACTTGGTACCGAAATGCCGGTTCTCGGGAAATCCCTACCTGGGACAATGAATCTTTAGTTGTTTGAAATGTTATAAATATAATGCTCATTAAAGGCTCGGGGAAAACAAGTAGAGGCGCTACATCACTCAGCAAAGGCCACATATCTAGTCAGCGAGGTGATTTTTAACTGTCTAGTAACTAAATTAATAAAGATCAGCACAGCAGTTGGTTGACAGCTCGATCACATGGTCTATCTGCTTCGCTACTAGCAGTTCATCAGAGCCGTATGTTACAATGTGGGGAAAGTTTTTAGGAAAGGTATTGACAAAGCTTAATCAATGAGAAAAAAAATCTCACTGCTGCACTGCAGGTCAGACACCAGGCTATCGGCAGCTGGACACGTTTTTACCCAATAAAGATCAGAGTAGTGGGACCAGTGGGCCAGGGAGAGGGGGCTTGGCTATAAGTGAAGTGTCCTTATTTAGGACAAGTGCATAAGCAGCACGGTATTGAACATGCAGGGTTTTTCCTTACTCAGAATGGGCCGTTGCAGGGATGACTATGCACAGCTGGAAGCATTGCGTACAGCAAAAGGTAATGAGTCTGTATTACCTTATTTGACAGAAGTCTATATGCATTTCCCTGGCATTTCTGACAATTTAAAATACAAAAATGTCTATTGTAATGCTTTAGTAAATGAACCCCCCAGTCAACAAAACTGCTTAATAAATGGTAATAAACCACCGTTAAAATCACCGGGAGCCAACACAGCCTAAACACTGAACTGAGATAAGTGCTCCAATTTAAATTTATGTTCTGTTTTTCAGCTATTTTAAGGATTTTAAGTGTTATTTTTGCTCTCAATTCTTATCATTTTGGTACTGGTGGGGGGGGGGCGCAGAAATTTCTCTACGCAGGAAAGACCCTGACATGGATATCTCAGGGTCACTGTTCTGTAGTTGAATATGTCTGAGTCAGGACGAGTCGAGCAATTACAGCCCCCGACACAACAAATAAAGATTTTGTTTTGCGATTATGACAGCGGTGGCATTAACCGAGACAGTATTACAGCGCGGCCTCCATCTGTGGCTGCATTCTTAAAGCCTCACAAAACACACTCACTTAATTTAAATGTCAGCCACAAGTTAGATTTTTACAGGGTTTTCTCTGTGAGTGTCCTGGGGTTCAGTGCTATTTCCCTCCTGCCACGCTCAAAATAATCTGTAGCCTATGAAAGCATGATTAGGAGAAGAAAAAAAACAAAGGATTGGCTTGTACCAAAAAAGGGGAGTCTAGATTAGGCCTGCACCATTAATCATACAAAATCGTGACTTAGTTTCAATGTCGAAGGCATATAGTTTTAAATTACCGACTATGTGTCACTTCAGTGTCTTAACCAGCTTGTCAAAAACTGTCCCTGTCAGAAATGTCTCTTCTTTAATGAACCCAGTGCTGACAGCGTGCAGC
The DNA here is from genome assembly GCA_013375575.1 of Percina caprodes. Lineage (NCBI taxonomy): Eukaryota > Metazoa > Chordata > Actinopteri > Perciformes > Percidae > Percina > Percina caprodes. The sequence continues at coordinate 9,264,082 of JABXJD010000003.1, read as the reverse complement.
GAGTCCACCACCTGCCACTTACCCAGAATACCTTGGTGATACACTGTATTTTATACCTTTATTTACCCAGGCAGGGTTTGCCGCTGAGCATGTATTTTCTTCGCCCTGCTTAATATTCTTAGTTACACCCAGTAAAACTAAAATCACCTACAACTTAGTGGCTCCAACTGGTGCTACTGGGGGTTTTGTACTTTGCTTAAAGTCACATGGACAGTAGCCAGTATAGAGGGTTATTGTAGCCTTTCCTGCCTTGCTTTTCTCAGCCAGAGAAGGAATTCAAAATAAAAAAAGTATTATAGTGAAAAGCTTGAATCATTAACTTTTGGCCTTTTAAGCCACAGGCTTCACATGCAGTGTTAGACGGTTTTTCAAATTATGGGCTCATTTCCCTTAAGACCTTTACTTCCTGTTGTAAAGAGGATGCTGCCCTTCACTTCCCTTGCTCCATTGATTTTACTGCAGCAAGGAAATGATCTGATGACAGCCCATAGTGGTAATGTGCAAGTACAACTAAAAAAAAGTGGCAAATGTGAATTTTAGTTTTCAGCAAAATTTAATTTATTGGCTATCAAAATAACTGACAATTAATTAGCTGTTAATCAACAACCAACCAACTCACTGACTCATTATTTCATCTCTAATGTAAATTGATTAAAAGCGTCCCAGATAACTCATTTGGTAGAACGGGGGCCTATATATAGAGGTTTACTCCTCGACGCAGTGGGTCCGGGTTCAACTCTGACCAGCGGCCCTTTGCTGCATGCCTAAAATGCCCAAAAAATAATCCTAAAATAAAAAGACAGCAATCCATTCTACTTCTTTTCAAGTGGATCCAAATTACAGCCAATAAAAAGACTAATGGCTGACTAATTAGTAGAACGTACAAAATAACTGGAATAACTTGGTGTATTACAACTGGAACTCGTTTTATAATCTCAGACATGATGGCTTTTACTCATCAACTCAGGCTTGCACACTTCTCCAATAAAACAAACCTCACTTCCTGTGCACCAGATGCAGGTGTTCAAACAAGGAATTTTAAAAGCTTTCATTAACTTTAAGATGCAATAGGAACATTTATAAACATACAGATCATTACATAGTTTTACTGATTAATACTCTATCCATTTCTAAAAACTGTGGCTACCCGTCACCTCTAGCTTACAAGTTCCGCCCCTCTCCTGCAGACCAGACAGACACCTTTCACTGATGCAAAACACACACACACACACACACACACACACACACACACACACACACACACACACACACACACACACACACACACACACGGTTAAGAGAAAAGTCGTCAGGTCAAAGTAGTCCTCTTCTGAACCTCTTGGCCTACTGACCTCCATGATAATGACACCAGAGAACCTGAGGGCCAGAGAGAGTTCGGGGGAGGGGGAAGTTGGTCCGGGACACCACCACCCTATACAGTGAAATCAGTTGTCAGGAGGGGCCATTAGAAGTCACATTGCTTTAAATGATGGAGGGAGAGTAGGGTGTAGAAAAGCCCATTTGATTGAACCAATAAAATGTTAGAAAACAGTAAAGTAAATAAAATAAAAATTGAAAAAAAAAGTCTTCAAATTGCTTCTTTTATCCCAACTAAAACATACTTTTCAATCCAGGTCTGTGTCATCTTTGTGTGGACAGTGTGTTTAGATGAATGATGTGTGGTTGCCCTCCGTGGCGCTAGTGCACGGAGATTGGTGGACCTCCGTGACACCTCGCATCATCTGGTGAATCTCGGCAGAACTCAGCTCGGCGGAGGGAAGCCACACACTGTTCATCTAAACACACCAGTGTTGCAAACTCTTTTCTAATGAAAGTAGCTCAGGGTTTCCCACAGATTAGAAAGCAATTTGTGGCACCTAGAGGGAGGTGTGATGCCATGCACTCATTTGCATAAAGCTTAGTGGTTGTGTCAGCAAGGAAGATAGACAGAAAGAAATAGAAATATGTAGCCAAATAATCACAAATTCCATACAGGAATTTATTTCACTTTCTAATTATTACTTAGGCAGCCTATCTTTTCTACAAATTTCTAGGGAGGTAAAAAGGTAAAAAGATCAATAAAGACTTCTCAAAGAAGGCTGGCTTGCCTAGGGCCAGCCCTGCTCAGCTGCGTCTTTCTCCCGTCGCGTCCCGCTGTCTCTCCTACCTACACCAGCCCCGCAACCTGTCCTTCCTCCCCTTTCTACCTGCCTACTCACACGGGGAGGGGAGGGGCCGCTCCTCTGCTCCTCACAAAACAGATTCAGAGAGAGGTGACTCTTTTGGTGGTCACAGGAGAGAAATAACTCACGTGGTGTTGGACAATATTGGCGACTTTGCAGTCTTTTCTACAGAAAGTAGCCAGATTTGTCGCTTTTGTGAAAAAAAGGGTGTCTGAAAAGTCACTAAGTTGGCAACACTGTGAGACAGCCGCTGTGTGTGTGTGTGTGTGTGTGTGTGTGTGTGTGTGTAGAGTGACAGAGACGGAGGAGAGCAGGGAAAAGAAAAGCAGCTGAATGAATGTAGGTTTTAAAAAGGTATTTAAAAAAATAATAATAACAAAATGCAATGTGTGGCGGCCGGTGATGATTGTGTGGGGCGCACCACCACAAATTAGTCTATGTGTGGGAAACACTGTAGCTAGCACCAGCCCTAAAATTCGCTAAAAGTAGCTAGATGACGGCATGCGCTCATTTGCATATTTGTGATGTCATTACGCACTCATTTGCATAAAGCTTAGTGGCTGTGTCAGCAAGGTAGATAGAAAGAAATCTTTAGCAAAATAATCACAAACTCACTACAGGAATTTACAGTATATTGAATTATAAGTATTGCTTAGGTAGCCCATATTTGAAGTTAATACATTTTACAAAAGGGAGGGAGAAAGATCGATAAAGAATTGTAAAAGGAGGAGGAGAAAAGTGGCAAATGTTTGTCATTCTTTCCTTGATAAATGACTTGAATGATTGCCAACTTTTGATATGATTGACCCTTTTCAACAGCAATCAGTCAACCAATCTGTTATATATATTTTTTTGACTAAATACATATAATTCCTATTTCTCACAGTAAACATATTCAAATGCACCCTTCAATCTGCGGTGGAGAAGAGACTTGCTGCAACACGGAGGATGTAATGAGCCATTACGTGGGTTTGTTGGTTAACAGGCTCACTGCCGTGTAGTGCTGTCTTGCTTTACCAGTTTTGACCACAAACGGGGGATCCAGGCCACAGGCAAAGACAGGGTGAGTCGCTCACAGACCCAGGAATGACAGTTATTACCCATTTACTGTACAAGCTGGTCTGAAGTACAAGGCAAGCAAGTCATTAATTCCTCATTTGGCCCACCGACGTTCATTTACAAAGGCTTTCTGGGCTCGTTAAACCGACAGAGATGCTAAATAGTGCTGTCACTTGTGTGTCGCTCTCTAACAGACTTTCCAGGGAAATAAGTGCAAACACAGACCTTCGCTGACCCATGACCAGGGTTTTTCAAAACAGCTGTCAGGCCACTAAATGAAAGCTGACCTGTTTTATTGTCTGTTTGGTCCTTTCAAGAGTGCCTCAGTCCAGAATACTGCCAGGTGAAATTGTGCGATTGTTGCCATACAATGGTGTTAGTGTGCTGTTGAACTACAACTAACAAATCTTAAATTCAGTTAAATAAATCATATACCTCTCATATATGTCTTATTTCATGCCAGTAAGAAGAAGCCAAGCACTCTAGTCCACAACACCAATCATTTGTTGAGTTTGAATTACTCAACTGAAAGCTGAGTGTGCAGCGGGACTCTAGTAATTACTGTGTAAAAAAAAAATAAAAAGAATAAAGCACTAAGCAATCAGTTTTAAGTTGAGTTTTTAACTTAAGATAAGTTGAAGCATTCATGACCAGTGGCCACAATATTATCTACAGCAAAGGAAGTGATATAATTTAAGATTTGGTGATTTGCTGCTTTACATGCTTAGCAGTTAGATTACAAATACTTCAAATTCTGTGGGCATTCTAGTGGCTAGACGAAAGAAAACTAAACTATAAGAAGTAGGCGATATATATAATATGGAACCTAATATTGTAAAGGTGATTAATGCATTCAGCAACTTCCTACTTCATTTTGGCTTTGGCTCTACCAACTCAGGGATTCCCCCAGAAAAGTTGATTAGCCCGGTGGCAAGTGGCCTTTTTCCAACAAAGCATTAATTAAAAATTAAAAAAGGTCCAGTGTGTAACTTTTGTGGTTATTCATTATCAAAATCTGTACTGCCCTACACAAGCTTAAAATGTTACATTTGCACTTGCATGAACTGGGGTATAGACTCTCCATAGACGCCATCTTGAAATACGTTAGCCGGTAAGGGACATACAGGACGTACTGCTCCGCCTTTCACTGTCACTTGATGAACTCACAGGTGCTGCTAATGGGTATCGTTGCTTCCCGGCCCCGGCAACATTGAAGACGGAAACATGGAGGACCACACGCTATCTTAATACATTCTGCAGTAGAGGGGGACAAAAAAAAAATAAAAAATCTAGCGGGAAATTTCCTAGACCACTGGGAACAGATGAATCTTCGGACATACGAGGCTGCTGTGGGCCGCCGTGCAGGTTAGTATGACCAGCTGGCTGCGGCAGCAAAATTGTACTGGACTCTCCTGATTGCTACTGGGCCTCATGCACGCCTTCAAAACCCAAGTTTCAGGAACAAGAGTCCTCTTCTTTACCCAGAAAAAGGATATTGATAAAAGCAAACGACCGGCTTTTTGAAGCGTGAAGGCTACCGTAGCTGTACCGTAACGTACTTTGAACTGCGTGGTGCGAGAGAGTTGATTGCAGTATACAATCTAAACGCTAGATGGGAGAAATTCCTACACATTGGACCTTTAATAACCAAATCATGGACTGGGTTGGGAAATTGAGAAATTCTGAAAAGAGATTCGATAGGGCCCTACATTAAGAGATTAAGGAGATTTGAAATTATGACTAAGCTTTCAACCGAGTTTTCTTAATGTCCCTGTAGGTTAAAACAATTCTTTAAAAAAAAAAATTCCCTGTGGCCTGGTGGGCCACCATGCTTGCAAAACACTGGGGGAAACACTGCAACTACTCCACAACACGTGAGGTCTATCTTGAACAAACAGCTGGGTGTTTTGGTGCTTTTAGCTACCAAACTAGCCAATGTTTCACCATTTTACAAACCTCAATAAACTACCTGCCATAAACTGACTTCATACACAATAAGTCAAACTCATTCATGATCAGGTACCAGTCAAGACCAGTGCAGAAAACTCAACATGTGTAACCTGTCCTTTTAAGATTGACAAGACACAATTATGAATACTGTGGTGGCAATCTGTCCACAAATAATGCTACTGGATGAAATCTGAATCCCTTCCCAACTCTTGCTGGTGCAAATAATGAGGTCCGCCGTCGTTGTACGGTTAATCCTTTATTGTACAAAATTTTAGATAAAAGCACATACAAAAAGACTGACTTGAATGATTAAAAGCAGAGAACAACGAGATCTAAAAACATTACTCACACAGCTGAGGTTGAAAAACTGTGGCTTCCCGGATCCAGATTCCTCTTGCCCCTCACCTGTGATTCCCTTTCTAATCTACAAATTTAAAAATGGACCACAGAGCCCTGAGCGTGACTTTTACATTTAACCCTCATGTTGTTCTCCAGTCAAATTGACCCAGTTTCCTATATCAATGTTCTTTTTAACTATCCAATTGTAATTACCCAAAATAACATTAATTCCACACAATACTCTTTGGGGTGAGTTTGATGAGTAATTATGGGGTGTCTTGTTCAATTTTATAGCATTTGAAAAAAATGAAATAGTACTGTGTAAAAGTTGACATATTCCAGTCCGATTATCGATCAACATCCATTCCTTTAATTTTAGTGCAAAGAATTCCTAATTTCTGCTTTTCTAACTCAAACATTAGGTATAATTTCCTTATTTATTGGCCATAAATTCCAAAAATAACAGTAAAACTAAAGTTAACAAGTTAGTGTTACATAGTGTTGAAAACGTAAAAAGGGAGTGGGTGTTGGAAAAAAAAAGAGACAAAAACGTTTTGTTGCCGAGAAGACAACACAAGGGTTAAGAACAACCTGGTTCTCCCCCGGATACGTCTCAGGAGTAAAACAGACAGAACGTCAACCTTAAATATAAAAAAGTAGCCTTCTGTTTTCTCCACCTTAAATCTGTCTACCGGTAAATGTCTGTCAGCTGGTGTTTTAATGTCAAACATAAAACCAAGTCCACCCATTTAAATGCACACAACCTGTTGACGACCGGCTACTCAAGATGTTGACATGGAACAGACACGACTGGTGAAAGCACAAGCAAGGCCATGAATCTTATCTGGAGAGTCTAAACAGCCAGCGTGGCTCCATCTGACCCAAGGATATTAATCTGCACTGATTTAATGTGTGTTATTCTGCCCTCTTGTTTAACATGTTTACAACCATTTTTGTCAGTATGGGATTTCTATGTCCTCTGGTCTGAACAGTAACTCAGGAAAATGAATCACCACTGTTGGATTCAGAGGGGTTTCTTAACCTATATGGTCTTAATACTGCTTCTAATAGTATCCCTTGGATGATCTTCTGTTGTTACTGCTTGCTCCAGTTAAGAGGGACATTGTTCCCGGATCTAAATACAGGAGAGAACGAAAACATGTCCCATTCTCTAAATTCTGCTTCATGGCCTGGTAATAACACGTTGATACCATCACAACTGAACAGCTCCAAGTACAGGTGTGAGCACACATGAGACACATTGAGGACTAGGGCTGGGACGATTCATTGACATAGTCAACATCATCGATTGCGTCAATGCGTCGACACAAATAATTTGCGGTGACGCGTCCCGTCTAAAAATAACATGGCTGCCTCGTAACAACACCTTGAGGAAAAGGATGGCCACGGTCTTCTAAAGTGTGTGAGTATTTTACTCTCAACACCAACAACACTGTGGTAGTCTGTAGACTTTGTAAAATGATCCCTGAGTCAGCATAACAGCGGCAAAATATCGTAAGTTCGGCTCACCTATGCCTCTCCAGCTTCTCCCGTGGATCCCCCGTATACAGTATGTGGATACAGTATGTCCTGCGCTGACCTGAGTGTGAGGTTAACTGGGCTGTGTTTCCCCATCTGTAGCACTGTCTTTGATAATTGCACAACAAGGCCAGATTGTTTCAGATATCTCACGAGTCTTTTTAGAACGTCAGTTTTAACAGCCCACGTATTAAAAATGGCCGGGTTTAAAATTGGGCTTGGGCTTATAATCTTATCCTTAGAAAGGAGAGAGAAAAATTGCACTTTATTTAAATACTGTTTTTTTTAAGTTTTTTATTTATCGTTTTATTAATCATTTGGGACAGCCATACTGAGGACACGATGAGAGCCAATTGTTGAGACCACATCCGAAAGCTGGTTTGGGTCGCATTCAGCCACGAGTTCTTTTAGCAACGTATACGCCAATGAGTCCTGGGCCACATTAACAACTGCCACTTAACTGACGTCAAGCTGCAGGTAGCTCTGCGTATTTAGGCCGTTTTTTGTATTTTTAAACATTTGTATTGCTCGTGTTACAGAAACCACTCAGAGTGAATCTTGTGTTTTGGTTATCGTTGCACGGTCGGCGATGGGATTTGTTGTTAGGAAAACTTGACTTCTTGCATGGCTGGTTAGAAAACTACTGTATTTTGTGAGCTAACTGCTAACATGCTAGCCAGTCAGTTACAACAGCACTCCAAGCCAATTTTTTCCCCTTCCGTTTACTATGCCATTTTTCCCCCACTGGCATTTTATCCTCAGGATTGTCTATCCTTTTAATAAGGGCGTTATTAAAAAAAGTGGAGGAAAGCGCTCTGAAATAGCACGCTTGCCAACTGGCAGCTGGTTAGTCATTTTGGGTATCCATTCCCTCAAAAAGGACTATGAACTAGATGCTTGCTACTTGTCAAATGCTCAAATTTGCATGGTAAGTTTAACTTGATGTAAAAGACTCATATACATTTGAGAAGTACATTTCAATTTCTCAATTCTAAATGAATTGATTTTGTCGATTTAAGTGTTGGTGTGACCAGGCCTTTAGGCCATCTTCAGACCAACGACAGGCCGCATGACTAGAAGGCAGCACCCTCATTCATGTCAATAAGACCTCTGTGTTGACACAGCACCAGTTACTAAGCAGAGGGCTACAGGGTTAAAAAAAAAAAAAAAAAAAGGACGACAAAAGGAGGGTTGTCTGGTAAAAAAGTAAAACTTAGCTCAACTTTTGCTGTAATGCAGTGACAACTACTGAAGTATACTTTGACAATGAGGCAATTCTACTTTTCATACAATTGTCAAGACACGGGATTAAATGATTGTTGCTGTGATAACCTAACAGAGTTGTAAAGTAGTATCATAAATAGGGCTTTCCTTAGTGTTGTCTTTACCTGGTTTTACAGGCTGCATTACAGTAAAGTCATGTACTTTTCTGAACTTAGACTGCTCTAGCTGTTCGATTATTTACCTTCACCCACTAAGTTATTAAATCATTTCTGGAGAAAATTTATCAAAAATGTCATTGTGTAAATAACATTTTGTTAAAGCACCAATAGTCGGCCTTAACCTTTCACTGCAGGCCACTGCGTTTTCCCGCCCCTCCACAGCCAAAACACATTACCCCTATTTCAAACGCATGGGAAAAACCTGCATTTCCGCCGCACCGTCGGACGGCCAGCGCAGGCAGTGTGAACGCAGGCTTAAAGCTGTTGCATGCTTTTTTGCGTTCAGCGTGATTGGAGCACTGTGGAAGGCGCGACAGCGCCGCAAACAGCCTGGTTCATCATACCGATCGCGGCCAGAGCGGCTTAAGGAAAGGACTTCTTCCCTCCTGTAGCCAATCATTCTGCGTTGTTACAAAATATTGCAAGTGCGTGGCTCCGCGATCAGACTCTCTGCACACAATCGCCCGGGTCCGCGTTTGCGTCATATCGCCGTCCACACAGATAATTTTTTTTTTGGCTGTATCAAGTGTAGATTATCAACTTTCCTCATCAATTAATCCAACAAAATATAAATGACGCTGGACTGTCTGGTCCAAATACCACTTTGGCTTCATAATGTTGCTGAATACTGAAACTGTAATTCAATTTACTCTTTCCACAGTATTCTTCTCTCAGTTCTTATCAAATGTTTTAAGAAACTGTGTTGAGGAGAAAGTGAAACTGAGGATTTCAACAGCTTCTCCATTTGCAATTGAGGGATTCTCAGCAGTTCCTCAGTATCGTTTAGGAAGCTGCCTGAGATAATTTCCTGTCAGAAGAAAAAGACAAATGGAGTGTGGGCTAAATCATTCCCTTTTTCATTATCAAGCAGTCCTCGTCCTAAAGAGGACAAATCCTGCTCGCCTGTCCTGTAGTGCCAAGTCTCTGACTGCGAAGTGGGACCATAACATTGTTTAAACAGGGCGCGAATGCATTTGTTGGGGTAATGGGTCAAAATAAATGGCCTTTTTGCATTCATAGTTATTATGCATTAGAAATCCTGCCATAACATAAAAAAAAAAAATAAAAAATTCTCAGATGCTATTTAATTTCAGGTCAGAGGTCAACTGTCCAGAGAAGCTGCGGGTCATTTGGGGTTTCACTGCAAAGTAAGCAGAAAGCTGACATGCTTGGCTTATGTAACAGCCATATCATATGGTATCTCTTGAGTACGAGCCAAGTAACATTCAGCTGGCCAAAAACCATCATTTAGGTCAGCGAGGTCCTTCAGTGGGCTTTGAAAGGAGTCCAGCAAGATGTAAAAATGCAACTGTTTATACTTTTCCAAAAAAGGAAGGAAATCCAATTAAAAGGTGGAGTAAATTAAATAAATAAGCAGTTCAGGAGAGGCTGGACATAATTTCTATTAATGGTACCGGCTTGACTCGCCCGCGGTGCCCCGTCCTCCTGTTTCTATTGCAGATTAGTACCGCCTCATGCGTGAGGCGAGCGTGGCTGGTCGTCATAGCAGGAAACTGCCGTGACCTAACGCGACACACACACAGAACGTCGAAGGTGTGTTGCTTTTGATTCTCGGCATATCTCGGCAGCCTGAAGACACATTTAGTTTCAAAAGAAGCTGGAGGCAGCAAAAAAAGCATGGCGGGTTTGTTCAAGACACCCCCGTCTGTCACTAGCAATGATGACGCAGTGATTAGTGACGATTCTCGCCGACCAATCAGTAGTCTGCAGGTTTTCACGTCACCTTTTGGTATCGCCTCAGCTCGCTTGGAACCTCGACTGAGGTGGTGCTAAAAAAGTACCTGTTAGCAGGTACAAGGGACCTTTTTTTTGCAATGGAAAACTAAAAAAGGAGAGTAGTCGAGGCTTGTCGAGTAGGTACCATGCAGTGGAAAAACGCCATTAGATCTCTTTCCTCTGACGGTATCGAGCATCAGGGAGCGTCTCTGCTGTTAAAACACAAGGACCTGTGTGCAGTTTACATTAGCAAATGGTCCGATACCATTTTTTTTTTGCTTGCCGATACGGAGTACTGATCCGATACCAGTGTGCCTCTATAGTGTTTCCATTTCTGTTTAGAGTATGTATATATTAGTGTGTATATATTGTTTGTATGTATGTGTAAGCACATTGTGAGCAACTATGCTCCAAAGAAACATTCCTCGTATGTGTCTTCATACCTGGCCAATAAAGCTGATTCTGATATATTTTATGTTTTAACAGCTATATACTACTATCCCAGTATGGATGTGATATGATTTCTATCTTTGTTGTCGGTCTGGCTCAGGTTAAACTTAGTGAACACCACAGAACTTTCTTTTATCCTCCAGTTTGACAGTCAGACAGTTTAACGTGGTATCGGATCAGCGTATAAACTCCCGTTCTTCCCGATACCAGCGTTTTAGGCGGCACATCGGAACATCCCTAGTTTAGATGCAGCATGTTACAGAAATTCAAGGCTATTGAGGTAAAAATCACAGGTAAAAATGTGAGTCACGCACTTTAAATAACCACCCTGTTAGTCAGGTTCTGGAGGTTGATATTTTTTCAGTTACCTTCCACTCCCATTTGAAGCGGCCAACATTCACGATGACGCCTGGGGCAACTTTAATGTCAATAGACAGAACTCAACACTGAGGTATTTAACACTCTGGTCTGTGGTTTAGCGTGCACGCAAGCATCGATTTGATGATCTGCAGATCAAAAAAAGGTGTCTAGACGTCACTAGACATGATATTACACTTAATCCTTTCCCCAGAATCTATGAATATGCAAATGATTTTCATTTCAAAAGTTGGAACTACTGGACACAAAATGTCTCCTACCTAATTAAAAAGCCCATGTTCATGTTTGTGTGTGTGTGTACTGGAGGACATATCCATCACATTGCAATGTCTGGAAGCCTGCTCCTACATTCAAACTCAGTCTAATGTGAGCAGAGAGAGAAAGTTTCCTTCTCCAGCAGATGAATGTGAAAACAGCCACCTGGTGTCAAAGTGAAGAAGGATACCAAGGACTCAATTAGACATAAATGGTTTGTTAAGTCAAGTTTGTTTACAGTCCAGCCCTTAACATGAGGCGGAGAGACGGTGCTTCTATACAGACAACCACACTTAGCAGTTTAAACCTAGACACCTACACCGTTTAACCTGCAAATCACCCCCCAAACATGCTTCCTGTGTTGCAGAGTCCCCTGTGAGGGAAAGAAAAGTTGAGGAACCCCCAAAATCTAAAGCCTGTTCCTGTCCTGTGTCACTCTCTGAGTGAAGGTAAGATATTTTAGCTGCATCTCACCCCAAAAAACTACAGACTTGTTGGCTGCTCTCTGCATGCCTTTTCCCCCCCTCACAATGTCACACAGGGCTCCTCGCTGCTGCAGCAGCAGTCTAGCGAGGGGCGACATCCACCCTGAAGAAGAAAAAATGCACCAACTTTCTGTCTTGATTTAATCTAGACCTCATGTAGATCCTCCACACACACGCGCGCGCACATACTGAACTTTGGACGGCAGGAGGAAGACGTTAGCCAAATGGTGGACCATGATGGGGTTTTTTCAAGAACATTCTGGCTGAATGGGAAAGAAGAATTGGTGTTTGGCTGAGAGGAACAACAGCATTTAAAACATGACGAGACAGGCAGTGAGGCGGCTGCCAGAGCTTCTTATCCGGGCCGGCTAACAGTGTGCATCCAGGCTAGCATTAAAGCCGCCTGTACAATGCACGTTTCCCCTTAAAAACCCCATCCCCGGTGTGCAACTGCAGGGCCCGGCGCCGCCATACACCACCACATAGACACATAAAACAACACGTATAGCATGCCCCGTAGCACCAAGCGGAAAGAGACATGCGAAAAATGAGGAGGAGGGGGCACAAACCGGGACCGTAAACCGGCGATAGACACAACGGGGACGGAACATGAAGAGAACAAGTCTAGATAGACGAACTAACCTGTTTGAGAGCAGCACGGTCCGCTGGATATTGGGTTGAATCCGAGTTAAATCCACTATCAGTACAACAAAGAGGCGAAAATGACCGAGCGGCCGCGGAACAGGCCGAAACAACACTCCTGGAGCAGTGAGGCGCATGCGCAGAGCGCAGCCGGAGGTGGCGGGGGAAGAGGGGGGTGCATGAGTGCAACTAATTCTTAAAATTGATCCGCTGAGTGTGTCATTCATTATTCATCTTAAGGAAATAGCCTGACTCGATGGTTGTTTTCATTGTGTGTGGGACATAAAGTAAACACAAATAAAATACACGCTAGCTGCAATACACTTGTTAGACTCTCTTTCTACACAAATAGGCTTACAATGTTTAAAAATATATATATATATATATATATATATATATATATATATATATATATATATATATATATATATATATATATATATATATACACAATACAGATGAGAAGCTGGTAGTGAACACACCCCCAAAAAGTACTCTTCATTTTAACCGCAACCGGTCATCAGACACTGCCTACCAAGAGCCCGGGTCTGGGTCTGGGTCTGTCCCAGGTTTCTGCCTAAAAGGAAGTTTTTCTTCGCCACTGGAGGAAACTACTAGAACTGTTGGGTCCTTGTAAATTATGGAGTGTGGTCTAGACCTGCTCTATCTGTAAAGTGTCTCGAGATAACACTTCTTATGAATTGATACTATAAATAAAATTGAATAGTTAAGAATGAGCCTTTATTCTAATTTTTTTTTAAAGCCAACAGAGTCTTTAAAGTGCTCAGAATAATGGAAACATGAACACTTACAACCGAGCAAACCTCATCTGCTGAGGGAGATTTGAGATGATCAAAATCTCCAGAGCAGTTAAATGCCAAAAGGACCTTGTGGTAGGATTGGTCAACTAAGTAAGATATGATTTTGAAGAAGTCAGAACTTAATTGATCCACATGTCAAAGATGTTTTTACACAAAAAGGAATAGGAACCCAAGTGAAATACAATTATATAAGAAGTTTATATGAAGGAAAGTGCAAATAAATCCCCGGGCAATACATAAAGTGTAAGGGTACCAGAACTGGTGGACTCAGTTTGGAAGAAGAATAAAAGAAATGTCTAGAAAAACGTGATGGAGTTCCCTCTAGAGTGCACTTCTAATGGAGAAAATGTGATGCAGTGCCATATAGGCTGCCCTATGTAAAAAAAAAAGAAATGCATACTGGTGCCCCCACCACATGCTACTGCCCCCCTTTATTTATTTCACCCCTGCCCAAGACCACCAAAGAGGGCCAGTTATATAAATTATAGACAATTTAAAAAAAAAAATTAAAAGAAATACTCTGTGACAAAAATGCTGGTGGCACTGGAAGACATATCAGGGGCTCATCATTAGGATTCATCATCTGGTAACCATATCAATACATTTAAAACCTGGAGTCGTAGAAAGGCTTACAGGTAGGCAGGCGGATTCAGATTCAGGTGAAGGTGCGGGGGCACTCAACTCAGAGGTTACAAAAAAGTTTGAATCTCATATTAACTTTAATGGATGAAACTGGGTTGGTTTATGTACGGAGAGGCTGATGAGGGAATGAGATGCAGCTGAGGGGGGTGGGCCGGGAAAGTAAGGCCAGGTAACTGCAGAACAGATGAGGGAAGTGGAAAAGGTGTGGGGGGAAATGGTAATGATGGGGGCCTTAATGGAATAAGGGATGTGAGAGACAAAAATCTTGAAGAAGGCTGTATTAGATGTCAATTGAATTATCAGCTGTTGCTGTTACAATGTCCCTCAACTGTACGTAATCTTTAAACTCATTATTAGGTGCTACGGATAATTCTTCTCAGCAGTTTTTTTATTCTATATTAGTTTCAGCCTATTGTGCGGATACGTTACCCTTTTTAATTTGCCTTCACAACACAGAGACAAGGCATGGAAACTTAAGAACAAGATAAGATAGAACTTTATTTATCCCGAGGGAAATTGTTGTGCAGCAGTTGCAGTACAAAATAGGAAAGAGCTAAAAGTATGAGCAGTGGAATTGCAATTTAACATAAATCGCTATAATCCAACTCAATATAATTGTCCGATAAATTAAACTGATTATGTTTGAATATAAGCCTTATGATGGTTATGTCTAGGTATTAAATACAAAATTGCCACAGTGGGGTGATGGGATTGGGGATGGCTGGGGTTATTGTCATGAAATATGGCACGCTGCATGCTCCTAACTGGAAATGATTATGTTGAAACAAAAAGTAGCCACAGTTGCCAGAATTTCTGTTTTCAGCACAACCACAAGCCAACATCTGCTGCCTCACGCTGCAGCCATGTTTTTGTTCTTCTTCACTAGATGTAGCTCTTCACCATAATACAGCATCTTTTTATCCTTTGTGCAGGATGTACAGTAACTCAATTTAAACCTTCCGCGGCTGTGGCTAAATTAATTTAATCAAGTCTGAGTCAATTTCAAGAGCCGGTGAATCAGCCAATAAAAGGCCTCCAAAGGGGGGTGTGTCATAGCTGCAACACATTAGAGATCACAGCTTAATGTAAGACTTCCTCTCAGTCAGTGTATCAAGTATTATGGAAAGGAGGCTATATTAACCCTTTTGAGTGATAACGAGTCCCTTACTCTATAACTTGAGTGTGACATATAAAATATATGATTAACAGCATGTGTTAACTGCTTTTTCCAAACAGAACTCAGGGGTCAACCTATGCATTTGAAACTTGAAAACTTGCTGTCAGGTTTCAGTGCATGCAGAAACTATGCAGACCCCTTCACTTTTCTCCACATTTTGTCATGTTGTTGCCTTATGTTAAAATCACATTTTCCAGATCCTGCTGGACAGACTGGAAAACTGGGTCGGACTCACTGGCACAGCCCTTTACTGGTTTAAATCCCGTCTGCAGGATAGAGACTGTTGCTGTAAACATACAGCAATGCCATGTGGCGTTCCACAGGGGTCCATTCTGGGTCCAGCTCCCTTCTACATCCATTATTCTCCCATGGGCTCCCATGGGCTTAAAAAAAATAATATATCCTACTATAATTATGTGGTTGACCGATTTACAGATTTACTAGTGCTGTCAAAAGATTAAACTATTTAATCGCAATTACATTAATGTGAAAGTTAACTCGCAATCAATCACACATTTTTATCTATCCTAAATGTCCCTTGATTTTTTTGGCCCATTATTTTTTCTTATTTTAATGTTCTTAACATGGAAAAGTGCAAATATTTTTTATTTATTGAAAACAACATTGGTATATAGCCTAGTGTAGTGTTCAATTTCACACTAACATTCACACTTGGAGCAAATAATCTCTCACACAATGTAACACTGTCCATCAATAAGAGGGTGAAAAAAATATATAACGCGTTTAACTGACAGCACCAATATTTAATAAACCCAGATGATTATTAACTAATCCAGGCACTGAATAAGGATATTAAACAAACTAGTGATTGGATGTTCCACAATCTTTAAATCAGGATAAAACTGAAACAATTATTTTTGGTGGCAAAAATGTCAGTGCCCATCTTGGAGCACTAACTTTAACCCATGTTAGGAATCTGGGTGCATTTCTGGACATGCGTGCACCCCAAAGTCCTTTGCATTGGCCCGGGTTTGAGTCCGACCTACGGCCCTTTGCTGCGTGTCATCCCACTGCCTGCATCTCACACCCACCTTTCCTGCCTATCCACTTTCAAATCAAGCCTAAGAATCATTAAGACAACTGCAGCGCATTCAAAACGCTGCTTCCCGAGTCCTTGCTAAAACCAAGAAATTGGACTACATCACTCCTGTTCTCAGAGCCTTGCACTGGCTTCCAATGAACCAACGAATTGATTTTAAAATATTGTTATTTATTACAAAGCACTGAACGATTTGGGGCCAAAATCCGTCTGATATGCTGCTTGCTCACCGTCCCAGGGTCAGAACCAAACATCGTTTCAGAACACCTTGAGATCCATCCCATGCCTGTGTTCCTTTAAATCTAGGGTAAAAACCTTTCTGTCTGCCATTGCTTTTCCTCAGGTCATTTAGAAATAGTCATTTCTACACTTCTATGCTTCTTAAGTCCTGTTAATCTACTGTCTTATGACACATCATATTTTCTGTGTTGTTTGCTTTGTATGTTCATGCTTATGTAAAGCACTTTAATATACCTTTTTTGTCTGAATTGTGCCATATTATAAATACATTGGCTTGCCTTGCCCTCATCAATCTACACTCAAAATACCACATCAAGACATAGACAAAATAGGGATTTTAGAAATATTTGCAAATGTATTAAAAAGGAAATAAATCTGAAATATCACATTGACATTTAGGTTTTCAGAAGCTTTGTTCCGGTGCCTGCCTCCCATTTCTCTTGATCATCTTTGAGATGGGTGGCCACCTTGATTGGAGTCCACCTGTGGTAAATTAAACTGATTGGACGTGATTTGGCAGGTACACACCTGTCCGTATATAAGGTCTCACAACTGACAATGTATTGGACAGAAGACTCAGCATAGAGACAGATTGTGTTGAGGCTACAAAAAAAAAAGAAAAAGGATAAATTGCTATAATTCTTAAATGAAATAAATTTGGAACAACCACGACTCCTCCTAGAGCTTAAATACATGTGAAAGCCTGCTTTGAGCTTGCAAAAGACAACAAAACATATTATACTCTCAGACTGTGAACAAGATTCTCTGATCATGAAAACCAAGATGAACTGTTTTGCCATGTGGGGTGTTCTTCAGCAGCAGGGACTAGGGGGCTGGTCAGGCTTTATGGAGAGCTAAATGAAGCAAAGTGCACAGATGTCCATAATGCAAACCTGAGACTCGGGCAAAGGTTCACCTTCCAGCAGAACAATGATCCAGAACACACAGCTAAAACAGCACACGACTAGCATAGCGACAACTTTGTAAATGTCTTTGAGCCAGCAGAGCCACACTTGAACCCAATGGAACATCTCTGGAGAGACCTGAAAATATCTGTCCACCAATGTTAACATCCAACCTGATAGAGCTTGAGAGGCTCTGCAGAGACTGATGGCAGAAAAGTGTAAAGCTTGTAGTGTCACAGCCAAGAAGGCTGGAGGCTGTAACCACAGCCAAAGGTGCTTCAAGTACTCAGTTAAATGCTCTTAAGACCAAAGTCAATGTGATATTTGTTGTTTCTCTCTAATAAAATTGAAAAATTCTAAAATCCTGTTTTCACTTTCTCATGATGGGGTATTGATGAAGGGTTGTGTGTATCAACATGCATTTATGTTGTTGGAAAGTGTGCAGCCTTTGCTTCTGTTGATCAGTCCTTACTGTTTGGGAGACCTGTGGCCCTCTCTTAAATTATCTGAGAGTTAATAACAATGCTTTTTTTTTTCAATTCATATATTTTTTTGTAATTTTGATTGTCTATACAGTAATTTTAGTATGTTAATTATTCCGTAGACAGAAAACTTATTGCATATCTGTCCCATAGACTGTATAAAACTCTTTTTACAGTCTATGGTCTGTCCGTTCAGGGAAAGGGAACAATTGCTCCTCCTGATGTTTGTTACATTTAGTTTTCCTTATCTAAAAACAAGAGAGTTGCAACTGCAAGGGAACTTTCCCGAGAAGCAAAACAAAACACAAAAGAGTGACAGAAACTCCCAAAGGGTTAAAGAGAGGGAGGAGTGTGCTGCCATGCTCTGCTCTGTGCACTCAAACAAGTTGAAGTGAAGATCTCTCACTCTGTTGCTGTTGTCAGTTACAAGGAAGAACATTCCCCAGTAGGACAACAAACAGGGACCCCTACTCCTAATGAAGACCCAAATATGTTGCCCTGCTAAGGCTCATCAGATATAAGAATGAGAGGTTTGCGTATATAGCCTAAAATAGTTTTAGACATTACTAACCACTCAGATTATCAAAACCACATAGCAGAATGAATAAACATCCAGATTTAAGATAATAAATGGGAGAACATACACACAAATGTATAGGCTATAAAACAGAGTTCAGTATAGCAGGCGTCATTGTCAAAATAAGAGTGCATGATTGTAACTGGCAGTGATTCATGATGCCTGAGCCAACACTACTCACTTTTGGGATAATAATTTAATACTTGTTTTAATTTACTTATTTCATTGCAGCTCTTAGTTTGATATAAAAAAACATAAAGCAACAACAGGGAATCCCCTTTACAGGTTTGACCTCTAGGCCTAAAGGTCAGTGTTGATAGTCTATAGCACATTTTGAGATACTTTTACTTAAGTCTTTCTATTTTCTGCTACTTTGTACTTCTACACCACTACATTTGCAGAAATATTGTACTTTTTGCTTCACTATACATGTATTTAATACTTTTAGTTACTAGTTACTTTGCAGATTTAATTAATAATACTGTAGCGACCGACTGCCAATCATTTATTAACCCCGGGCAAGTTGAGGGTTGGCAGCACTGACTGTAAAAAGTTGGCAGCCTGGCGAGAGGGGGCGGCCCCCCGGGGATATATAGTCAGCGGGTTGAGGAAGTTCTTCCTCTTTGGGTTCTAGCTGGAACACACTGTGTTATTTTGCCTTTAGGTTGTGCCTTTGCTAATAAACGAGCTAACTGAACTCTGGCCTGTGTCTGAGACTTTACAATCTAAAATGATCCGCAAATAAAGTAAGACTCTAGATGTAGGTGAAACTTTATTGATCACTGGGTAGCCATGGCCTTCAACCAACACTAAAGTAATAAACACATTCATTCATCAATAACCCAAAAATATGATAAATATGATTCTAAAAATGGACACGTCTGCACAATTAATAAAGCCTAATTTTGCCTTTGGTACTTAGTATATTTTATAAGTATATTTCAATGCAAATGGTCTATGTTTGAGTAGGCTTTGTCAACCTCATCCACAAGATTGGCGGTTTTGATCCCAGGCTCTTCCGGCCACATGTCAAACAAGATACTGATTGTGTGTGTGACGAATAATTAAAAAAAAATTCTACAAACATCTGAGTAATTCTTTCACCTCTGCCTATAAGTCCTGTATCCGTACTCTCTCAAACCAATGACCTATAGTCAGTCTTCACTGTTATCCATGATATTTTATAGTTATGTGAGATATATCTATATCTACTGATCTTCATACTATTCATCCTGCACACACTTATTCTTATTACTCTTATGTTACCATACCTATAGCTGTACATACTGTACATATCTGTCTATATGGTTCATTCAATATATCCATATTTATTGTTTTTCTTTTTATATATTATCTTAATACACTGTATAGACATAGGCCTATCTATATTATTCTTACTAGTAGTATGTCACTTACACTACATTGCACATATGTACATGTTGTTCATACATTGTTCATATTACAAAGCCATATTTATTCTGCTCTTATAACACTGCAATATATTTTGTCCTGCCTATGCACCACCTGTCTATACTTGAATATCACATTCATTTTTCTGCTTTTTATGCACTTCTGGTTGGACGCAAACTGCATTTCGCTGTCACTGCACAATGACAGAAAAGTTGAATCTAATCTAATGTCCCTAAAATGATTTACAGTTGTAGACACACGTTTATGTCCCGGGCCGTTGTTTTAACGACAGAGTGGTTCATTGTCATGTTGGTAGAAAACCTTTGTTACAGTACAACCAGCTACCGGTGCACGGCTCCCGGCGGCGGCGCAAGCTAGCTAACGAAACATGAAGCGGTGTTTGTGTACTTCTTCCTGTGCGTCCATTTATGAAAAACTGACTTTATAATCCATCACAAGACAACACAATGGATGTACGGCTTGTGTTTTAAAGGACTCGTGATTTTACCGACCCAGTGACCGCCAACATAAACTTTACAATGCCTCGGAAATGTTGCCGTAAACTTGCAGTAATAACTAGCTAAAGCTACTAGCTAGCTAGCTAACGTTACCCAGTTTAACAGGTTAACTTCATCAACACTATCAACACCGTTAATAATAATAATGGAGGACGGTGCCGAGGTTCAGACGGTTCCCTCCGATGTTCCGCAGACACCAAACGAAGAACTGAAGAAACTTTTGTCTTTTAAAGTTTACAAGAGGAGGTGGTTTGTTCTGCTGGTGCTGTGTCTGTTAAACTGCTCCAACGCGACGGTGAGTTAGCTGATAAACGTATGATTAACGATAACCAAATGCAGCTTGTGTTTCCAATAAAGTGCGAGTAATTGTATTTTAATGGCCGATACCAAGTTGATATCTTGGGTCATATATGAAGTAACGTTTGCCTAAAATTGTCATTGTCAATTTATACACCAATCTCTTTTCTTCATGGTCGAAAAGAGCACGAATCAAAAGATACTTTTGAAAAACTCATACTTTTATAACACAAAGTGTATCGCTTGTATGGAAGACAGTTTCTTCCAAAACAACAACAAGATCTCTTTATCTCTTTCATGCACATCCCTTTCTTACCACATTTGCACTTAAACATAAGGAAATAGCTCCTTTTCTCAGATATCAGAGACTCTTTTCTCAGTTAAATGGCAGGTGTTGTTGTGAACCGTGTGGGTAGATGACATGTGATGCCTCCCTGTGTTTGGTAGAACTTGATATTATTCCCCAGGGATGTTGTCAATGAAAAGCAGAGTGTGCCTATCCCAGTCATGCTAACTGAGCCCTCCCCTCGCCTATTTCCAGCTCCCATGGGACTCATCCTTTCTATGGGAGCTATTGTTTCCTCAGGGCTGGTGTTCCCACTCACAAAAGATGCTCAGCTGGCAGAAAGTCATCCAGGATGTAAAATGGGATGAAAATAACAGCTGATGAGCAAGATAGACAGGGTGGGATTCACAAAAAAAAGTAGTGGGTTGTTCATTTTACAGTATTACACTAACATTGTATGTTAGTGTCTTACCAGAGGAAGCATCATGTAGAAAGGCCTTTTTATTTGAATGAGATTTAAATAAAACTTGGCTTATGCCACTGTAATGAAAATCATGATCCAGACACTTAAAATCAATAATAATCGCAAATCAAAACAACACAATCCTCATTATCTTGCACTGGGTTTGGATGTGAATCTTTTCAAATGGATTATGTTGATACTGTATAATATAGCCCGACAGCTGATACTGGATTTTTTTTTTTAGGTGTCTGCTACTGCAAGAAGGATTGCGGTTTCAATACAATATGAAACTCGACTAGTGGAAACCAGAGACATGGTGGTGTCATAATGAAACAATATTGTTAAGTTTTGCAAGCCAAGATACATCCATGTTTTGTCATAAGCAGACCACCAGAGGTGTAAAGCACGTAGTCTATATCCACGATGTTCTACTGCCGTCTTAACCACATTGAAAATCGGAGTTTTAGATTTTACTGTCAAATTCCCAAACCAGCTGGTAATACCATACCAAAGAATTGACTCTATTGTTGCTCTATAGAAGATTAACATGATATTTTTATAGAGTCTACGCAAAAAGTGGAGACGCTGATGAGTTCTGGCACAGACATTTGTTACATGTGTGCACCAACTCAGGTCAATATTAATATACACTCCTAGATATTTAAAGGACACCTGCTTGATGTCATGACCATGGATGGCTACAGGGCTCTGATCTCCAGCTGATCTGGGCTCTACCAGCATTTCCAGAGTTTTGCTTGTGTTAATATGAAGATGTTGTGAACCACACCAGTTGACAGACTTGTCCACAGCAACTTGGTGGAGGCTTATATTGCTTTCTTTAGTAAGCAAACTGAGAAGGACAGTGTCATCTGAAAAGTTTACTATATGTGTGTTTGTCTCAGATCTGATGCAGTCATTTGTGTACAATGTAAGCAAAAGAGGTGAACTGACACACCCTTGATGGGCGCCAGTGCTGTGCACTGCTGGATCAGCCAGGGTGGAGTTAAACTTCACCCGCTGTGGCCTGTTTGACATGAAAGAGTGATACCACCTGATTAAAAAGGGATTTACATTTAACTGAAGTAATTTCCTAAGCATGATAGCTGGCTGGATGGAGTTAAAGGCAGAACTGAAGTCAACAAAAAGCAATCTGGCATATGCAACAGGATTTTCAAGGTGCTTTAGAGTGAGGTACATTATTGTTGATATGGCATCACTTGTACTATGATTCTTTTGTGTAAGTGAATTGGAATCTATCTAACATTTGATCCACATCAGTATGGTGTTTCATAAGCCTGTCCATTGATTTAAAAACAGAGGTAATAGCCACTGGCCGGTAATTAATTGTTCTCCTGGGGACATGCCTTTTTGGGTACTGGAATATTAATAGATTTTTTTCCACAGTTTTGGTACTGTGTACGTGTCTATAGAGAGCTGTGATAGTTTATGCCAAGCTGGTGACAGTTCTTCTGCACAAGTTTTTTAAAAGAAAAGCAGACAGGTTATCAGGGCCTGTTGCTTTGGTTGGTTGTATTTTTTGAACACCTCAGTAACAGTGTGCGGTAAAATGATGAGTCTGTCCAAGTTCTTACATTGTCAGTGTTAAAACGTATTTAGAAATTATTCAGTCAGACAGGGGCTTCCTTTTAGTGTCCATGTTGGTCATTTGTCTAATAGAAATAGTGACTTTGTGTTGGATTCTAACAGCTCTTGTTCCTCCCGCTCCTTATACTGCTGCCGTGCTGCTTTTATTTGCTGATTAAGGTCTTTTTGTGCAGCTCGGACTTCTGCTTTTTTTTCCAGATTTGAAAGCTGTTTTCATCCTGTTAATGCCTTCCCTAATGCCTTTTGTGATATAGGGTTTGTTAGTAGGATATATTTTAACAGTTTTCTGGGGTATAACAGAGTCAATACAGAAAGATATGTAGGCAGTGATTGATTCAGTAGCTCTGTCAATGTCTGCATCCTTGAAAAAGATATCCCAGTCCGTGCAGAGGAAGGGTAAATCCATACAGCTAGCTGGACTACCTGTGCAATCTGAGTTTTCTGTTACACGACTAAAACAACCTTTGAACGTACACATGTACTTGTACTTGTAATGTTTTCGGTGCGATATTAAAGTGCTATTGAAACATTATTTCTGTAAAATATTAAGCCCCAAAAGGAAAACATATTCTGAATTCATATAATTTGGGCCTCCTAGATTAAGCTTTTCTGCAGAATACTGAGGATGTAAAAGGAATTTGAAAGTACTTCATATCCTAAGGCGCCCACCCAAATAATGTAATTGTCATAGAAAATGTGTATTTTATTTTACTATCTCAGTCTTTAAGAACCGATCCAATTAGGGCTGGACAGTATATCAATATTGACATCGATATATGAGACTAGATATCGTCTTAGAGTTGGGATATTGCAGTTCCTGGTATTAAAGGCTGCATTACAGTAAATTGATGTTCTTATCTGAACTTAACAGACTGTTCTTGCTACCCACTTAATCATTATATCCACATTGCTGATGATTATTTATTACAAATCTCAGTGTGTTAATATTTTGTTAAAGCACCAATAGTCAACCCAACTATAGCGTCACAATATCAACATCAATGTATTAAGTAAAGAATATCTTGATATCCAATTTCCCCCATATCGCCCAGTCGTAGATCCAATCTTCAAATCATAGACCTAATTTTTGAATGAATTTCTTTATGTGTCTTCCCAGCTATGGCTGACCTTTGCACCAGTAGCAGACGAGTCTGCCAAATATCTGAACGTCACTCTTGAGGAAATCAACTGGTTGTCACTGGTTTACATGGTGGTGGCCATACCGCTCAGTTTTGGGACCACATGGATGCTGGACACCCTCGGGCTACGGATCACGGTACGAGCCTCACTCTGAAAACTGGGCGTCACTAGGGCCTCTTGTGTAATTTGTATGTAGACTACAGCCATTATGCTTGATAAATAATATTGGACCTGCGTATAACAGGAAATTAGTTGATACTCTTCTGTTTCTTTTTGTTTTGTGTTTTTACTCGTAGATCTGTTTTAGTAGAAGTTCATTCAAACTTTGGGGTTAGCTTTTTGTTTTTTTAAGACAGCAACACAAAGCTGTAACCAAGCGGCAAATGATTTTAGAAGAGTGGAGGAAAGAACCACTCCAGGGCCTTGAGGAGATGATAATAATGGAAATGGTGTAGATAGAGTTGGACACATTGTCTACATGGTGGTGGCCATACAGCTCATAGTTGGAGTATTGTGCACACACAAAATTACAATATGACATTCAAACTTGAAATGGTTGCAACAACATAAATAAATACAACTACCAAATAATATTAACTGCAAACAATGTGATAAATGATCGCTCCATTTCTTTTCTAGGAATAGCATCGGTTTGGTGTAATATGGTAACCCTGTGGCAATGTAATAGCAGTCATTGTGTCTCTGCCTGTTCTCATTTGCAGATTGATAAAACACAAGTTTCCATTTTTTGTGAACACATTAAGTCTAGGGGCTCTTTCTTGGGAAAGGATGGAGCAGTTGCATATTTAGTTTGGAGTTAACAGATGAATTAGGGGTGTGCAGAAAAAATCAGTTCAAACTCTACAGATTCAAAATCAATTCACAGAATTCAAAAATCAATTCACTTTTTTTATGCGTGTATACTATCACATGGGAAAAGTAGCTATGTTTACATGCTGTGAGTTGTTTTTTTAATTGAGAATCGCTTTTGAATTGAAAATCAATTTTCAATCGAATCTTGAGCCTAAAAATCGATATCGAATCGTGACATTTTCTGAGTCGTGCACCCCTAGAAAACATGAGCGACATCAACAGCGACCAAACTAAAACAGACAAGAGCACCAGCTACAGAAACGTCAACCTCATCAACAGAAAAACAAAGGAACACGTAGAAGTGCAGAAACATCAGCTGTTAGTACAAAGACGGAGGGATAGCGTGTAGGTAACAGCATGTCACCGTTGCAGCTGATTCTGGGAGCCTGGCTGAACATGTTCGGAGGCCTGGTGCGCTTCTTGGGGGAACCTAAGTACCAGCAGTTTACAATCCAGTACTCTACAGTGATGTTGGGTCAGACCCTTGGTGCCATCGCTCAGCCCCTCATCATTTTCACCCCCACCAAGCTGGCTGCTCTCTGGTTCCCTGACCACCAGCGTGCCACAGCTAACATGATCGCCTCCATGTGTGAGTGATTTACTGTAAATAATATTTTCCATTATTGTTAGGGCCTCATAACATTTTGGCCCAGATTTAGTGCTGTGTAACAAACAAACAAAAACTAGGAACTGATTTAGTTTCAGCACGTGCTGTAAAGTGAGGGAAGCACTTACATTTCTGCATGTCAGCAAACTGAAAGATTTGTCCAAAGATAAATAACCAGTGTAATACAAAGTATTTTAATTGTAATTGTTATACTTTAAAGATATGGGTAACATGACATATTTCTTGAAGAGACAGTTTTCATATATTCCAGGTCATCCCGGATGATCTGGGCCGACTGAAAAAGGGAACATTGTTGATTCTTAACAACCAGAATAACCTTTTAATTACACTTCTCTTTTCCCTCCTCAGCCAATCCGCTGGGCATCCTGCTCGCTAACATCATCTCTCCCATGATGGTTGAAAAACCTACACAGATACCAGCCCTGGTGAGCTGAACCAAGAAAAAGTCTTCAAATCCACTAATGAGGAGTCTGGTCAGGTTTCAGTTTTAGTGTTATGATGCGTTTTAGAAGCTGGCTGAACATTTCCATCATTAAAGGCCTGTCAAACCATAGGATTGTGACCTCAAAAGGTTGGCACAGGAATTGTGCACTAGGTGTGCACTAAACAAAAAAACATCAATTGTTGCAGCTTTAATGAGAAATCCATTGACCAACCTGAACTACTGCTCAAGCATTTATTAACAATTTGTGTGAATATACAAGTCGTTAATAAAATGTTCAAATACAGCACAGTCTTTAGACATGAATGCCTATTGAATTGAGGTGTCCCCTGTTTCCTGTCACTGTCTGCTGTGAACTGCCTAGTAAAGGCCAAACTGTCAAAAAGAAAAGAGACACCAGTTGGCCTAGAATCTCAGGAGTCCCAGAGGGCATTGTGGGATTGCAGCTGGTAATATAGAAAACTGCTGGGCTCTGTGGCACCTCACCTGCTAATGATGATAAATTGTCTCAGATTTCAGGTGCTAACATCCATTTATCATCACATTATGTGTGTTTCATCCCTCCTTTTAGCTGATTGCCTACGCGGCCCCGGCATGCATCATCTGTTTCCTAGCAACAGTGGGGATACGGAGCAGCTCCCCCCCTACGCCGCCATCAGCCAGTGCCGAGTCCTCCGGCTCGGAGCCGTTCGTACAGGTGATCAAACTGGTGAGGACACAATAACTCAAAATCAAGTCTTAAGTCTGCACCAGGCAGATTTTACAAAAACATTGAACAAGTTTAATTGCTGACATCTGGCAACAATACGACATCACCAAAGATTTTACAGGGCAAGAATCGGCATGGTCAGATAGTCAGTCAGGTTTTAAACTAAGAAAGCGAAGGTGAACAGTAAAATGATCACCCAAACCATCTGGAAACATCCCTCCCTTTTTACAGACCAAATGTATTTGCCTGTAAAGGATTTACCTAGATTAACACTTTATTTATTTTCAGCTTTATGGCTAATTTTATATTCTCTGTGCGTGCTGATATTTGGTTTCCCTGGTTGCATGCTGTTGCTGCGGTGACCTTATTATCCCGTCAGGTTTCTGTTACAATCCTTGTATCCGTTTCCTCTAGTTACTGAGGAACAAAGCCTACCTCGTCCTGCTGCTGTGCTTCGGTTCGGGCATCGCTGTTTTCACCTGCTTCTCCATGCTGCTGCAACAGATCCTTTGTGTGCACGGATACACCAATGTAAGACACCATATTGATTCCCATGAAATAGCGTTTGCTTAACCCACCAGACACCATGTAAATAATAAGCAATTTTAACGTTGTAAAATACAATTCAATCAAAGTTGACCGAAACAAAATAATACTGTAAAAAGACGTTTTGGGTTGTCTTTCCACTTTTCCATCCATCACAACTCTAGTTTTGGTTAAAATAAACACATAGTGTACTGATTGACATTGGAAGATATGTTTGCTCTATACACGCTAAAAGTATTGCTTTTTTAAATGGAGTCTGGTGGGTTTAGCGCTAGCAACATCAGAGCTGTTTCTGGTTTAACAAAAAAGGTCTCAAAAAGGTTTTAAAGGTCTATCTCAAAAGGGATCCTTCCCATAATGCTGTCAGACACTTAGAATATTAAACAAGCACTTTCGTGAAGGTAAATACAAGCTGGACAATTGTCCTATTAACTTACATTGTAGCTTGTTTCGCTGCTGCTGACTGTGGCGATCTCACTTCATACTGGACCATTGTCAAAGATTGTCGTTTCCATCAGTTACTTAGACACAAAAACATGGGAAAATAGGTTGAAAAAAAACGGTAATTACCCTTTAAGGAACTGATGGAACAAAAGGAAAGAAAACAATCCCTTAAAAACGTTTAAAATACTGGATGCAGACTTTAATAATAAACCTGTGACCTCTCATTGCTGCAGGACTTTGCTGGCATTTGTGGCGCTCTCTTCATCGTGTTTGGCATCGTGGGTGCCGGTGCTCTCGGCCTCTACGTTGACAAGACCAAGAAGTTCACGGAAGCCACAAAGATCAACATGAGCTTCACTGCTCTTTCCTGCATCGCCTTCTCAGTGGTGAGAACAACAGACAGGAATAGTTTGAAGCTCCACACTTGGATTTCTAGGTTATTTAAAGGAGATTGGACAGGAGAAAAGGTACTAGCAAGTTAGTTTTTCCCCTTCCAGAAGCCCTGGATGTACAGTATATACAGTAGCGAGGAAGCACTTTAGAAATAAAGCCACTTTATCAAGTTAAAGGAAAATAACCTACACGGATATTTAAATATCCCAGCACATCGCCAAGGTTCAGTGTTGAAGGTAAATCTTTGTTGTCATTCTCTCCATGTGCAGAAATCAGGGAAAACAACATTGTATTCCTTAAAGTTATCTAGTGAGTACAATAAGGAAAAAAAAAAAGCAAATTAAAAACAAATGACAGAAGAAGAAACGCGTGCAAAAGGCCGTAACAAGTCGGGTTACAGTGGTGCTCATAAGTTTACATGCCAAAAAAAAAATTAAAAATCCCACCTTTTAAGGACATCAGTTTTCTTTGTGAATAAATAATGTGTTGTAAATAAATAAATGTTCTTCCTTAAAATGCAGGGGGCATAAGTATATACACCCCTATGTTAAATTCCCATAGAGGCAGGCACATTTTTATTATTAAAGGCCAGTTATTTCATGGATCAGGATACTATTCATCCTGATAAAGTTCCCTTGGCCTTTGGAATTAAAATACCACCCCCCCATTATCACATGCCCTTCACCATACATAGAGATTGGCATGGGATACTTTCATAAAACCATCTTTCAATGCAAATCAAACCAGCTGTTAGTCTAACTGAAATAAAACCATGCTAACACTGAGCAGCCAAATGGCAACACTTGTTTACTATAAGAACATGAACGTTTAGGAGGACGTTATTAGGTAGCAAAGATTCACAGAAGCGTAGGTAGTGTAGGAAAGAGGAATGCAACGTTTGATTTCATAATTAATATTTTGGCCTGTTGATACTGTGATACTCAGAGCTGCTCTCCTCCTCTCAGGTGTCCCTGATGCCGCATCAGAAAGTCGCCGTGGCGGCCGTCTGCTCTCTTTTTGGCTTTTTCGGTTTCTCTATTTACTCGGTGGCCATGGAGCTGTCTGTGGAGTGTTCATATCCCGTTGGAGAAGCCACGTCAGCCGGACTCATCTTCATATCGGGGTACTTCTGTCTGAGCCACAGTATATAGTATGGCAGATTGGTATTTATAATAAGAATAATGTGGAGTTTAAAGACCTTTCTACCCAGATGTTATCCCCACGTCTGTGTTTCTGCTCAAAGAAAATCATTAACAGCAGTTTGAAGAAAAAGTAATTTTCACCTGTGTTTTTGTTATATATTTTGAAGGACAAAAAACAGTGATTAGTTCCTAGACTTGATTTACTTCATATTAATCCTGACTTGTCTCCTTGTGATCCTACCAGACAGGTTCAGTCTATTCTCTACATGACCCTCCTTCAGGCTTTAACCAAACGGCTCGCAGACTCTCCTCTTTCAACCTGCGGGGGTGCAGTCCTGAGCTGGAAGGGTAAGTCACAAAACGTTACACCACCATGAGCGTCTAAAAAAAGGTGGCAACCTCGGTGGGAATCAAACATGACACGCCGAGTCTAGTTGATTTGATTTGACTTAGAGCGTCACACTCCCACTGACCTCAACTCAAAGACTCCTGGGTGTTGAAGTACTAAACATGGAGGTGAAACTTACACGTTAGTGCTTCTAAAGGCAGCGAGCAGAAACTCCTTCCACTTGTGTGCCTTATCCATTCAATGCAAAGATAAAAAAACAAGAACTTCAGACTTTTTTCTGATGTAGCAAAGTTCACATATTTATAACTTTATCTCAGGCCATATATACCATATGCATTCTTTCATATTTGATTTTGATTTTTTTGCCCCATAGTCAGTCACTCAAGTGTTTTGCACTTTGATCAATCATTGATAACCTCAATAAGAACATATGTTTATTGTGAGTGGATTTGACAGAAGAAGAACAAATGTACCATTGGTTTTAAAAGAAAGCTTTTTCTTTACATTTTACAGCTTCCATTACATCTCACTAATGGAGTTACTGTCTATAAGATGCTTTATGCAGGCCACCACGCTTCCTCCAGGACAACTTTACTATCAAAGTACTTGGAACCTTGGGCTATTAGGCTTGTTGAGTTGTACCTTAATCTGGACATTTCTCACCCTCAGTGCCCATGCTTGTGATGGCAGGACTGTTAAGTTTCTTCACATGCTGCTTCGTGATCTTCTTCCACACGCGATACAGACGACTGGAGGCCGAAGAACAAGCCACTTATGGGACCAAAGAAAGCAACGTCTCGACAGTCTCTGAAAGCGTTCCGAGTGTGGAGAAGTGAACGTCTTCAGAGGCTCGGGACGAGAGAGTAACCTCATTTATAGCTTTTCAACCGTTGATTCTTTTCTACGACATCGGGGCCAAACTTTTTTACAGATTCTACATTCATTCTTTTGCTGCTGACCGTTAAATTAAAGCCTCAAAATATGATATTCACATTACGAAACTCAGCAGAATGCATTGATAGGTTTTAGGCTTTCTTTTTTTTACACAAAGTAGTTTGTAGGGAGGAAGTCTGTGTAAATTGTTTTCTCGCCACTTTGTTCTAATAATCCCAGTGAGCTGGCAAAAAAAAGTTCTCTGAATGGATGTAAAAACATTCCTGTACTGATCATGTGTGTGAGATGATTTTTGGTTTCTCACAAGGTCATTTTTAACAAAAACCTAGCTTTGTTTGTAGAAATAGGGGAGAAGATTTGGTCAAACCAAAACCAGTTGCAGCTCATTACAGAACTTGCTCTGTAGATCTTAGAAGAGACACGGTTTAACAACGTTAACTGAATGCTTCAGTGTGTTCCCAGGATTTCTCCCAGCAGTCCCTGAACACATGAACGACTGAAAACACTTGAAGCTGCATTGCATTTGTGTCTGTTTTCTGCCACCGTGCAGAGAAAAACTGTGGTTTCTGTTTGAACCTCAGGGACTTAGAACCAAAATATTGGCTCATCAGCAGCACATTTGTATCTTAACCCATTGTACTAAAACTACTAGAAAAGGTACTGTTTACTGATATACTCTTAATATAAAAGTGCATGTACATGCTAGTCAGGTTCTCTGAACGCTAAATAATGTACGGATCTCAGACTGACTACCAGAAACTCCTGTTAGTTATCAACTAAATGAGCAGATAAACCAAACTTAATACAATTATACCTTGAATCGTTTTCTGGGTTAATTGAAGTGTGACTGTCATTGTGTTGAGGCTATAACAACGCTAATAACCACATTTAACTAACTTGTTAATGGATTTTATTTGTAAAATTGCTTCCAGTTTCCAGACAGAGATGGTTGTGGGTTGTGTGCAATAAAGGGAATTTATTCACTGCTGATTCTGTGTTCGATAGGATCGATGCCATATTTAACATGATTTTAGAATGTTACGCGAAAGCTACCAAATCAAATGATTTTCTCTGATTTTGTATTCATAATTAAACGTTTGTTTTTTACACTTCTAGTAAAGATCAATAATAGCACTGTTGGATATTGTATTTTCTAAAGAGGCAATGTGCAGTATTTGGTTAAAGATTTAGAAAACTGGAGGACTTGAATGATGTAAACTTTAAACACAAGCACTTTTTACCCGTGCTTCTGATAACCGAGCCTTTAATTATGAGTTTATCTTCTGTTTCAATGCCTTAAAATGCCAATAAAATGTTGCCTCAATGATTCATCCCCCCTCCGAGTCTGATTTCTTGTTTTCAGCAGAACGTTTTTAAGAGCATTATGACAAAAGGAAAAGCACTGGTGTAACTTTTACCATTAATGATGGCTCTGTTCCAGCAGCAGGTCCTGACATTCAGAGATTATGACCAATATCAGAACACCAGCCCTGGCACGCCTACATTGAATGGAGACCCTGAAGCTTTTACCAGGTGTAATAATTACAAAGAAATCTCTCCATCAGGACACCCGTGGGACACAATACCCCCTTTAAGTAAAGCACCAGCATGTGGGCTCGAGTCCAGGTCGTTCTGGGCCTTTCTATGTGGAGTTTGTATGTTGTCCCCCCCAGCATCTAAAACATGTACTAGATTCTGGCTCAGATCTGGAGTTGGTCCCCAGGCGCTGTAAATAGCTGCCCACTGCTCCCTTGAGAGATGGGTTAAATGCAGATAATATATTTCACAACATGTACGTGACAATAAACCTTTTACAGCTTAAAAAAAAAAAAAAAATCCCATTGACATTTAAATTAGATGTTTATGTAGCTAATTTTAGGGAGAGCAGTGGGACAGACAGTAAGCTGACCATAGCCTGTATAGAAGGGACTATTATTTTCATTATTTATAGACTAACATTGGCCTCACAGAAAAGAAGAAAAAAAAAATCTAGTATACATAAAACATTAATGGTCAAAGCTTAAAAAATGATACGGTTTGACTGCTAAGAAAATCTGAAGATAAAACTTAATGATCTGGTAAACTATAAAGGGTTTATGAGATTGTGGTTGGCACGTTACAGAATAAATAATTTGCAGCCTAATTTGGCTCCCTCTCAATCTGATCTACTCTGCACCTTCACAATAAGATACACCAGAGGAGAAGGTGTTGAGTGGTGATGAAAAATGAAATGACACAAACAAGCAGACAGATAAAGACTGCAGTTTTAATCCTTTCCCAGTTCCACATAACACAAATATAAAAGTAGAGCACTCTTCTGATCGATCAGAATCAATCAGAGCCGACCTGAAACCCAGTCTCCTACGATCATTTCTCCAGCTCCGTCTGGACTCCGTTTAAAAAGACCCATTTATAAGAATACGAGCAGGATGTAAAAATGAAACAGAATTAAAAATCAAGCAAAAATAAAAACAAATAAAAAGGAACACTACAGCAAATTAGCGACAGAGGATTTGTCAAAATCTTGTTTGAATTCTTACTTTTGAAAGACATCCTCACTCAAAACTAACATGTCGCATGGCACCAAACACAAAACAAATGTAAAATTTAAAAAAAAAAAAAAAACTGAGGAGATTCTTGATGCAAGAGCTAGTAGTTTCTAATGTGTAGGTTTAGCACAGGTACTGTGTGAACACAAGTACACATTTCATCCAATTAAATGTGTCGGCGTGTGTGTCTCAGAGCTGGAGGGCACAGAACTGCTGGTACACGGCCAGGATGTGGTGGTCCAGCTCGGCGGTGAACAGCAGGTTCTCCAGGGTTCCCATGTACTGCTGGATGGTAACATGGTGCTGCGGCACAAGGAGAGACATCACGTTAGAGAGAGAGAGAGCGAGAGAGAGAACAGACCATAATCGATTATAGCCTACTGATATAACTTGTTGATTTTACGGTTTGTTTGTAGTTATTTTGCCCTTTGGCTGCTGTGTTCAGACTCCGCTACATTCAGGAGTGTCTTTTTTTTTTAAAGAGCAGATCCAATAGAAAGGGCAGGTTAGATACTACATATCTGACTGCTTGAAATGGTTGATAAACACCGTGTGCAGCAACATAGAATATGGAGAAGGTGGTGCATCATGCTATCGAATTGACTTCAAATCCTTTGACAGGATAATTGTAATCTAATTGAATCGTGAGACCAGTGAAGATTCACACCCCTGGTGTGCATGGTGGGTTAGGGTGTGTGTGTGTGTGATTTACCATGAGAAAGACCTGCTGCAGCCGCTCGACACAGTTCTTGTACCAGGGCGTGGTGATGTCGACGCTGCCCGTCTCACAGCGAACCAGATGCTCCGTCAACAACATGATGAAGCGCTGTGGGGGAGACGACATTTAAAACGAGCGCACACAGATGCAGCTGCACTAAACGGGTCTGTAAACGTAATTACGTGTCCATCACATCAGCTTTAGTTATAAAGTCAGACTCGGGCCACTTCCGTCTCGTCTATGGTCACGTTTCCATCCAAAGAAATGTATAGAATTACTGGAGAATAACAGCAAAACACAATGCAGACTGTTGTGCGTTTCTATCCGCTTTCTTTGATCCTGTTCTGCACATCCACGCGTGGGATCGGCTCAGAACCACCAGACTACACTGGATGAGTTGACGTTGCTTTGTAACAATTACGGGATGTCTGTTCATTAGAAATGCTGCAATACAGCAACCAATGCGTCCCTGAGCAAGACCTGTATATATTTCGGATAAAATGACATGTGACGTCTAAAGATCTTAACCCTTGTGTTGTCTTCCTGTCAAAATTGAAACTCAACACTTTGGTTGACACTTTTTAAATCGTTTTTTAACTTTGTTACATTTTTGTCCCCTTTTCCCCCCAAGACTTTTTTCAATGTTTGTCTTTTTTATGTTTAACACTACGTAACACTAACTTATTAACTTTAGTTTTAGACTGGAATATGTCAACTTTTACTCTCAATACGATTTCAAAAACACTTCAATTTTTCTCTCCAAATGCTACAAGATTGAATAAGATGCCCCAAAATTAATGAAAGTAGAGATTTGTACTTGCCAAAGAGCGTTGTGTGGAATCAATCATGTTATTTTGGGGAATTAAAAAGAACATTGATGTAGGAAAACGGGTCAATTTGACCCGAGGACAACATGAGGGTTAAGAGTTCCCCTGCAGCCCTTTGGTACCTGGAAGATGACGAGGAAGAGGTTCTTCTGTTCGCTCTGAGCCGACTCCACCTTCTCCTGTAGCCTCTCGATCTGCTCCTCCAACTGGCCCTCCTCGTCCTCGCTGTTCTTGTCCATGTCCTCGTCGTCCCCGCTGTCCTTCTGCTGGGGAACGAGCGCACACACAAACATGAAACCCTTCCTATTTTAACCTTAAACTTGTGTATGCATGTGTATACAGTATACTATGTTAGTATATGTAGTTTGTGACTACGTCCAGAAACACTGCCAAAATATGAACAATAACATCGCTGTCAACGGGCTTACCTGCTAATGTTAGCTACCGACTGTTACCTTGAAACCATCCAGCAAATAGACGGTACCGTAGGGAGGCTACCTCAAACCGGTGATTTAACGTCAACGCCCATTTTTTGCTCACCCTCAAAGGGGAAAGAGAGCCGCTTGAGTTCAGAGGCTCGGCTCTGCAGAGTCGTGTAATTACGACTTTATGACTTTTCATAAACAGCTGGAGGAGCGGCGGTGTACATAGCGGACACCCTGTTGTGCAGACTGCGGCAGAAATGTAACCGTGGCGGGCCGCCACCAGCACATCAGTGTAGAGGAAACACTGGTACGCAAATATAAATAAGTGAAGAATTGTCCTGTTTGTATACAAGTTCAAAAGCAGAAAAAAGCGGTGGGACCAGAAAAGTTTTTTTTTTTTTTTTTTTACTTTAACTTTTTAGCTTAGGTTTTGAACGTGGGAATCCTTATTTGAACCATCTTGAAAAGATATATATGCAGTGTATTCCGTTTTTGTTGGTTTTGGTATTCATGTTCTTATTCATCTTTTATCTTCTCATTTTTAACACGTTCAAAATAAACTGAACCAACTCAATTCATTGAATGCTTGTTATGTAAAAGTGACGCGACCATGACCGACATAATGGGATGGAGGAAGTTACCCTCTTATGCTGCTGTTTCTCCAGTTTGTCCTTGGCCTCCTCCAACTCCTGCTGGATCTTCTGGACGTGTTTGTCCATCTTCCGGATGGTCGAGTGAAGAATCTCCCAGATGAAAAGTCTAGATGAGGATGACATTTTATTTTTTTTATCTTACAGATCTTACACAAAACTTTATTTCCCTCCCTGAGTTTCCATTAAAATGAAATTTTTCTTGAAGACCACTCAAATCTGCATCCACTGACACAGATATGGGGGTGATAAAATGTGTTTTGGGTGCATTTTTGTGCGTGTGTGTGTGGGGGGCAGGGGTGTCAAACTCAACTTCACTAAAGGGCCACACTGGAAAATAGGAATCACATCAAGGGCCAGACATGTTTAGTTTATGGATATGCTTTCAAATATCTTTGACTGTATTATTGCATGTCATATAGTCTTCTCACTGAAGTCCTTAAGCAGTCAGGAAAAGGATCCTCAGCCATCATAGAAAAAAGTGCCCAAAAACGTTGCCGGTTGTATGTTTTTTTATTGTACCCTGCCAGGGGACTGCAGATGTAAATTAGCCTGTGGCTAACTAGGGTACGATGCATTAAATAGTAAAATTTAGGTTTAAAATTGTACATGGTCCCTAATAAATAAAAAAATAAAATAATGTGTTGATGTGTCACATCCCACCTGGTGAACTCATGAGCCATATCTTGAGAGAAGAGCCAATTGGCCACAGCAGCACAGTCCACGATCTGCGTCCGAATCATTTTGTCCACCAACACTGCGATCATCTGTAATGCAGCCGAAAACACGCGATAAGTTCACCAAACGGGCAACTCCACACTAAATATTAAAAATCCACATTGTAACTCTATCGCTGAATGAATGTTTATCAGGTTAAAACCTTTTCCACTCTTATTTTAAAAAGAAAAAACGTGTTGTTTGTACCTGCGGGTGATTTCTCCACACGTCATAAACCACCTTGAGGATGTGCAGCTTCCCCTCGTCGCTCTCCGTCAGGGCCTTCAAGATCTCATGGAACCTGGAGAAATCAGACGCATGTTGAGGACGGCAGGACGGGATTCAAGCAAAAGAAAGAGGTGATTGTGGTAAGACTCGTGGTTAGCATACAACTGCTGGATCCTGTTTGGGGAACTTTTAGAACATCACGAGTTCACAAGTCCATTCATATGGTTCTTTTCTTTCTAGAGTTCAGCATCTAAGCGATGTTGGGTGACCTTACTTCTTGTTGATGGTTAAAGTATTTTCAAACAAAACAAGCCTAGCTCACCCTTCCCTCCTCCTCATCCTGTCCCCTCCCCATGTGCTTCTGCGCACTAACTATTTTTTACAGTGTGTTCTGGGGACAGGCAGCTAGCAGATAGTGAGGAGATGTTTGCTGTATGGGACAACAAATGTTGTAGCCTAAATCACACGTGTCATCGCTTAGAGCACCTTTAAAAATGTCAATATTTCTAGGACTGTATTTAAGTATTTAGTTGCATTTAGTTTTGTTGGACTTCTGGGGGATTTTATGGAGATTATACGATAGGCAAAAATAAGCCATGGCTTCGGCCTTTTCCTTTTTCGGTTAGCTATGGTGGCAAATGTATGTTAAAATAAAAAAAATTATTAATCATATTTATTTTATGTCCATTTTTCCATTACCTGCATGGTGTGTTTACTCTGTGGGAGGGACACATTTGAAAACTGGTGTATATTTATATTAAAAAAAAAAAAAAAAGGTTTGACGTCAAACTCAAATGCG
Source organism: Percina caprodes (assembly GCA_013375575.1). Classification (NCBI taxonomy): domain Eukaryota; kingdom Metazoa; phylum Chordata; class Actinopteri; order Perciformes; family Percidae; genus Percina; species Percina caprodes. The sequence goes on along the minus strand of JABXJD010000003.1, from coordinate 9,226,667 downwards.
GTGAGTTTCCATGGTGGGCAAACTTACTTGCCGAGGGCACTGAAGGAGTGGCTGAAGGATTTGGCTGCCAGGTGGAGTAGAGTCTGCAGGAACACGTCCACCTTCAGAGGGTTGAAGCTCTCGCCCTCATCTGGAAGGAGAGAAAGAAAAAAGGAAACTTTTGCAAAGTGCATAAATAGAAATATGAAAACTAGGGGTGTACAATTCAGAAAATGTCAAGATTCAATTCTGATTTTTAGGCTCACGATTCAATATCAAGTCTCAATTAAAAAATGATTCACAGTATGTAAATGTAGTAACTTTTTCCATGCATGTATGTTTTCATATTATTCAGGTGGATTTGTTTGTTATTTGTTATTTTATCATCCTGTTATGATGTATGTGTATGCTGTGTGTGATGTCTGTAAGCTACTGGGACCTTGAATTGACCCCTGGGGATCAATAAAGTATCTATCTATCTATCTATCTATCTATCTATCTATCTATCTATCTATCTATCTATCTATCTATCTATCTATCTATCATGTTATTGCAGTAAAAAAATATGAATCGATAGAATCGGTAGAGCTTGAATCGTAATTCGAATATGAATCAATTTGTTTTGCACACCCTCATGAAGATTATCTTAAATAAAATAAACTAACCGTCATCATCTTCTTGGTTGGGGTTGGGCACTTCTTTGAGGATGGTTAGGATCTCTTCGTTGGACGCTCGGTTCTTTATGGCGTTCCCAACAGTGACGGATGCTTGGTAACCGGGTAACGAAGCTGTGACACAGGAGAGACATTCGGTTAGGTATTCAGGTCTAAACTTATATGCTAGTTACCGACAGATCTCTGGAACCATTCAAGGTTGAGAAGAAAACAAAACTACTTTAAATGCAATTTAATTCTCTCCTGGGCAGGGTTTTGCAAATTATACTACTGTTTGCATAGTTTCGCATTGCTAGACCTTCCTATAGAGAAGCCTGCGAGTAATGAGAAAACAGTGAAGAAATGGCCAAAACTGCGTAGCATTCCTTTAACATCTTCACCACAAGCAGAAGCACAGTCCTACACATTTTCATTTTGGACCGCCGCTGGCAACAAATCTGCAGATTCCGTTTGGGCCTGCTGCTGAGTAAAAAAAATAATATAATTTAAGTGTTCTTACAAGCGCTCTCGTCTTCGTATTTGTAACTAAAGATGGGTTCGGCTGGGATGAGTGCTGAGAAGGTTGGAGGGACGATGTCCACTATCCGCTGATGGTATGAAAGTCTGCAGGGACAAAGAGCAAACAGACCACTTTAGTTCAAGGAGACACTTTCCAGATTATGACGGTAAACAAGTAATCTTCGATGGCCTCAGAGGGGAAAGGCATTAAAGCTCCACTAATTACAGAAAGTACTTTATAAATTCACTTCAAGTTCACTCAATTCAAGTTAATGAGAAGGAAAATTCCCATTTGAAAGTAGGCCTGCATGATTAATCGTTATAAAAACGCAATGTTGATTCACAATTACAATTTTAAATGAGTTTTTTCATTAAGAAAAAAAAAAAATATACTGTACATATATTTTTCTTTTCTTAATAAAAAAAATATGTATATTTATTTTTTCCCCCTTTTCTTAATGACTTTGATTCTCATTAAATTTTACGAGCCGACTGCATCACAAACGCTACTACTTTCCTCTGTGAGTTTTAAACAGACTGTATAAAATGCTGCATTGCTCTTCTTCTCTTCATTGAAGCCTCTATGTTTACAGGCTTGTGGTGATGCGCAATGTGCCAAAAAAATGTATGTTTGGTACTGTCAATTTGTTTTGTTATGATTTAAAAAAAAACAAATTGTGGCAGAGAATGGTAATATCAATTCTAAGCAAAAACTAAATCAACTTTCCCTCTTTGAAAGCATTTCAACTTGTAGAAGACATGCAAAATTACCTCATACTCTTCTCCAGAACCTCTTTGACAAACTTGGGCTTGGGCTTCTCTAGATCCATGGTCAAGCAGTCAGACCTTTATTATAATTATAGAAGACACACGACCATATTGTCAACAGTGTAAAACAATAAACAGGCGCTATAAACGCTCTTTCGGTCCCATCAGAGGATCACTCACCAGTCATCCCAGCTCCATCGAAACTGGAAGTTGCTCAAATGATGAGAGAACCAGTTGATTAGTCTACAAATAAAAAGGAAATGATGAAAGACCATATGGCAGTGTTAAATCAAAGACAGGAACTACTTTGGTTACAATGTTCACCCATCCAGAAAAAGGAAACGTGCAGTTGAATTACCGGTCTACGCAGCTGGTGTTCATGGTGTCCAGTCTCATGTACAGCATCTCTGTGGCTTGGGCCAACTAACAGGCAGGTGTTAAGGAAAAGTCACATTTAAAGTGGAGAAAAATGTGGAAAAGGAAAAGGTCTTCTTTCTGTTCAACACTCTGGTGAGTACTTTGAAAATCCTAAATTCAACATGTTTGTCATTATATAGTCAGAAGCATTTGTCTTCATGATACATTGTTTAACCACTGACTAGGGTTTTTGGCGTACTTTAGAAAAATGTAACATCAAGTAAATATCAAGATAATAATGTGAAGAATATAACACTAAAATATATCTACTAAAAATATCAGCGATCTGTTTTGTGGGTATGCAATAGGGAGAAAATCAGATATTACGATATTTATGACCTAATACCTCAATATCGCAATAGTCCAGGGTTTGCATTTGGTGCTTTCACAAAATATCTTTCCACTTACATTTTAGATAAATAATCATCAGTAATGTGGACATCATGTTTAAGTGGGTAAAGGCAAATAATAGAACAGCTAGAACAGTTTGGTAAGTTCAGAAAAGTACATCACTGTACTGTAATGCAGCCTTTAAAACCAGGAAAAGTCAACACTTGTCATATCACAATATCCAAAATCTAAGGCGATACCTAGTCTCATATCACAATATTGCCCAGCCCTAGTGTGCAATGTTGTCGAGTGATCAAGGTTTCCCCCAGAGAAGTTTTTTTTGACAAAAGGCCCGGCTGGGGCCAGTCCCAGACTGATGGCAGCATTTACGTAGAGCCCAATAGTTTCATTGGCACCAAATAGTGGACGGAAAGCTTTACGACAGACTCCATAGTGCTCTACGTTAGGTCAGTGCTGGTCTCGCATTGCCCAATCCTCCACACGCTTGCAAAGCAGAGGAGAGCCTGGGTAGTCCACACAGCATTCCAGGATGGGTGGAAAACGTGCTCGGGTGGGGGTGGGCAACTTAGGATTGGGCCACCGTCTTGCAAAACACCGGGGCACACCCTGCGTGACTTTTCTGCAGCAGCTCGAGACGCGCCAGCGTGGCACCATGTATCCTCATGAGGCGAGTTCAGAAGTTACAGGGGTTGTCGGAAAATTGTTTTAACATAAACCGCAGTGATGCTAACTATGAAGGATACGACTTGTGGCAATGAGCCGGGCTGCAGTTTGCACAGTTCAATAAGCAGTGTGGTGTACATGACGTCGATGTGAGGGGGAGATGGCAGCTGGAAAAGTTCTCCAAATATCACCTGGAAAAAAGAAACAAATATTTTGAATCAGCAATTAATTTTTCTTAGTATATAGCTTGTAAAAACAAAAAACAGGTGGGGGAAAACAGTGTACCTCCACAATGTGATAGTTGAGTGGGATCTTATTTTTCCCTGGATAGCTGAGTAACTGGGCAGCACTAAAAGGTTAAGGAAAAAGAAAAAACAGAAGCGTTAAAACATTGGAGTTGGTGACATTCAGACCTGACGAAATTGAAACACGGTGAAGCGTGTTACCCACCATGTTTTCCTCTCTCTCCAGTGAGTCTGGATGATACAGTGCAGATTTTCTTCTATGACAAATCTCTCCACAGAATGACTGCCGGGCATAACGGGACCCTGGGGATAAAGAGGACACGCGTTTTTAGGCACAACAGAAAATGAAAAACTCAAATGTGCCACATAAAACTCACGTCTTATTTTTTTTTTTTTACTTTTAAGAATTACAAAAACAAATGAAACAATGTTAAGATGCCTAAAATGCATATAATTATCTTATATTGAGCTTATTGAGATTATATAGAACCACTCAAAGGTTTTTGCTTTCCCATTCATCATTCATGTACATCATACACCTGGGCGGCTGTGGCTCAGTGGTAGAGGGTCGCCTGCCAATCGTTGGCAGGTTGGCAGTTCAATCCCTGGCCCTGCAGTCCCATGTCGATGAGCAAGTGCCACCTTGTACGGCAGCCTCGGCCACAGTGTATGAATGTGTGTGAATGGTTCCTGTACTATGTACAAGCGCTTTGAGTAGTCGTTACAACTGGAAAAGCGCTATATAAAAACAGTCCATTTACATTTACATCATACACCTAATTCAGTAAAAATCTGTAACATATTTGCATGCATGTTTTTCACAGCCAAAAGGTGAATACCTCTGGGGCATCGGTGTAGTCGAACATACGGAAGACGACCCGCGGCATGGGGTACTGGGCGTCGGGCATGTGGCCCGGTGGAGTGAAGGGGGGCAGGTTGTGTTGCAGGGCCTCACAGAGCACGCTGTCGAAGGCGATGTATGGACGAAGGATGTGGCGCTCCTGCCAGCGGTCTTTCTTTAGCTTCTGAATCTGGGCCCAAAGGCAGTCCAGGTACTGAGGGAAGGACACGGAGAGAAGGGGGTCAACTTTTAACAGGCCATTCAGGTGGATTACAAAACAGACCCACAGAAAGAATAGTACAGACATAGACAAGATTTAGACAAAATGGCTGAAAATGATAGTGATCTTAGGACTTTACTTCAACAATGTCATGAGGATATGCTTCACATCTTAACAATGAAAAGGAGAATTGTAGTGCTTCCATAGGTCTCTCACCTCCTCTTGTGGGTGGGGCTTCTCTGCCGTCCACACCTGCAGCATGGGGACGTGCGTCTTTCCTCGCCCCCTAAAAATAAAAGACAAGTGTGACATTAAGAAGGAGTGGACTGATAGAACAAATAACATGATTTGACAAATAAGAAGAGTTTCAGCAAAAGATAAAAAGACGCAGACAAGAGCTGAGACTAAAGGGCAATGAAGCAAGGAGACATCTTACTTGAGGTAGCCTTCGATCTGGCTGAGAAGTCGGTCCATCTCAACATCCTTCTTCTCATAAAGCTCCTTACCGACCCAGGGCAAACAGGACAGCACCACATACACAAACCAGTCCGACCGAACCTGGGGGGGGGGAACCACATTTTTGTGTGATAAAAATAGCTTCAAAACACCTATCGTCACCCCTGTCCTTTAGTGCCTTGACTGGACTTACAAAAAGTTAAGTTTGTTGATTCCTTTATTAAGCGTAGTCAACGTAATGGTGTGCTGATTCCACCTCACCCATTTCTACCTACCTGTGGTACATCTTCCTCCTGAGTAACACTGACAAAGTTTTCAAACATGGCCACCATTGAAGGAGCAGCAATCACATGGCAGTTAACCAAGTCGGACAGAAAACGCACCTACAAAAAGAATGTGCATAACATGATGTTAAAAAAGTAGAAGACATAAGCATAATTTTAGGTGTTTCTAAAATGTCACCTTACCAAGTAAACAGCTTCATTGTACAAGTTGTTTTTTAGTGTCTCCTTGAGTTGTCTGATCATGGCCTCCACAAACTCGCCCCCAAAGTTGTAGTTCCTGGCGTTCAAGAGGCCAACCAAAGTCGTATACACGGTCAGCTTCTCAGGTAGAAGGCGAGCACTGTCAACATAAAACAACTCCATGAAAACTGACAGTGCAGAACAGTGATCATTCCAACAGTAAAAGGGCGAGAATGGGTATGAACTTACACAGCACATAAAATGCGCAGGATTTTGTTTTTATAGTTTGGAAGGTCAGCCTCCAACACGCCTGCAAGGCCCTCCAAGTTGCTCTCCAGGGACGATGTACTCTGTGAAGAAAAACAAAGCAATAGAGTTGGTTTTCGTGGGACTACGGTACATTGAACGGCAGCAAACCCTATCAAAAAGTTCTGGTGATTGCTTTTAGAAGTAAGGCAGTGTACTATTTGGATCAGAGTGAGACAGCGCAGAACATTATTGATGTAGGATTCAACAGACTGAGCAAGAACTACATTGCTAGAGTTGACCTTTTACCTTCTCTCCTACACGACATATCAGTGACTCCAGGCGGTCTTCAATTTCAATGGGTTCAGACGTTCTCCGCCTTTTATGTGCCTGACCTCCTGGATGAAAAGAAGAAAATAAGCACAGACTGAGTGGAATGAGAAATAGTAGCTGAGGGAATAACTCAAGGGCACCCTTGATGGGAAAACCTTAAAAATGAATTAACACATTAAATGCGGATAATAGTGTACAGACCAGTTTTGAATTTTGACTTTTAACTAGGCTCTCCTTAACTAAATGTACACAATAAGAGCCGAGACAATAGGTCTCCAGGTTATCCGCTGACACTGTATTTTAAACCAGAAAACGCTGTGAAGCTGCATTACGGGAAATTATTAAGTCATTTTGAAAACATAAATATTGATTGATAACCTTATAGAGGATAACACATATCGTGAGTTTGTTTTGTTTTTAATAAAAAGATACTCTCCCTGAGGTATTTGTATTGGTTGCCGCCCCCATACTAAAGACAAACTGGTTAACAGCCGATAGCACAGCTACCGTTAGCTAGCTAACGTTAAACGTTACGTTTGTTCAATCTTGTCGCTTTTCAAGCCACGACTGCGAAAACAAATATCAAGTGTTTTGCCATGTTAAGCTAACGTTAACGATTGCAACACTTAAACCTGGCCTTGTGAATAAATTAACAATCAGCATCAGCGGGATTGCACCAATCAAGAGATTAACGTTAACAGAAACACGCTAACGTAAGCTAGCCACCACTCGTTAGCCTAGCTAGCGTTTGAATTAGCTAAACACATGTAACGGCCACTAACCCTCATTTTCACTGTCGCTGTGTCGTCTCCTGGACATCTTTCACTGCGCTTCGTTAAAATGTAAGGTAATTCGACGAAAAACGATTATGAAACAAAATAATAAGTCGGCTAAAGAAGCTTCTAGATCATTCAGCCGGGCCGATGCTAGAATAGTGCAAAAAAATAATAGCGGTCAGATTCAAGTGAGGCACATCAGGGCCACCGGAAGCGACTATTTCCCCTCTCAAGGATGGCAACGACATGTCCCGCCCAACTCTGCCTGACTTTACCACTGATTGGTTTACCCGGCAAGTCGTACCCTAAATTTAACCAATCCCACTACTCTAGCCAACCCACCAGAGCAGGCAGCGAGTGCTAACCAATCAGAGGGTGAGTAAGGCGGGTCATGCTCATGCCATCCCCATCCTAGGATTTTTGATTTTTTTTTGCCAACCGGAAGGTGTACTTTAATTTTTCATCCGATGTTCAGCGCCTGTTTTTTTGCTGCACGTTTGATGACAGTTAGGTTGCTATCTTAAATGTATATTTTGGCATTTTTTAAACTTTAAATTTAATGTTTGCCAAGATTAGGTCAACATTGAATATCCTGCCGACGTCTAACTCATGTCCAGACGACAAAGCGGAAGTATCTTATTACTTAGCTAGCTAGCGAGACTGTTTCTAGCTAAAGTGGTAAAAGATATTTTAAACATGGCAGCGGACGATGCCCCTCGTTTAGAGTTCATGGACTGGGAACTTGACACTTCGACATGTAATGGACTGAAACAGGAGAAACAACTTTCTGCCTCACAACGAAGGTGCTACAGCCTCTGCAGGAGGAAGGTGAGTGACAACACCCGACTGCTGTCTTTAGTTGACATTTTACTATGGCTCTGGACCAGAGACTGTATTGCATTAATATTAACGGTCTATAATAATCTTTATTTGTAGAGCACTTTTCAAAAACAAGTTACAAAGTGCTTTAACAAGTGTAAAGAGACAATTAATACAAAACTATGGTGTGGATGTCACCAGATAACACAGCTGAGTACACAGATATGTTCATTGACTGTAAATTGAATCAATATAATTCATCTTACAGTCAATGGTTGTGTTTCAGTGTGTGTTCAGGTAGCTACAGTAACATAAGATAGGTTTGAGGAATAAATCAGACTTGTTGAGCAAATGTAATATGCATTAGTCAATTATAGCAAGTCACTGTAATGCCAATCTTCTAAAAAATGACTATTGTCTAACTAGTCTCTACATAATGTTAAACTTTAAGGACATGAAAACAATATAACGATATTTAATTTATAAATTATACACAAAATTCGGACCGATAAATCAGCTGGGCCATTTTAGAGTGATCATTATTGTATTATTGTATGTTGGCTAGATGGAATACATTTATTATTAGGGCCCGAGCACGAGTGCTAGGGCACCACCGGTGTCCTAGCACGAAGTGCAAGGAACCTATTGTTTTTGTAGGGATTATTAGGGCCCGAGCACGAGTGCTAGGGCACCACCGGTGTCCTAGCACGAAGTGCAAGGAACCTATTGTTTTTGTAGGGATTATTATTATTATTATTCCGCACTTTGTCTGTCATTTTTGAGGGCTTTATTGTGTTGCAAAATTCGCAAAAACTTGCACACATTTAAAACCAATAAAAAATGACAGAATTCTGTAGTGATTGGGCTTGAACAATGACAGAGTGCTCCATAGCGCCCCCTAATGTGCACCCTGACAAAAAAAAAGTCATAATTCATCTTTCAAACTTTCAGGGATCATGCGTATCATCTGGAACTCTATCATGGTATTTTTAGAAAATAAAAAACATTTCAAAATTTTACGATTTGGCGAATTTCGTGCGAAATGACTCACTTTTCAAAGACGTGTTTGAGGACCTTAGGATCCACAAAAACTCTCCAAATCTTGCAGCCACGTGCAGAATATGAAACTCTTTCATCTGAATACACATTTAGGCTTGAGAGTGGTATGGTTGCTCTATAGCGCCCCCTTAAGTGGATTTAGCACTTGGGCACATTTTCGACAAACTCAATATATACGAAAACTCACAAAAATTGGCATCCACATAAACACCGGGGAGCTTTGTGAGTCTGTTTGGTGATTTGGTCCATACCTGTAAGGGGGCTCTATAGCGCCCCCTAATGTGTGGAATGGCCTTAACTTGGACATAGTTACTCCGATATTCACCAGATTTGATATGCATATTGCTCTAATCATTGCAAACATATTTCCCATTTACCTTCATTAGCTCCGCCCAACCGGAAGGCGGCCATTTTGAATTTAATAAATGTCATGTGTTGTACATTCTGTCGAACTCCTCCTCCGCCGTGACTGCAATCTTCCTGAATCTTTGCAGGTAGTATCTACTGACACTCATGATGAAAAGTTATCCAAAGAATTTTGATAGTGCAAAAATTGTGCAAGTTATAAGGTAGCAACGTCCTGTCAGGGTTCTTGAGAGAGGAAGTTGCATATCTGGCCAAGATTTATTCTGATCGCCACCAAACATGACACACTTGTTCCGCGTAGCGGAGTGAGCATCCATGCCAAATTTCGAGTCAATAAGCCATTAGATGGCGCCGCTAGAATTTTTTTTATTTCTTTTTATATTCTTTATTCTTCCTGTAGGCGGCTATTGAAACAGGAAGTTATGTATCTGGCCAAGATTTATTCCGATTGCCACCAAATATAACAGCTGTTCCACATAGCAATATGAGCATTCATGCCAAATCTTTAGTGAATCGGACATTACATGGGGCTGTTAGAATTATTTTTATTAATTACCCACATTGCATTATATCTAGCATTAATCCCATCTGCATGAGATGTTGCATTTTGAATAAAATGCTTTAATTGTAACTTTATTTCTTTCACAACAAACACCTATCTGACTGAATAGTTAGTTTATTAAATGGAGATAAAATGTTGGAGAGCCTTTAATGACACTGGGTGTTACTGCATGACAGTCTGTGGCTGTCGGTCATGTGTGACTCAGCTGGCATGGCCCCCCCCCCATGAAATCACTATGCTGCAGCACCATAGCTGGAGAATGTTCTCTCAATGAGCTTCATGAGCTAGTCACCTGAAATGGTTCCCCCCCCCCCAGGTGGGCCTTGTCAGGGTTAATTAGTGGACTTTCTTCGTTATTAATGGAGTTGGGACCATCAGAAGTCAGGTTGATACACAGCCAACAGCCTATTGGACGACTGGTAGAATTCATATTATGGCAAGAACCAATCAGCTAAGAGAAGAGAAACGAGCGGCCATCATTACTTTAAGAAATGAAGGTCAGTTGGTCCAGAAAATTACCAAAACTCTGAATGTGTCCTCAAGTGGAGTCGCAATTGGCTCGAAACGTTTCAGGATGACATGTTCAGTTATTTCTACTTTGTTGTTAAGAACATAATTCCACATGTTCATCATAGTTTTGATGCCTTCAGTGATAATCTACAATGTAACACACACACACACACACAGATACATACAAGCAGACAGAAGGACACACACACACAGATACACACACACACACACACACACACACGCAGACAGAAGGACACACACACACACACATACACACAGACAGAGTGCTCCATAGCGCCCCTAACATGCACCCTGAAAAAAATATTCATAATTTATCTAACCAATTTTTCATCAATCATGCGTATCATCTGGAACTGGATCAAGCTATTTTTAGAAAAAAATCTAAAAAAATTATAATTTACGATATGGCGAATTTCGTGCGAAATGTCTCATTTTCGAAGACGTTTTTGAGGACCTTAGGATCCACGAAAACTCTCCAAATCTTGCAGCCACGTGCAGAATATGAAACTCTTTTATCTGAATACACATTTAGGCTTGAGAGTGGTATGGTTGCTCTATAGCGCCCCCTTAAGTGGATTTAGCACTTGGCCACATTTTTGACAGACTCAGCATGTACAAAAACTCACAAAAATTGGCGCCCACATAAACACCGTACAGAGCAGACAGAAGGACACACACACACACACACACACAGATACACACAAGCAGACAGAAGGACTCACACACAGATACACACACACACACACACACACACAGATACACACATGCAGACAGAATGACACACACACAGATACACACACACAGATACACACAAGCAGACAGAAGGACACACACACACTCACACTCACACACACACACACACACACACACACACACACACACACACACACACACACACACACAGATGAAGGAGAAAGTGGCTGTAACTACAGCGTAAGTTGTCGTATCTGCTTGAAATGTCCCCCAATCACCAAGAGTCCAGGCCTGAGGACACCTACAGGCCAATATGGACTTTTGGAGACAGCGCCACCATCTGGCAGCAGGAAATCAGCCTTATATGACAAACATCATCCGATTTACATGAAACTTAGAATGTGTGGTCTACATGTGATACTGAGGCGGCCCCTGTACTTTAACCACGCCCACTCACCCAGGCCACGGCCCTTTTAATAACATTTGTACCGTTTAAGCTGCAGTCTTGTGTAAGGTGTCTTTGAACTCAGCAGAGACTTCCTTCTTCATTGGTGATGCTTTGACCCGCCCCCTGTGATTTGGCCACGCCCCCTTCCACAGATAATGAGCTGTATGATGTAGAGTCTCACAGCAGGGAGTTCCATCTTCATTGGTGATGATTTGCAGTGTCTGAGTGCCGCGCAAATTAACTGCTGCAAAGATTGGCCTATGCCAGTACCCCCGACCTGCGAAGAGGCGAGGGCCCGTTCATCACTGCGTGCAGTTTTAATTATTATTATTATTCCGCACCTTCTCTGTCATTTTTGAGGGCTTTATCGTGTTGTAAAATTCGCAAAAACTTGCACACATTTAAAACCAATAAAAAATGACAGAATTCTGTAGTGACTGGGCTCGGGCGATGACAGAGTGCTCCATAGCGCCCCCTAACGTGCACCCTGAAAAACAAAATTTCATAATTTATCTAACCAATTTTTCATCAATCATGCGTATCATCTGGAACTGTATCAAGCTATTTTTATTAAAAAAATAAAAAATTAAATTTACGATTTGGCGAATTTCGTGCGAAATGTCTCATTTTCAAAAGACGTTTTGAGGACCTTAGGATCCACGAAAACTCTCCAAATCTTGCAGCCACGTGCAGAATATGAAACTCTTTCATCTAAATACACATTTAGGCTTGAGAGTGGTATGGTTGCTCTATAGCGCCCCCTAGCACTTGGGCACATTTTCGACAAACTCAATATATACGAAAACTCACAAAAATTGGCGCCCACATAAACACCGGGAAGCTTTGTGAGTCTGTCTGGTGATTTGGCCCATACCTGTAAGGGGGCTCTATAGCGCCCCCTAATGTGTGGAATGGCCTTAACTTGGACATAGTTACTCCGATCTTCACCAGATTTGATATGCATATTGCTCTAATCATTGCGAACATATTTCCCATTTACCTTCTTTAGCTCCGCCCAACCGGAAGGCGGCCATTTTGAATTTAATAAATGTCATGTGTTGTACATTCTTTCGAACTCCTCCTAGGCCGTGACTGCAATCTTCCTGAATCTTTGCAGGTAGTATCTACTGACACTCATGATGAAAAGTTATCCAAAGAATTTTGATAGTGCAAAAATTGTGCAAGTTATAAGGTAGCAACGTCCTGTCATGGTTCTTGAGAGAGGAAGTTGCATATCTGGCCAAGATTTATTCTGATCGCCACCAAACATGACACAGTTGTTCCGCGTAGCGGAGTGAGCATCCATGCCAAATTTCGAGTCAATAAGCCATTAGATGGCGCCGCTAGAATTTCTTTTATTTCTTTTTATATACTTTATTCTTCCTGTAGGCGGCTATTGAAACCGGAAGTTGTGTATCTGGCCAAGATTTATTCCGATTGCCACCAAATATAACAGCTGTTCCACATAGCAATATGAGCATTCATGCCAAATCTTTAGTGAATCGGACATTACATGGGGCTGTTAGAATTATTTTTATTAATTACCCACATTGCATTATATCTAGCATTAATCCCATCTGCATGAAATGTTGCATTTTGAATAAAATGCTTTAATTGTAACTTTATTTCTTTAACAACAAACACCTATCTGACTGAATAGTTAGTTTATTAAATGGAGATAAAATGTTGGAGAGCCTTTAATGACACTGGGTGTTACTGCATGACAGTCTGTGGCTGTCAGTCATGTGTGACTCAGCTGGCACGGCCCCCCCCCCATGAAATCACTATGCTGCAGCACCATAGCTGGAGAATGTTCTCTCAATGAGCTTCATGAGCTAGTCACCTGAAATGGTCCCCCAGGTGGGCCTTGTCAGGGTTAATTAGTGGACTTTCTTCCTCATTAATGGAGTTGGACCATCAGAAGTCAGGTTGATACACAGCCGACAGCCTATTGGACGACTGGTAGAATTCATATTATGGCAAGAACCAATCAGCTGAGAGAAGAGAAACGAGCAGCCATCATTACTTTAAGAAATGAAGGGCGGTCGGTCCGGAAAATTACCAAAACTCTGAATGTGTCACCAAGTGGAGTCGCAATTGGCTCGAAACGTTTCAGGATGACATGTTCAGTTATTTCTACTTTGTTGTTAAGAACATAATTCCACATGTTCATCATAGTTTTGATGCCTTCAGTGATAATCTACAATGTAACACACACACACACACACACACACACAAGTAGACAGAAGGACACACACACACACACACACACACACACATACATACAGATACACACAAGCAGACAGAAGGACACACACACACAGATACACACACACACAAAGATACACACAAGCAGACAGAAGGACACACACACACACAGATACACACACACACACAGACAGAGTGCTCCATAGCGCCCCCTAACATGCACCCTGAAATAAAAAAATTCATAATTTATCTAACCAATTTTTCATCAATCATGTGTATCATCTGGAACTGTATCAAGCTATTTTTTAGAAGTTTTTAGAAAAAATCTAAAAAAAAATTTAATTTACAATATGGTGAATTTTGTTCAAAATGTCTCATTTTCCGAAGACGTGTTTGAGGACCTTAGGATCCACGAAAACTCTCCAAATCTTGCATCCACGCGCAGAATATGAAACTCTTTTATCTGAATACACATTTAGGCTTGAGAGTGGTATGGTTGCTCTATAGCGCCCCCTTAAGTGGATTTAGCACTTGGGCACATTTTTGACAGACTCAGCATGTACGAAAACTCACAAAAATTGGCGTCCACATAAACACCGTACAGAGCAGACAGAAGGACACACACACACACACACACACACACACACACACACCCTGATGAAGGAGAAAGTGGCTGTAACTACAGTGTACGTTGTCGTATCTGCTTGAAATGTCCCCCAATCACCAAGAGTCCAGGTCTGAGGACACCTACAGGTCAATATGGACTTTTGGAGACAGCGCCACCATCTGGCAACAGGAAATATGTCTTATATGACAAACATCATCCGATTTACATGAAACTTAGAATGTGTGGTGTACATGTGATACTGAGCCGACCCCTGTACTTTGACCACGCCCACTCATTCAGGCCACGCCCCTTCATAACATTTGAACCGTTTAAGCTGCAGTCTTGTGTAAGGTGTCATTGAACTCAGCAGAGACTTCCTTCTTCATTGGTGATGCTTTGACCCGCCCCCCTGTGATTTGACCACGCCCCCTTCCACAGATAATGAGCTGTATGACGTAGAGTCTTACAGCAGGGAGTTCCATCTTCGTTGGTGATGATTTGCAGTGTCTGAGTGCCGCGCAAATTAACTGCTGCAAAGATTGGCCTATGCCAGTACCACCGATTTGCAAAGAGGCGAGGCCCGTTCATCACTGCGTGCAGTTTTAATTATTATTATTATTCCGCACTTTGTCTGTCATTTTTGAGGGCTTTATTGTGTTGCAAAATTCGCAAAAACTTGCACACATTTAAAACCAATAAAAATGACAGAATTCTGTAGTGATTGGGCTCGAACAATGACAGAGTGCTCCATAGCGCCCCTAATGTGCACCCTGACAAAAAAAGTCATAATTCATCTTTCAAACTTTCAGGGATCATGCGTATCATCTGGAACTCTATCATGGTATTTTTAGAAAATAAAAACATTTCAAAATTTTACGATTTGGCGAATTTCGTGCGAAATGACTCACTTTTCAAAGACGTGTTTGAGGACCTTAGGATCCACAAAAACTCTCCAAATCTTGCAGCCACGTGCAGAATATGAAACTCTTTCATCTGAATACACATTTAGGCTTGAGAGTGGTATGGTTGCTCTATAGCGCCCCTTAAGTGGATTTAGCACTTGGGCACATTTTCGACAAACTCAATATATACGAAAACTCACAAAAATTGGCGCCCACATAAACACCGGGGAGCTTTGTGAGTCTGTCTGGTGATTTGGCCCATACCTGTAAGGGGGCACTATAGCGCCCCCTAATGTGTGGAAAGGCCTTAACTTGGACATAGTTACTCCGATCTTCACCAGATTTGATATGCATATTGCTCTAATCATTGCAAACATATTTCCCATTTACCTTCATTAGCTCCGCCCAACCGGAAGGCGGCCATTTTGAATTTAATAAATGTCATGTGTTGTACATTCTGTCGAACTCCTCCTCCGCCGTGACTGCAATCTTCCTGAATCTTTGCAGGTAGTATCTACTGACACTCATGATGAAAAGTTATCCAAAGAATTTTGATAGTGCAAAAATTGTGCAAGTTATAAGGTAGCAACGTCCTGTCAGGGTTCTTGAGAGAGGAAGTTGCATATCTGGCCAAGATTTATTCTGATCGCCACCAAACATGACACACTTGTTCCGCGTAGCGGAGTGAGCATCCATGCCAAATTTCGAGTCAATAAGCCATTAGATGGCGCCGCTAGAATTTTTTTTATTTCTTTTTATATTCTTTATTCTTCCTGTAGGCGGCTATTGAAACAGGAAGTTATGTATCTGGCCAAGATTTATTCCGATTGCCACCAAATATAACAGCTGTTCCACATAGCAATATGAGCATTCATGCCAAATCTTTAGTGAATCGGACATTACATGGGGCTGTTAGAATTATTTTTATTAATTACCCACATTGCATTATATCTAGCATTAATCCCATCTGCATGAGATGTTGCATTTTGAATAAAATGCTTTAATTGTAACTTTATTTCTTTCACAACAAACACCTATCTGACTGAATAGTTAGTTTATTAAATGGAGATAAAATGTTGGAGAGCCTTTAATGACACTGGGTGTTACTGCATGACAGTCTGTGGCTGTCGGTCATGTGTGACTCAGCTGGCACGGCCCCCCCCCATGAAATCACTATGCTGCAGCACCATAGCTGGAGAATGTTCTCTCAATGAGCTTCATGAGCTAGTCACCTGAAATGGTCCCCCAGGTGGGCCTTGTCAGGGTTAATTAGTGGACTTTCTTCGTTATTAATGGAGTTGGGACCATCAGAAGTCAGGTTGATACACAGCCAACAGCCTATTGGACGACTGGTAGAATTCATATTATGGCAAGAACCAATCAGCTAAGAGAAGAGAAACGAGCGGCCATCATTACTTTAAGAAATGAAGGTCAGTTGGTCCAGAAAATTACCAAAACTCTGAATGTGTCCTCAAGTGGAGTCGCAATTGGCTCGAAACGTTTCAGGATGACATGTTCAGTTATTTCTACTTTGTTGTTAA